>CM077288.1:60781823-61009323 GCA_039654925.1 Anguilla pacifica
GTCTTGGTCGCCATGACGGCCAGGTCGCGGGCCAGGGGGCTGCGGTGGGACTCGGCGGCGAACCTCACCAGAGACCGGGCCAGGGTCCACAGGCCCCCCGTCGAGGCGAAGCTCTCCTGGGCGGACGCTGGGGAGAGCCGCGAAACACGAGGACGCGTCAGACACAGACCAGATGAGGGGGCGACAGCTCCTCAACAGCTGGAATGGGTCAGTTTCCATAACAACCACAGACAGCTGTGATAACCAGGTCAATTCAGGTGTAAAAATGCAAGTGAGAATAAACATGAATTACTCCAGCCCTTCCATTGGGAGGGACAGACTATTTAAGCCGTCCCATTGGATATAACTCGTTATTGCAGCCCAATCCATTGGGTGGAACAGATTATTTCAGCCATCCCATTGGTTGGGACTCAGATTCCAGCCCTTCCATTGGGTGGAACTGCATTCTCCTTCAACAACATTCCTGACCTTCAGGCAATCTCTGACTCAATAAAATCTGTGCTGAAAGATAAAATAACACCAGACTATTGCTTGAGTGTGCTTTTTAATCCCAGGATACCATTGTAATTACATTCTTTATCTTTTATTACACTCACAATGGAGTATAGATTTTTTTTTTGTTTACTTGGCCTCATTACACCACGGTGATAACACCTCCTAATCATATTTGATTTTCCTACGTGTGCGGGATGCCTTTCATATGTATTTGCAAACCAGTTTCAGATTGAATGGCAATGACGCATTAGTCACAAAAAAAGAACACCTCTAAAAGAAAAGTGCACCTCCAAGCAGAATTCTACAACTCTACAAATACCGAAGAGACAGCCAACTCTCTGAAAATGCTCTTATTTCACTGAGCTAGAACAATGCAGGAATCAATGCTGAAAACGTGGGACCCCCTCCCCCTTCCCCCCCCCCCTCCCCCCCCCAGTGAAGCCGAGAGCAGCATTCATCAGCCATTAGCAGGGCCTCGGTCCCCCTCTTGTCTCATAACCCATCATCTGTGGCCGGTGCTTGTGCCGAGTCAGTGTTCTGAGGGCAGATTGATTTTGCATTAAGGAGCCCCACCGCACGGGCCAGCGGGCAGTGAAAGAGCCGTCCTTTGTCTCGCGCCTCCCTGCGGGGAGAGAGATAGCGGGGACGTCGCGCGCGGCTGCGGCGCTGTAGATTACGCGCGAACGGCGCGCGGCCCGACAGCACCGAAAACCCCGCGCACGGCTTCCTGCCTTGGTTCACTTGTACGCCGCGTCGTTTCAGTGATTTTAAATCAGGAGCTAAATGACAGAACAGGGCGCCGAAGAAAGCGGTGACTGCAGGTCTTACGTCATGGAAACAACCAAGTGAGAGTGGGCTGTTCAACTCCTTTTATTTTCTGTAACAGATCCCTAATTACGTTTCATCCAGTCGCTACTCAACAACAGGCCGCCCATGGGGGATGGGCTCCCCCTCTGCAACCAGGTTCCTCCCGAGAGTCCTTCTCATCGGGGAGTTTTTTCTTGCTGCTGTTTGAGGTTTTTTCCCCCCACTGGGAAGTTTTTTTTTAAAATCTCATGTGCTTGCTATTGGGGGGGTTTTGCTCTTTTTCTGCTACTCTGTAAAGGATGTTTGTGATGGTTTTCTGTAAAAAGCGCTATGCAAATAAAATTGATTTGACTGGATTAGTGAGCACTCTTGTTTGGCCAATCCAAAGAGCAGCACTGGGCTCCAACATAAGGACTCGTATTTGTGTCATGACAAGACCCAGAGTGGGTTAAATGGGAGCACCAGCACTGAGGTCCACACACCCACAGGGTGCTACAAAACTGCCCACAGTACTACCCATGGAGCGAGAGTTACAGCCACCTGAGTATCCCAACCTGCCCCTCCACAGAGACTTTACTGATTAACTCAGTCTATTTATCATCCATCCATACATCCATCCATAACCAAACCTGCTTATTCCTGGTCAGGGTCATGGGGGGTGCTGGAGCCTATCCCAGCATGCACTGGGCAAAAGGCAGGAATACACCCTGGACAGGTCGCCAATCTATCGCACGGCATTATTTATCATTCATTAATGAATTTATCAATAATGCAAACAAGTGAACAGCCCACAAACAGCAAAGGCTCGAAAATATTACCGAGATCCAATACTAGCACCACCACAAAAAAATAAGGTATTCGTCATTCCCAACCTTGCCAGAGGGTCGCTGGCAACAAATTTGATCTAATACTGAAAATTCCACGCGCGAAAAAAAAATTGATTTTGGTGCAGAAACACTGAGGTCTTTTTAGGAATGCTAATGCTTCTTATAACTCTCTTGCTGTCCAGGACTTTAGCCTACAAAATTGCAAGTTTGGCTAATTTCAGGATTTTCCAGACTTCATCAGATTACGTGAGATTAGGACTCCATGTGCGAATACGCGAAGCCAGGGCGGCATACTTACGATTATTAGCAACAATCATCCCTATTAGGGAGGTGATTGGCCGCATGATCTCCACTCTGGGCAGTGCTAGTTTCTCCAGCCATGTTCTGGCCTCGGGGAAGATGGTCATGCATATCAGCTGGTTCTCTTCTGCCAGACAAATTTACAGAAAAACAGATTCAATGGAGGAAAAAAAAATAAAGAGCATGATTTATTACAATGGCTCTTTGCTCTTTGAAGACTTGAGCGCTGAAACGAAAGGGAATCGGTTAAAATAACAACCTGTGAAAATTCATTTTAAAATAAGTGCCACAAGCGAGAGGGCGCATTAACACACATGAAGAGCATGAAGTGTCGAGGCAGCTGAAGTGCAGCGTTGAGGGTGAGACCATGTGAGAGGCCACAGCACAAGATGTTCATGCGGAATACAAGATGCTCAACTGTCACACACAAAGCTTCAACTTACCTGAACACAGACGCATACACAGAGACACACACAAGCACACGCACACACACACACACATGCACGTGCGCACAGACCCACATGTGCACAGACATAAATACACACACACACACAGACATACATACACAAACAGACGCGTGCGCAGACACATGCACACACATACACGCGCACACACACACACACACAAAATGGATGAAAAAGCATGCGCATCTGAAACTCACGACCTCCCTCCACGCCTCTCCCGCCGTTACCTAACGAGGAGGCCCACAGGCTCACGGCGTCACGGAAATTTGAAAAGGACACCGCGTAAAAAAATGACTTTACTGCGCTCCGCTGGTGAAGGTCCGGCGCGCAGGTCTGTGATTACAACAACAGCCCACCGAGATGACGGACAGGCACACGGAAACACTAAACAGGAAGACCGGCGCAGCGGCATGAGGGCCTTGCGCTGGCGACCGCGCCCGCTGCTGCGGGTCCACCCCTACCGTTCTGCGGGTTGTTCACGCAGCCGCACAGCGCGCTCGACACAGACGTCCAGAGCTGGCACAGCTGAGCGACGTCAGCCGCTCCGCTCGAGGCGGGAAAACTCGTCCTTGACAGAAACAAAAAAAAGACAAAGACATTTTTTTTATTGGGGGTGGTGTGCAGCTGCAGTAGAGTCTACAGGCAACTGAAGCAGCATCAACTGTGATAAAAATCCCATCTGTACCTGAACAAATCCAACAGGACTTCCATGCACCCTGTAGACTTGGCAAGCGTCTGGCCAGATTCTGCAACAGAAGATGGTAAATCAGTCCGGCAGAGCCAAAATTGACAGGTATGGAAATTTGTTATTAAATAAAATAGAGATACAACTATTACATTCCCCACAGTAGGACTTGGGCTGCAACACAGTATGAAATCATAACAGACCAGAGCAGATTCCCAGGCCAACAAGGGAAGGTCAGACCTCAAGGTCAAGGTCAAAACCTGCTCTGCCATATGGCTGCTTGGACGTGTGATCTCGCCTTGGCACACATTTGCTTCCTGCCTTCACAGTAGACTCAAAATTCCATCTTCAAACATTAAGGGCAAATTTAAATGCTGTATATTTACATGTCATCTGTTCCTTTGTTGGGTTTTGTAAATTACATAAGGGTATGAGGTTACAATTGCACTGTCACACTTGGGATTCAAACCAGCAACACCCTGCTTACAAGTACAGTACATAAAACAATTGTCCAATCATGACTACCCACTGCAGAAAGTTAGGCCAAATGTACTATTCAGAGATATTCTTACTGTTATTGGCGACAAGCACAGACACCATGTACACCACGACCCTTTTCAGGGTCAGTGGGGAGTCTTCCACAAGCAAATGCATCATGCATGCAAAGATGTCCACTCTGCACAAAATCTGCTGGCAAAACACTGCAAGACAAAAAAAAAAAAAAAAAACATACAATATTTAAAACCAGCTCCCAATCATGCTACAACCGTCTAAGAAATCATGCTTATAGATGGTTCCAGAATCTAGATGCAGGCAACTGATCAAATTGAGCAGAGCATCTCATTATCATATTTCTCAACAAGGCATCAAACTTTAATTACTCCATGGCATAAACTACATTGAAAAATGATCTATTGTCATTACCTCATGCCGACAGAGGGGAGTATTAAGAATATTTTCAAAAATGAGAAAGAGCACCGCCTATTGAAATTTCGCACAATTACAACCTATCAGTAGTTCTACTGCATAAGCAGTAAATCTTCACTTGCTGTAGTTTGTCATCAACAATAAAAAATACAGGCTACCTTTTTAGAAATGGTGCAGCAAGGCACTATTTTTGAGAATAAATCCCAGACCAAATGTCTCAAAAGATATAAAGAATTATAATTCAGTCTTGAAATTGGCAGTTCGCTGAGATAAAAGAACACCATGTTTATGGTTAACACAGCTATACTGAATTACTGTGTGTGCGTGTGTGTGTCCACTTTTCCTAAACTTTAACTTCTAATGCATAGGTCTCATTTGAAGAGAACCATTTAATACAGTTAGATATTCCATGTCACATGGTCAAGACAAGATTTGCTACTAGTAACTATTCAGTCCAAAATGTCCTTTAAGACAGGACAGAGCGCATATATCACACGCGCACACACACACACACACACACACACCCACACCCACACACCCACATGTGCACATGCGCGCACACACACACCCACATGTGCACGTGCGCACACACACACACTCACACACACACATACACACCCACACATAGACTCACACTCATGCACACACACACCCAAACGCACCACTGTTCTCTGCCAGGCCTCCCAGCGTAAAGAGGGCCGCCTCCTTCACCTCCAAGTGCTGGCTGGATTTAGAGAGGTTGTAAACAAACAGGACGCCACCCGTCTCCCGGAAATAGTCTATAACTTCCCCTGGGGAAGGAAGCAAACAGACACATCCACGATGGTATTACAGTGTGCTATTCCAACGCACTGACAAGTGCAACTGGCCTGACTGCTGCTGCTGACTCAATTTGTAACACAATGCGAAGAGCCTTAGAAGTTCTGCATTCATAGTCCTAAATGTACAACCCACTGTAAAAATTAATTTTATTTTTATTACTTTGAAAATACAATATTGTTTCATCTTTTGCCAAGCAGCGCAGATCCATGATGTTGACTGATTTTTATGATATCAAGGCTACTAAAATAACTTAATAAAAAGCTGACCTTTTTCTTGACATATGGAGTATATGGTGAGCAGAGCTTGCTTCTGTGCATCAGGACAATTCATCTGATACTTGAGGCACTCAAGCAGCAAGTTCAGATCGGTCTTGATCGCTGTAATCATCATGAAATGCAGTTTCACTCATTTGTCTCCAGTGTTATGTCATAACAAACCACCACATTGGAAAACAGATCTCAACTGTGTGTGCTCATACTAGAGATGTTTAAAAATGTAAATACTATCTGCTGGTAGTTGTTTACTCTAAACGCTAATATCATGTATTTAGCTGGCGATTTGCCAGACGTTAACTCAACAAAAAATAATCTAACCAGACAAACTACAACGTCAACCGTTTGCTGTCATATACTGGGTGTTTTCCCAGCTTGCTAGTCTAACGTTTGCCAAACTGGACTCTTAGGAAAGCCAACTTACCACAATTTAGCATATTTGCGTCCGATCCATCCATTTACACGCTTTCCATTTGTTTCGTTTCCTCTACATTTAGCTAGCTCGAAAATTTTTAGTTGTTCCCTTGGAAGAAAACTATTTTGTGCTCAAAGATAACGAGTGCTTTGCGAGTAATCTTGCTAACTTTAGCTAGCCAGCGACTCTAGCTAGCTAGCTAGCTAACGTTAATTGTTAGCAGGATACCTAGCTACATCACCCGAAATCTGACTCGTCAGTTGACTAATGTTTACCCAATCTGAGGCTGACACACACTTATTTGCTTATTGTATCTGGCAGAAAGTGATCAGGTCGTTGGAACGTTATTCCAACGAAGATTACTGTGCAGGTAACAGCTAACGTTAACAACCTTTCTTACATAGCTATTGTGCTTGACACCTAGACAAGTATCTAGAAATTAGTGGCCTAATACGCAAGTCTTGTCTGGCGGCTTACGTCATACAAACAAAAATCTTTGACGATCCAAGGCCTTCTGAATATCATTCACTCATCTTCAATTCTGATTGGAAAGTTGTGTACGTAGAGGAATTTATCAACTCCCTAGTCCCTAGCCACTGTAGATAGGATAGTAAGGCATAGGTAAATCTCTCCTATGTGTCAGGAATCCATGTTTTTTATTCTGTATCTTGCTTATTAAATTAAACTGGCTAGTGCGAGCTAGCCACTGTATATTAGCCACCAATAAGATGCCAAGTTTACCAGTTTTTCGTGCAATTTTCAGCACGAAAACAAAGAGGTAAGGTAGGCAAGTTTTCTACTTTAATGCCGTTCTTCATCTACAAGCACTAGACACTAGACATTAAACTGAACTTGTGCTGGCCAAACCCCATAGCCTAGCTCCATGTCAAGCATACATATTAAGCCAACTTCTTTTAAGTGGTGTTGAAATTAAACCAGAAACCAGCGTGACTTCTGCAGGGAAGTTACACCCTGCTACCAAGCTCAGTGCTCTTCTATAACACTGTTGAAACATGTAATAAATGTGGCAATTCACATTCAGTACAAGGACAAATAAACATGACAGCACTGAAGAGACACTTCATTGCTGGAAGTTGGCAGGCATCGATGTGTACTGCCGACGGGTACAAATAGGTAATGATTTTGACGGCCACTTTGGCAACAAATGCTAAAAGAAAAAAAAAGCACCGGAGCCGGAGGCTATATATTTCGTATTCTAAATTATGCTCGATCTCCCAATTTGCAGCGCTACGTAGCGCATACAGACCTTTAACAAGCAACCTACTTAAACCTCCCAAATTGTATGCCACTGTGTTTGAATTAGTCCCATGGCAACTAAGACAATGTATGGCACATTTGCATGCAGTAAAGGTACAGCAGAGTCTCACTGCAAGTGGAAGTGATTAGATTTTTTTTTTTTTGGCTGTCCTTTAGTACAGATTCTAAAGGACAGGATGTGAAGGAGGCTGCATGTATGCACTTTAAATTGGGTACGGGGGTATTCTCCACCGAGTGAGGTTCTTAAATTGAGTTGAATCGTCAAATTCAGTAAATATAAAGTTGTATGAATGTACATTTAAAAAAAATTGAAATAATGTCTTCTACAACCTTTGGCAAATATATTGGTTTTAGTGAGAAAAATGCATCTATTTTTAACTGTAGCTGAAAGTAATGTTATTGGCATTTTAAAAAATCATAATTGTTCTTTACAGTATGCTATTGAACTTAGTGTCCAGACAAGTTGGCCTTTTGTTCTCATGACATGCAGCTTGTAAATTTCATCTTTCATATTTGCTTTCACTATATCTTTCTGCAGTTGGCTATAGAAAGGGCTTAATCAGGCAGATGTTTTCTCAAAACCTCATGGAAGAAGTAAAGTCAAATGATTCCCAGTAGGTACGTCATGGCTCAAACTCCACCATGTTGTCACCGTAAACACCCAAACTGATAAATGTTATGGAACAGTGTGCTGGCAATGACACCACATGTTCATTATTTTAATCCATCTCATCATCTGCTGGGGGAACATTAAATGAGTCGTTTGGCACTTGAAACTCAAGACATTTAGTACTTCATCAGCTGGCAGTGGATAATGAAATGCCCTTATTGTGAATAAATCCATACCCTATACGTCCGAACTCATATGAGAGAAATACAGTTAAGATTACAAAACCCAGCTGGAAAAAAGTGCTGATGATACATGGTCATATGTATTCATTTTGGTGTCATTTTTGAGAGTGATAATGGAGAGCCGATAGGAGGTCATGCTGCCTGTAATGTTATGTAATGTTATGCCATACAATATGGAATGAAGTATAGCGCCATCTTGTGGTCAGTACTGTCCATGCAGAAAGTGTGAGGATCTCCAAGATTCTGCAGCTCTAAGACTCACTTTCTCTTTCTAAAAGTCCCGTGGAACCAGTTCTTGCATTTTTATTCATAGCGTTAATGCTGTGCCTTAACGTTGTGCCTTAAAAAGTTGTGAAAATGCATTTCAGTTGAAAGGTCATACTAAGCCATGTAAAACCTTCACTAATCCCAAATGCTTGCAAAAATGCAACACTCCTCTGCTGAAAGCAGCTGATATTGTGCTTTATGATAGCCAATACAGAGCCATACACCATGTTCTAACATGGATGGTTTACTTTCCTACAGGATATGTACAGCCTCTATATGACAATGCATCAACCATTATAAATTATTGCAATGGCTATGGATACTTCTTGAAATGATTTCCCAAAATGCCTATTTTAATCCATTTCCAAAAGAAAAAATGTGTTTTTGTTAAGGTCACTGCAGCTTATGGGTTAGGTTCCTGTTAAAATAATATTTCCCATTATGTTTTTATATATAATGAGTGTGAGGTGCAAAAACTGTCATTTGCATATTGTTGTTTTAAAACATAGCATTTAATGTAATCTTGCTGCATATTTATCTATGTAATGTACTTCAAATGCCATATCTGAATTTTGCTATTAATATAATTAAATGACACTGAAAATTATGATTATGAATATGAATTAAATGTTAGATGGCAGCAATGTCAAATGTCAGTGCAGTGTGTACTAACAACAGACCAACTGCCTACAGGAGAGATGCTTGGATAAAATTTCTGCAAGACATTGCCTTGCCTGATAGGCAGTTTATTGGTCAATTCTGAACAGGATGAAAATGTTCACAGCAGGATGAAAATATAAGAAATATTTTATGTCACAAAAATAAAGGCATTAAGATGCTAAAAATGCATTTGGGCCACAACAGGAAAGTGTTGAAGGTGAAATGCAGCATAAACCTATTTATAATTTATGAAGCATTGCATGCATCAGTAGCCCAGTGTCTATTTTGCTTTCAGGCAAATTGATTTTTATTCCTACAAGTATTGCTTTGGCAGTTATCCTTATCCAGATTGAAGTATCAGAGTATCAAATATCACTTAAATAAAAAGGTGAAATTACCAGTGGCAAATGCAGTTAAAAGAATTGTAAATCAGATTTGTCAACATGTTTAAGGTACACGTGTCTCACAAATATATTTTCCCATTTATTTACCTGTGCAGAGAAAACCAGTAACACCAAGGAAGTAAGAAAAGAGTAAGATGAGAGTAAGAGAATTCAAAACAGATCCAAAACACCATTGCTAGGGTCTAGCACAGGCTCCTCCCCTTTTTGCTTGTACTGACCTGCTTGCTAATATCACCTATCAACACAAAGCAAGGGGACATAATGGTTAGTGAATCTAGTGAATTGCCATTGTACCCAAGCTTTAGTAAATATTCTAGTTGGATGTATGGACAATTTGTAAATGACTGTCCCAGATGGTGGGGCATATGCAAATCAATTATGATATGTTGAAGCAAGTACAATAGTACTACACTAATATAGCCATGAAAAAGCACATTTCTGTAAACCATAATAAATGTGGATGTAAGACCCCAGTCCCACAAACAAAGGTAGTGTGAACTTGGAAAATTCTTTGTTACCCTGATGTTTCACATAAAGGTGTCAAGACCATTATTCCTGGGCTCCTAAAAAGCCACCGCCCAGTCCCATGTTACTATCCCTAATCTCAGATATGTCCTGATGCAATAGAGATTTATCATTAATACACACAAATTACAGTACCAAAGAATTCACATTCAAAAAGGAGAGCTACTTTTTCAGCCAGGAAAAGGTACCAGGGATTTTAAAGATGAAAAAAACCCCCATTGGAATCAAGTTCAGGTTTCCCAGCAACAGTCTGGATGTCTGAATGTACAGGCTTCTGCTTCAGGAAAAGCATGCTGTTCCCTGCAGTCCTGTCAGCTGGAAGTTAATAATTAAGTTAAATCTGCGGAAGAACTCCGGGTGGTTGTCCAGGAGCTCATCTGGCATCTGCGGGGAAAAGGGAAAATTGTGAGTCAGGGGACCGCTCACTGAGATGGGATTAACAGGCTTGTATTTTTAGAGCAACGCTGTGCAGTTTAGTTTAGCCATGCTAAACTGATGGTATGTGGATCAGCTGATGTTGTGCAGCAGTTGAACAGAGTGAATCCTCAGGAAAATCTGCCCAGCATTGATCTAAAAAAAAAAAAAAAAACACTAAAATGGCCAAGTTGCCAGGGGTTCCCCTCTTGAATTGTACTATTTACACAATGATTCCGTCCCCCCACAGGATTCCCCTAAAAACGCAAACCCTCCAGACCAACTCAACCTCTCCTCGACATTTCTTAGTAGGCAAAAATCCAGGATCTAGACGTCTAGAGGGGTGTAAATATAGATTGAGGGATGCTTTGACATAAATTGCCTAGGTTTACCCCAGTATAGCTCAGGTATTACCCAGATATATCCTGGCTACGGCAGCTAGAAAACCTTTCAAACAAATGTAGCCAGGGTTTCACCTGAATACCTAGACAGCATTTCACAGACTTTTCACCACAAAAATTTTCCCTGTGTTTTCACTATTATTAAATTTCCAACAGATTGTCAGCATAGATAGATAGTTTATTTGTCCTCAAGGATAAATAAAGAAATTTATAAAACAGGAAGTGTCTGTATCTTCTGGTATCCAAGTTAATAGTAAGGCAGCCCCAAACCCATGAATTATGATAAAGTTTTACAGTATATGGCTCTTTCAGCAGACATGTTTAGCCAAAACTTCCAAAATAGTATTTACTGGATCTGGGTATAGGCTAAGTTACAATCATTTAACTGCCACCGTCAATATGCATGCCTCAAGGCAAGGAAGAGAAGGATTACTTAAAAAAAAAAAAAAAAAAAAAACATAAAGGTGTACTCTGAAAAGGTGAAGTTTAGACATTTGCAGAAAACAGCCAGTGAATCTACCCTCCTACCTGACTGGTGATGGTTGTTCCACCATTGGGGTACGAGGGCGGAGCAGAACTGGGGGTGGGAGGAGCCTGATACCCTTGCGTTCCATCTCAACTCAGTGTACGTCGCTTATGTCTTGAAGATGCTCAGGCATTACTAGCCGAGGGAATCCATCTATGAACACTGTTCGGAGGACCTCTTTGATTTGGAAGGGTGGGTGGATTCCTGAGGTGAAACTAGAAAAGAAATGTTTTGTCTTTCCAGTTCTGCATAATGTACTGTTGTGCAGCTGTTACCAAGGTAAATCCCCAGCCTCCTTCGCATGACTCACAGATGCATGACCGTTCAGTCCTACAGCAGTACTGTGGCAGCACTAGAGTGCGATTCTGAGGTAAATATCAGCAATTGACAGGGCCTCAATCTGTGGCATGCTGAGAGTTATAAAACATTGATAGGTCATTCATAATTCACAGAGTTTTACCTTTCCAGTGCAGCTGAGAGTCTGAGAAAATTTTTTAGCAAAGATTAACATGCATCACTGCTGTGGCTTTGACATGGTCAGGAATGTCCTCCAGAAATATTTCCAAACCATATTGAGAATAATGGTATTATTTTTAATGGATGTTTATGAATTTAAATTAATTTTAAATGGACCTCAACCAGACCTCAAAACATTAAGACAATTAAACTTAAACCATCACAGCTTTCAAGGGCAAATATTTTAATTCAAATGTTTATTAGATTGCACTGTGTTACAAAACCTGAAGGCATTTGTTTGATGAACATTGCAGTCCCCATTACTGTAGCATTATCAAATACGTATGCTGGTTTCTCAAAATGTCCTGACCATGAGCAACATGTAATGTTTAAAAAAAGCCAAGGGAAAATGAATTATTTTATTATATTTCAGTCATAACGGCAGTTAACGCAAGATTGGAAAGTCTTTGCAGTTAACTTTATTTATTTATTTATTTATTTATTTTTTACTGTGCTCTGTTGTTTACACCTGCAATACCACCCTGAGGAGGCTACTGCCTCGCCTTTGCTAAGTGTCTTGCTAGCTCCTGAGTTTTCCGTCGTTTTTTGTTCTCCAGTCTAGATTCCTGTAGGCCTGTCATTCTAACTGGATTTGATAGTGGCAAGAGAATTTGAATACATTTGGTAGTCACCGTACACCACGGCGGTTAATACAGCAGATTAGACCCAGCTCAGTCCGCAAAAATGGCTAAAGGCCACCAGGGGGAGTGCACGTACACTACTCATACAGCCATACATAGGTACCTATCTAATTTACAAGCTTATATAACACAAACCTGAAAAATAGACAATTTAGCGAGTATCTATCTGCGCGGGAAACAATTGGACATACTTAACATTTTATGATTATGTATGAATATATTGTAATACTATTTGTTAACTGCCAGTCTAATTAAGATATTAAATTAACGGCATTATGTATCAATGCAGCATCTCCACATAGGTGTTATCTGACAATCTAAGGGTAGTTCTGCATTCTTTCTTTTTTTTTCTTCTTTTTTTTGGAACCGCAATTCCTGAACTGACTCACATGCAGTCAACTGGTTTAAGTTTAGCCTATCCCTAGATTTCGCTGGAATTTAATAATTACTACAAAGTATTACGTGAGAAGGTTTGACGATTCCTAGAATCAATGTCGCAACTATAGAAAGAAAAACGATACCTTGGTCCTCTTCCCTGACAGTGCGTATCGAATTCCATTGCATAAAAAGGATAGGCTATTAAACAAAGAGAAACAATTTATTCTTGCGCAAGGGAGTCAACCGAGGCGATGTAATCTCCCATTTTCACACACAAATAAAAAGGCAAACGCCTATGCTATTGTCATTAAAATGCCATTGCAATTATAACCACAATCGTCATACCACGTAACAAATGCCGGTCTATAGAAATTGTGCGATGCCCTTGATCATTCCATTAGTCCATAGCCTATAGGTGAGAAAAAACCATTGCTTTGATAAATGAATATGCTCTATAGTTCTGCCGCATATATACTAGGTAGTGTATGGCATCAAACAAAATATATTTTGGCTGTAAATATAGGCTGTATCATGCCAATCGGACAAATAGGCTACATAGGTGCCCCCACTTGAGAACGATCAGCTCAAAGCTCAATAAGATAAATTGATTTAAACAAAATTAATACTTTGTAGATTTTCTTTACCTTAAAGTCCGTAGCCAATAGGCTACGTATATTTTTACATACATACATTTTACATACATTTTTAAATAAGTAGCCTATTTTGCAGCATTCCCTGAGATAATTAATTTTTTTTATTGGCATACCAAGCATAATATAAAATTACTTAGCATACATTGTATAGGCTAAACATAAAACGTTTAGCCTATACAATGTAGCCTACTGCAACAGCATATTATATACTATACCAGGACGCCAGGATGAGGGGGGGAAAAAACATTTAAACCCGACTTCAATAGGGGCGGAGTGACGGAGGATCATTACAACTCCTTATTCGCTGCTGCACTGACAGTCTTCCCTCATCGCTTTCAAACTTCACCAGCACGGTGCTTTCCCACACGGTGCTTACGACACACGGCACTCTTTTTATTTATCACTTCTTCATTCCAGACTGCAGGTCGTAGGCTATTCATAATTCCACCAGTCTCACAGTTAAACCCTTGTGCTGTTGGAAGCGTACGACAGTCCTCGCAATGACATGTCATCAGTGGGGATACGGAAAAGAGAACGGTGAGTCTTGACACCTGCAACGGCATCAGCACGTTTCGAGCTGGTTCCAAGCGTTGCCCTTGAGTAGGACCGCTGCTGTGATTGATTGATCTGACACGCTCGTGCGGGCAGGTTATGTTACAGTGAAGCTTTCAGGATGTAAAGCGCAAGGATTACTGTGTAGCGTATGGGATTCTCTTTTCTTCTTCTTTCACAATTACGGTGTCTTCTAAGTGTCCTCTACGTGTAGCCTACTACTTTTCCAGGCTGCAGGTATTGAATGTTTCTTGTCATCGGGATGAGGCTACTGAGGTAGTATTTTTTCTTGATTGCACTGAAGTTAGGATAACAGCTAATGCGAGATTAGCCCAGTTTTCCTAAAGGGATAACTCCACGTCTTGCTACTTTAAAGACTCAATGTGTCAGCTTTTACCACCGGAGGGGGTTGCTCCTGTTTTGACCGATTGAATACATTGACAGGACATTTAATTTATTCGCACGTGTGTGTGCGTGCGTGTGTGTAGGCTATACCTGTTCCATTCAGCATATCATATTCTGAGACCAGACTAATGGATTTCTATCTCTTAACCACATAGTGTTTGTTTATCACTGTCCAAATATCCCAAAAGTTTTCATAATTTTCCTCATTTGAATTATTCATTCTTAAAGCATTTCCATATATGCTGTATACCAGCTCCATAATGTTTGGGACAAAGATATTTAATTATTGATTTGGCTCTGTACTCCACAGTTTTAGATTTGTAACCATATGATGTACATGTGGTTGAACTGCAGGTTCTCAGAATATTTTTTATACATTTTGATTTCATCGTGTTGAAATTACAGCAATTTACTGAGAGTTTCAGTATTTAGTCTTGTTTGTTGGCTTTTAATTACCTTTGGAGTCTGTTATTGGCATGTCACAAAATGAGGACCTGAATTGTGCCAATGAAAGTTAAGGAAGCCATTATGAGGCTGAGGAATAAGACAAAAACATCCAGAGACATAGGCCAGACCTTAGGCTTACCAAAATCAACTGTTTGGAACATCATTAACAAGAAAGAGAGCATTGGTTAGCTCAGTAATCACAAAGGTCCTGGTAGGTTAAGGAAGACTTATATAATGAAGAAAGACCCCCAAATAGTGTCAGTGTCTACTGCCCACAGAAGACTTCACAAACAACTACAGAGGCCACATTGCAAGATGAAAACCTCTAGTTAGTCGCAAAAACAAGATGGCCAGGTTACAGTCTGCTAAGATGTACCTGAAAGAGCCCAAAGAGTTCTGGAAAAAGGACTTGTGGACAGATGAGAACATTGATTTATTTGTATTCATGAAGTGATGGCAAGAGCAAAATGTGAAGGCGCAAGGAACCTCCTAAGATCCAAAGCACCACTCACATCTGTTCAACATGGTAGCGGGGTGTTATGGTTGGGCATGTATGGCTGCTACAGGTACTGGCTCACTTGTTTTCACTGATGATGTAACCACTGATAGCAGCAGCTATAAAAGCTGAGAGTGTGCACATTAACCACGTCGGTCCAACGAAATATTTGAGTGTGCGACTTTTTTTTCCGGCCAGGCAGTGTATATCTATATATATACTACATTGCCAAAAGTATGTGGACACCCCTTCTAATTAGTGGGTTCGGCTCAGCTACACCCATTGCTGACAGGTGCATAAAATCAAGCATACAGGCATGCAATTTTCGTAGTCTAACATTGGCAGTAGAATGGGTCATAATGAAGAGCTCAGTGACTTTCCTCAGTCAGCTGTAAGGGCTGTTATAGTGAATTGGAAACGTCATGGAGCAACAACAGCTCAGCCGTGAAGCAGTAGGCCACACGAGCTCGCAGAACTGGACCGCCGAGTACTGAAGCGTGTCGCCTGTAAAAATCATCTCTCATCAACTCTGCAATTGATGACAGATTATTTTTACATTCTACACGCTTCAGCACTCAGGCCAATTCTGTGAGCTTACCGCTATATGGGTGAGTGGTTGTTTCTCCTGTGTTTTTCTACTTCACAATAACAGCACAATCCCTGTTCACTGGGGCTGCTCTAGCAGGGCAGAAATTTGACAAACTGACTTGTTGGAAAGGTGGCATCCTATGACATCCTATGAATGTCACTGAGCTCTTCAGTATGACGTATTCTACTGTCACTGGAGATTTCATGGCCGTATACTTGATATTATGCACCTGCTAGTGTCTACATACTTCTGAAAATTTAGTATATATATATATATATATATAGTGATCAATGTAAACCTCACACAGGACATAGACAGACCAGGATGCTATAGTACAGTAGCTACAGTAATTATATAACCTAGAACCTGAAATGTAAGACAGTAGACCTACACCTTTCACCTTTTCCCTGGTTTCCCAGGTAAATAAATCAAACCTGCGCCCAAAGACGTGTTTAAAAAAGGCCGAGAGAATGTGTGACATCACGCTGGGGCATACAGAAAAGAGTCTTGTTTTCCAGTTGTGTTAGAAGAAAGTGTGTAGCGAGCATTCCATAAATAGCAATGTTCTGTATTTCAATGAGGAAAATGCATCTGATGTGTGAAGCCATGACAACAGCGACTGACGTTGCGTCTGTTCCATCACCCAGGCCCCTCCGCGTGGCACAATGCTTACCCCATCGCCGTAGGCAACCGGCAGTCGCCCATCAACATCGTGCCCAGGGAGACGGTCTACGACCCTGCCCTTCCCCCCCTTGCGCTCTCGTACGACCTTTGCGCCTCCATCAGCATCTGCAACAACGGCCATTCTGTGGTGGTGGAGTTCGATGATGCGGACGACAAAGCAGGTGAGCTTCAGGCCCGTGTAAACCCACCCAGATTACATTACATTACATTACATTGCATTTATTTAGCGGATGCTTTTATCCAAAGCGACGTACAAAAGTGCATATCATGGTCACTGGAACAATTACAAAACACAGGCTCGATAAGGTACAGTACTCATTTCGTTCAGCTATTTATAGCCAAGGACACAGTTCAGTTCACGCAGTGAACATTATTCTGACATAACTTATGCCAAGTTAACCTAGGGGGAAGAACAAGCTGCAATATTAGGACGAAAATACAAATTACAATGAGTGTTGGAATGGGGGTGCATGTAACATGAGTGGCATGAATGAGGGGGCTTTAAACAAAATGATTCACAGAGTGGTGGCAGTTAGTCCAGGTACAGACTGAAGAGATGCGTCCTCAGACCACGGCGGAAGATGGGTAGTGAGGGAGAGGGACAGATTAACGGCAAAGGGATGCTTGCTTGCTGATCGCCGTTCAGTGTTGCTTTGAGGGCAAGCATAGAGCAGCGAGGCTTACTCACTGAAGTAATGCAAGTGAAAACAAGTGAAAAGAGCTTAGCCCTAAACTAACAACCGCAACCTGCGTGTGCTTATGAGTCAGAGCTGAGGGCTGATGTTGATTGGACCCGGGATCGTCCTTCAACGTTGCAGGCGGGGCAAGGATCGAGCAGCGATGCTTACACACTGAAGTACTGCAAGTGGAAGCAAGTGACAAGGGCTTAGCCCTAAAATAACAACCACAACCTGCGTTTGATGAGTCACATAAGGGCTTGAACCTGGGATAAAATAAAAGAATAAATGAAGCTGGGGCCTGGGGAAGGTATCGGAATAGAGAGCTGGGCAAGTGGAAAGAGAATTAGGTGAGATCTCATTTGGAGTTATTGTCGCCTCACTGTGGGAATGTGCTCTTAAGTGCTATAATTGACGCTAGCATCCATGGTTCATAATCAAGCTCATTGCTTGAAAGTTTAAAAGCACCGGCAAAATAAGCCATTTCAAGAGCGTTTCCCTCTTAAACACACTTGTTCTGCAGTTACCCTTTATAAAACATTTGCTTCTACCTTCAGAAGAGAAAACAATGTTTTTTGTGAAGCTGTTCACAGTTTTTTTCATGATCTATTGTTTCATCTGACCCAACCGTATTGTTTGTGTAGTCATAATATCTATTGTATCATGCTCCTGCTAAGGAGTTGTTTTCCCCTCTACGGCATGCAAAACAAATGACAATGAAAATGGCTGCATTGAAAAACAGGAGTCATTACATAATCCCACCGTAGGATATAGCAGGTCTGCTATCGCTGAGCCTTCCCACGGTATTCATGTAAATGGCCATCGATCGGAGCGCAGAAGCGGCGACTGTGATTTGCGTGTGCTGGCGGCGCTAATGCCGCCCGCAGGAAGAGCTGAAACCTCAGCACCAGATGGCTCTGTGCTTGGGTGGCTCGCTAAGGGGCTGCGAAATAAATAAGGGGGGGGGGGGGGGGGGGGAGATCCCTGTGGGAGGGGGGCTGGGGGTGGGGTGGGGGGGGGGAGGGGTGGGAGGGCACTCCCATACAGCTACTGATTATGAAAGCAGTCTTCCTAGAAAATATATCTCAGGGAGTGGTGAAAGCAGCACTTACGCGTGTGAGAGTCTGTCTGGCAGAGCTGGAAGGGCCACAACAGGTAATCGTGGGCGGGGTTGCGTCATCGCTTAATTGCCGGAGTTCACTGGCGGGCTGACTGGAGGGCGAGAAAAGCGGTCCGCTGAACAGACATTATGTGTGCTTATGCTTTTGACCGAAGTCATCATTTTAAAGAGCCTCGTTTTTTACTGTGGGGACGCTGAGATCAGGTCCTTTGTAGTGCCCAGTTCCTCCTGGTCGGACTGCTGTGTGGGCTAAGTGTGGGTTTTCCTTTTGGCTGGTAAGTATCGCTTTTGCTGGGAGGATGACGCGCGGAGAGCCGAGACAGGGAAGTTCACCGTGCGGTGTGAGGTGGTGTGGCGTAACACCCTAAAGGACCCCGCCCCCCCTTCCCCACGTCGTCTGACTCTGTGGGGGGGAGTTCCCCCCACCGTCCACCAGGAAGTGGGTGCCCATGTCACCAGGATGCTTAGCTCTCGTACTGTTGGACCGATTCACGTATTCGCAGGGTATAGGCTACACCTGACCCGGCGAAAACATGACTACGCAATGCCACGATTCTGTTAAATATCGCACACGCTTATTGAAAGGTTCGACATAAGGTTATGAAGAGTCTGAGTCCTGAGGTTTTCTAGGTTTTCGTGGAGGCGCCGCGCCTTCACCATTAGTACCTGAGGAAGTCGTGTTTCTCATCAGACCATGGATTCCTCGAAAGCAGAGCAGCAGGAACACAAGGAACCGCACCCTCTCCCCGGGGCCCTGCTCGCACAGTCAGAGACAGATTTCTGTCTGATTACCAGCCGCAATTTGATCTTCAGACCACACCCTCTGTCCCACGCCTTGTCGCTAAGCTACATGAAGCAGAGACATATGTCTCTACCTTTTTTTTTTTTTTTGCCCATACAAAAGCAACAGCCTACAGCCAACTTTATCAAGACACACACAATTGCGTCTTACCTGTGCTGCCATTCTGGTTGTCCCTGAGTCTGGTTAGGCTGAGTAGTGATCAGAGGTTGGAAAATCCAGGGGTCAGAAAAGTCAGAAAGTCCTGCTGTGTGTTTCTTCCACCCGTGAACTTCAGCCAGCTGATTTCACTAATTAGCTCTACTTCCAGGCCGAAGAATTGTGCTAATTAGCAAATCCAGGTGACTGGAAGAAAACACTGGGGAGGAACATTTACTTTCTAACCCCTGGATTTTCCACCCCTGACCATCACACCACTCAGCTTAACTCATTGAGACCCTGAACCTTTTTTGCTGTAGGCTATTGTTTTGTACAGGCAGAAAAATGATGAGTAACACACCCAGGGTGACAGGGGTGACAGGAAGTATGACGATCTGCCTCTTTGCCCCCCCAAACCCCCCACCCCTGCCCCTTCCGTAGTGATCAAAGGAGGTCCCTTGCAGAACCCCTACCGGCTGAAGCAGTTCCATTTCCACTGGGGAGGCAAGGGCTGCCAGGGGTCGGAGCACACGGTGGATGGGAAGACCTACGCGTCCGAGGTGAGAGAGGAAGGACGACCCCTCTGACCCCCCCCCCCCAGCACATACATGCACACGAGCACACACAGAGGCTGCACAGTAAGGGCTCTCGGGAGGCCTGGCGTGATTTATATTCCCCATGTGAGCCAGTAAATCAGGCAGCATCATCGGCCCGCTGTGCCCCTGGAAACACGCTCTTTATTTTTAAACATGCTCATTTTAGATTTTCACTTTGAAGGAAACGGGACGAGGAAGCTGAGCTGCTTTTTGTTTTGTCTTCTGTGTCAGTCTGCCTGTTTTTGGCGGTTGTCATTGCTCACTCAGTAGACGGGCAAATGAACTAAATGAGACCTTTAATTTTACAGTTGGCTGGGGAATCAGTGCTCTTCAAGCTAGTTAGAGTGTGTGTTGGGTAGATTACTCATTTACTTGGGCTAATGAGCTGGTTATTTATAGGAGGAGGATTCTTTTCCTCTTTTCACATTTTCAGCTGAGATATGCCCCTGTACCACAATGGAGGGATAAAACAAAGTATGGTACCTCTGTTGATTACCTGTTTAACATTAATATTATTACTTGCTTTGAAAGCGCTGTGGTAAAATTGCCCAACATCCATCAATCAACTAACCTTCATTTATTTCTTGGAAAACACACTGAGGGAACAAGCCCTTGTTGACAATGGTATCGAGATTACAAAATACATTAAAACAAGAATACTTTAAAAATAAAATGATTTAAACTAATACATTAAAAATAATAACATAATAGGAGTGGTACTAACAATAAATACAAAAAAAATTAAAATAAAAGCTTACAAATGGACAATTATTAGAAACAATTACACTCAAATGCAACTATGTTTGAATCCGAGACTAACCCCTCCGGGTATTTTGGTGATCTCTGCAAAATCTTCAACCCAGTAGTTGTTGCATGTAGGCCAGTTACTTTGAAATGTGGACCGCTGGACAATGTATCTTACTGTCCAGCTTTCACTGATTGTGTGCATGTACACATGTATGTATTTGCATGTTTGCACATGAAACACACGTACATATTTCCGCATGCTTGGAGGCACACACACACACACACACACACACACACACACACGCTATCACAGTTCACCTACGTTAGCCCTAAGCATGGTGTTTCTTTCTCTGAGGGTCTGTAGTCCTGTCAGCTCCCAGACTGAGGGTCAGCTGGTATCTCTCTCTGCCCGGCCGTCACCTCTTCCTCCTTCGCTCACCCCCTCCGCCCCCCTCGCTGCTTCCTCCCCCCACAGCTTCACCTGGTCCACTGGAACGCTGCCAAGTACAAGTCCTTCAGCGAGGCAGCCGCCGCCCCCGACGGCCTCGCTGTCCTCGGTGTCTTTTTAGAGGTGAGATTCTGATTCTGCCCCCCCCGGTACCGCGCGTGCCCCATTTCTACGCTCCGCCGGAGGGAGGAGGGTACACATCAACCGCCCAAAGCATTTGGGAATAACACCCTCAATTAAATTTACAGTCTGCTACATTTACACTGGAGGGAGTCTGACTGTTCAGCTCTGACTGAAGACTACACTCATGACCGTATGTTTGAACTATTTCTGTGTACGGTTCACCTGCTAATGCTATTAATTTTTTTTCAATTTATTTTGTATAGTGCTTTTTACAGAGAAATGGTACAACGACACTTTACCGAGAAAGCTAATCCATTATTTTATACTTACACACCAGTAGACACACATACACACATACATTTTCAAAACACTTATACACATGCCCATGCATAAACATTTATGCACATGCACTCAGATAATAGATATATGCACTGGCAGACACGTGTGCACAAACACACATACACATACACATAGACACACACACACGCATGGATGTACACATGTACACTCAAAGACAGATACACACAGCACTCTGTATTTTCCAATTAGCATACATCCCACCTCAAAAAGTACCAGAGTTCATGATTAAAAAAACTGAACACAGAAATGTGTGCTTGCCTTTTACAGACAGGGAATGAGCACAGAGGTTTAAGCGTGATAACTGACGCATTGTACATGGTCAAGTTCAAGGTAAGTGTGATATGATCTTCATTATCACAAATTCCTGTTGAATATTGTTAGCCTTAGATTTTAATCGTGCCATTTTGATTCTGTGCCCTGACACTCTAGGGCTCATCTACATTCTATACACTTTCAAAGTTGCTCTGAATGACAGCATCTGCTAAATTATTATGCCAATAATAAAGTATCAGTTAATAAAATGTAAAATATGACTATTTACCTGAGAATAAGAGAGTGAATTTTGCTCTTTAAACATACATTTCTGTGCCACTTTAGAGCGGATTTGCAGGAGTGGTTGAAGGTAGATACTGAGCCTTTCCACTGCTTTTTCCACCCTTTAACATGTTAGCTAATCCTTCAGTGGCGATTACCGCACTGAAGTGGAATCTCACGGGCTTATAGCTACAGGACAGAAGTGTAAAGATTTGCCTGTGATATCGTTTAGCGACGGGTCGGTTTGGCCAGGGGATTTGATGTGGTGACGCGAGCGGTGCCCTCTCCTCTGTCACATCCGCGCCTCCTCGCGCGTGTCTGTGTCCCGTCCCAGGGAAGCAAGGCGGACTTCCGGGGCTTCAACCCCACGTGCCTCCTGCCCAGCAGCCTCAGCTACTGGACGTACCCGGGCTCGCTGACCACGCCCCCCCTGCTGGAGAGCGTCACCTGGATCGTCTTGAAGGAGCCCATCAGGGTGTCGGAAAAACAGGTGGGCAGACCCCCCCGGCCGCGGCCCCATGTGGGACACACCTGGCGCCCTGCGGTGGGGCCGCGGGACAGGGTTATGAAAATGTGTGCTCTTTGAGGCGTGGGGAGGGCCACCGCAGCGGTCGGAGTTAAACCTCAGGCTTTGTAAGCATTTACATGGCAAAGGAACCTTCACCTCACCTTGGCTGCCAATCAAAAAGAGTGGTCTCTGCGGTCTCTGCAGCGAGAGAGTGCGTTCTGTCTGTTTATGCTGTTACTTGAAAAAATATCAGAAATTCGCAATTGTCATTATAAAATTATGTCTGAATGTGGCAATAATTTCTTTTAAATGTGAAAAAAAGTATTGAAGTATTGAAAATAAATACCATGCTAATCATTTAATCATGACATGGCTGGTAAACCTTTCGGTACAGACCATCCTATCCTCATGCTGAGTCATACAGACCATCATACCCTCATAGCATCAGAGTTCGTAGCACTGTTGAATAGAGCATTCAAACACAGGAAGGTTGTTGCTATGCCAGTGCAAATAAACCTCAGAGTGAAAGGTTTTGGTTAGTGATGGGCATTGTGAATGGATTAAACCTTTGAAAAGGGTACAGTTTAATAGACCAATAGGACAGCTGTGTTGATACTATAGCAGCAAAAATCCTGCCTGGTCTTTTTGAAGTTCTGTTCTTGCTTTCAGAGTTTTCAGCACAGGGTCTGGAAAAAGTTACAATGATGCAAGTCCCCTGATAGGAATATTATGATCCACTAATGGCTGGATATCAATGTTCACAGCTTAACAGCCCATTCAGAAACACTACTGATATCGTAAGCAATAGTCAGCATTTTATTACTCTATCTGTAGAATTTGTATCCATCTATTAACCTGATTAGATATTAAGCCCTTCCATAAGTGCACTCCCCCCCCCCCCTTTCCAGCACATCCCAATTTGCCCCTAAAGTGCTTATGCACTCTGTCCCCGCCAAATGTGTTTAGGAAGAAGCCAGTATAAACATATAGGCGAGCATCGATTGCTGTCCCGTCCACGGGCTGTAATCAAAGCCAGGAGAGCAGGGCGGGTTTGACCTTAGACCGTGAATTATTTCCATTTGGCAAACTGTGAGGACCTTATTGCACTTTACGCCCTTTCATGTAGTAATCCTGCTCACTCCTGATGTGAAGGTTCATTGCCACTGAAATGGTCACAGTGTAAATGTGAATCAAACTTGGGTGCACATGGTTTTTACCTGTGTGATCCAGGTGTGTTTGCCATTTCAGAACCCCTTGGATCTTTTGTGTCTACAAAACTCTCACATGAAGAAGGAGCCGTTGTTATAAAGATTTTTTTACAGTTTAGACAAACTGGTTACATTAGAGCAGCCTTGGTACAAGGCTAGGGGGACCAATTAATTTTCATATGCTAAACAGGCCACAGAGGGCTGCAGATTGTCAAGATTTCTGAAGGTTAATAAGACAGGAGACCTATTTTCTAGCCCTATACAGAGATGTATTGTATTAACAGCATAACTGGGGTACAGCCCCAGGCAAGTTTAGGAAATAATCTGTGTGAATGTAGATTACAGGCAGCAACTGAAAATTTAGAGCAATCATTGGCATTTTGAAATCAGTTATTTTATGGATGTGGCGCAACTTGGCTAAGATGAGAAAAACCAGGTGAGTTCTTTATTGCGTCTATTAAACTAAAGCCAAAGAGGAACAAACGATATTATTGTACATGAGGTACAATGATCTCGTCAAAAGTGTATCATAAAGGTGCCAAGGTGTGATAAATATATATCATGGGAGCAACAATGAAATATAGGTGAATAACAGCCAATGTGGAGGTATGTCTCAAAGTGAAAAACCAAACATCACAGAAGCAGCTTGTTGCTTAACAGTTATCCTGAAGAATAAAATACTGACCACAGCACATTGAATGAGCAGAGTGAAATGAAAGTACTGTATTCTTGGTGTGTCGGAAGATTTTTTACATACAGTACATGTCTGTCATACGTATCATAAAACCCCTATGCAACTGCATTCCCTGTTATAATAGTCATTGTTTTTTTTTGTTTTTTTTTACGCAGGTAAAGAAGGTTCATTGGGTTGACCTTTGTTACACCTGTATTTTTTTGTTTTTTCAAATGAACCTAAAAGTTTTTAACTGAGAAAACTGAAAAAAATATAGGTGTAACAAACTGAAGCAAATATTTTTGATTTATCCAGTGATTCTTTTTTCCAGTGTAAGAATATCATCGTGCACACACAGAATCCTATAGTTTTTCTTACATCCAACACTAGATTCCAATGGCTGAGAAATCAGAAGTTGATGCAGCATGCAAAGGTCTGCGTTTACCTTTGTACCATTGTAGTTATACATGGCATTCATATAATGACATTACACCATTTTATGGCAGTAATCACACAGTAATCCCAAAGCTTCATTGTACTCTGAGCAGGAAGTTAACTTGAGCCTTGCATAAGCAAGAGAATTCAAAAAGAGTAATCTTTTGTATAAGAAGGATTATTTTACTGTTGCCTGCTAGGTGAACTCTGATCTGTGTGGGCCTGATATGCATGATATGCCACAATTCCCTCCATGATGTCACTCTTTCTGTGTGTGTGTGTGTGTGTGCGTGCGTGCGTGCGTGCGTACGTGCGTGCATCTGTGTGTGTGTGTGTGTGCGTGTGTGTGTGTGTGTGTGTGTGCTTGTGTGTGTGTGCGTGCGTGCATGCGTGCATCTGTGTGTGTGCGTGCGTGCATGCGTGTGTGCGTGTGTGTGTGTGTGTGTGTCTTGGTGTAATCTTTTGTTTAGCTCAAGCCCCGTTCCTGCGTACGCTGGTCTCCTGATTGAATTTGTTCCCGCGGTTTACGGCAGTTTCTCTGCCCTGAAATGGCATGACAGACGGGGAGCGCTGGTTTCCCGAGCGGCCTTCTGGGTCCCCGGTCCTCACCTGGGGACTCTCCGCCCGCTCCGAGGAAGGGAATGGGGAAACTGAGCAGGAGAAACCGCGCTGAGACTTCCAGCGCGGTTTCGCGTGCGAGGGAAAGCCGTGCGCTAATGCATCTAATCTGCGCTTGCGCCAGGCTCGGGGCGTCAGGCGTTAAGTCTGACGCGCGGCTTGCGCTCCCGGCGAACCCGTGCCTCGCACGCTCCTTCCTGGTTGGCACGGGTTCGGCCCGCCCCTGCGTCTGGGTCACAGTTAATTAAAATCGCCTCGGGGCCGAGCGTTCGCTGTTCGCTGTTCCCTGTTCGCGCCGCCGCGTTCCAGAACAGCGCCTCGGGCACGAGCCCGCTTCCGTCCCCGTACCCGTACCCCTCCGATCAGGCCCGGAGCGCGGAAGCGTTTGATCCCCCCCCCCCCCCCCCATTTAAAGCTGATTAACGTGATGGATGTAAGCTGTGCGTTTTAATTGTGGAGAGCATGGGGATGCTCAGCAGGGGGGAAAAAAGCCCCCGTTATGCAAGAGGATATTCATGTTTTTAACTGACCGAAATGTGATTCTCTGCTCTCGGCTTTCACCCGTAACCCCCAACCCCCCCCCCCCCCCCACTACCCTTCCCAAATACAGATGGCAAAGTTCCGAATGCTGTTGTTCACCGGAGAGGAGGAAAACAAGAAACAAATGGAGAACAACTTCCGCCCCCCTCAGCCCCTGAAGGGCAGGAAAGTGCGCGCCTCCTTCAACTGACACTCCAACTGACCACAGGGACCTTCAGGACCCTTCCCAGTCGTCTATTTCGCGCCAGAGAGAACATCACAATTCAACCTCGAAACAACCTCGAAGCACAATTCAACCTCGATTCAACCCCCCCCAACTTCACTTTTGGATTGGCTGCACCTCTGTCTGACTTTACCCGGTGTGAGTGAGTGGGAGAACTGGCTTCAGTACTAACATTACATTGCCACCTAGGGTGCCTACTCTTAATGAAAGACCGCCCTCTGCTGGTCACACAATGCCCTTGTCAGCTTTAACCTCTCCTAAATACTCTCCTTCAAGGTTAAATTCAGTAATAGCTGTCACATAGGACACAGCTTCAAGGGTAGTGTACAGTAGCTATTGGGACAAAGCAGCATGACTAATGCATCCTATCTAGAGAACAATCTAAATGAACAATTTTCATTCTTCCCGTGAAATGAAGAGAACGTTCTATTCCATAATCACGCCACAATCAATGTGGAGACATTCAAGGTCAGCAACGCAGAAAATTTATTGCAGTACGTGAGTACACAGAGTAACTGCCAGGTGCCCAAGGTGAAACAAGCACAGTGTGAAGGTCATTTCTAGACAGCAGTCCAGACCTGCTGCTGCTGCTGACCAGAATCGACCCGGCATGATTGGATTACAGGTGTGTACTTCAGGGGATTGTGTTATTTCAAATAACGTTTGTCTGAAAAGCGGGAGGCTAGTTTTATTTCCGTAACCGCTCAGCTAATTCAACCCCCAAGCTCTTGTGTTGTAGAAGATGGCACAGTTTTCTCCCTGCGTGGTAAAGTGTCACTGTAAACTCACAGTCCTATTCAAAATCCTGTCTACAAGTGACATTGCTAAGGAGGGTTTTTTTCAATGTACTGTCATCTCCTGTACAACCCGTTTTTTAGTTGTTTAAAACTATTTGTTCTTCTTCTTCTTCTTCTGACTCACACTTAAATCTACAGAGCTGGGTAAATCTCAGGCTCATTTGACTCAAACTAGGTACCTGGGCTTTGTACCAACAACATGAGAAAAGAACAGGCATCCTATTGGCTGACACACTGACTAGCAGAGATCAAGCCTCAAACACACTGCAGTCTCAAAAGGACCAGACATTTATCACATGAGGGGTTCACACACACTAAAAAATGGGCAAAAAATGTAACCTGCTCTTCATATCTGCATTACTCTCAGAGGCCTTCAAGCTAACGCAACTTATTTCCTGTCATTCAGCGGACCAGAATATCATTGGATGTATTATTATTATTATATTTATTTCTTTCACTTTTAGAGCAAAGGATTTTGAGTAAGAAAGGCTTAAGCCAGGAGACCTTTTTTGATCATAGGGAAATTTATGGTGGAAATGCTTCCATTTTAAACTGTTCTTAAAGAATAACAACATTATTTTTTAACAATGGCATTGAAGAACGTGATATTTTCACACACGTGCGCACACACACAAATACACACGCACACACACCAAGCTGTCCATCTTCAGATGAGGTTTGGAATGGTTAATGACTAGCTCACAGACTAGCTGTAGCTTCCTAGAATTATGAATTCCTTCACCTTGCTGAAATTCCTAATGGGGTTATTGGCATCTCTGCGTGAGTTATTTTAGCTCTGCTACTTCCTGTTCCATATTAAAAGAGACTTGGTCTTTAAAAAGAAATGGGGGGATGGCAGTGAAAAACTCGTTTCATTTTTTAAATTTTCTTACATGGGCATTGGGCTTAGAATTCATTCTGTGCTTGAGACATGATTGGTTTTATTATTTCAGATGAAAATTGTTGAATAAAATGTGTGAATCTATTTATAAAATGTTTTATTAAATTGCTGTTTGTGGTTGTAGTGTGGAATTCAGCTGTTCGTGGTTGCTTTATTAAATTAAGGGAACATTAAAATGGATTGTTGTATTATTAAAACAGGCCTTTGTGATCCACTACAATAAAACATGAGAATGTGCTTTGTGACAGCCACTAAAGACTCTGCATTCATGACTAATTGAAATTTTATTTAACCTTTTTTTATGATCTCGCTTCACATTCTAAAGCAGAATAAAGTGTATTTTTAAAGAAAAATTAACTGATGATGCACGCATTTTAAGTCACGGGTGTCAAACTCCAGCCCTTGGAATTCAGTTTGACACCCGAGTTCTTGACTCAGGAATGCACAAATTGATCTGTAATTGACTACTTCAGGGGTGTCAAACTGAATCCCAAGGAAGCCTTCAGCATCTATGGTTTTTTGTGGTTTCCTTTCAATCAGCTGTTAATCAAGGCCTTGAGAACAAGGTGTGTGGATTCCTTAGCCAATTAATTACATAAATGAACCACTGGTGCTGAGAACACCCAAAAAAACCAGCATACGCTGCGGCCCTCCAGGACTGGAGTTTGACACCTGTAAGCTAGAGCTCTGGCTGAGCTGCTATTTAGTAGAATTAAATGTGCCAAATTAGGGTTACAGTGAAACCCTACAGGACGGTAGATCTCCTGTAACAGGATTTAACAGCAGTGCTCTCGGTTGTTGTGAAACTCAGCTACAGAACATTGCTGCCACCTAGGGGCAAAATAAACTATAGTTCATCAGGACAAAAGTGGATGGAACCGTTACAATCACACGCAAGAGTAGAAGTTGTTGGAGAGCAAGTGAGTAGGGTAAATTGTTTAACGGATAAAGCTTAATTAGCACCGGATGATGTATAGCTATCATGTATACACTATTGTGACTTCACATACTTCAGAGTCTTAAGTTCCCCTGGGACAAGTAGTTATTCTAACCGAGTTGGATACAACTAAAACCAAAGTACAAGCAGTCCGACATTACATTCATATGACCTAGTCGGTATAAATGTAACAGCAAATAAAATGCCCTATAATGCACATATTGATTTTTTCTGCAGAGAGAGAGATTACGAAACCCAAACCCCACCTATACCCGCTAACCTCTTAAAAAAGAAAAAAGAATAGCAATAATAATGCCCAACCACCACACTGAACCTAAACATATTTCAGTCTCTTCATTTGCCACACAAACGGTCTGGTATCACATGGGATGTACTGAGAACTAAAAATAATAATCACTATTTATCTTCTTATTATTATTAGAAGTAGTATTAGTAGTAGTAGCTGGAATCAGTATGTTTACACTATCTAATCTATAATCAATATAGGTTTTATTTCAGAATCTATATTGACATTGGCAACACAGACTGTTGCCAGCTTGAACGAGGAAGTTGCCACTCCCAAATACGATTTTGGCAGACAGAAAATATCAGCAGCAGTGGAGACCAAATATTTAGCTTATTTTCTGAATTTTCACACAAACACACAAGTATAAACATTCTTTGTTTACTTAGGCAAAGAAAATGCACATTTGTGAATTAAATCAGCAACACGTGGTGGAGTTCAACAAAACCCTAGTA
The DNA here is from genome assembly GCA_039654925.1 of Anguilla pacifica. Lineage (NCBI taxonomy): Eukaryota > Metazoa > Chordata > Actinopteri > Anguilliformes > Anguillidae > Anguilla > Anguilla pacifica. Next base: position 60,811,667 of record CM077288.1, read on the forward strand.
AACCAACCGCAAAGAAGGGCGGAAGAACATTTTGTCCAATCGTACAGAAAGGGCGGTGCTTGTGAGTACAGAAATACTTGTCTTGGAGCGTGTAATAGTAGGATGCGAGTGGTGACACCTACCAAACAATGTTTTCGATACTGTGAACAGGTGATGCGTTTATGTTATTGTGTTGAATTTTAGTTTATTTGTATGGTAGGCAGCTAGTTATCTTCATTAACGACTCAATGACACTTAAAGTTGAAATAATGGAAAAATCATGGCTGCACCTTTCAGCAAACCAGCTGACTCTGTTTGATCTTCAAAGTGGTGGTTGAATCTTCCTATATTTGTGCCACGGCAAGGTAAAATGTAAGTGTGAACGTTGTCAGGCTTTAATTGTTTCCAAGTAACGTTAAAATCGAACAGAGATAACCCTGTGTGGGGAATCCAGTTGGTTTATGCAAAACCGATTGTTTGTTAGTTAACTTACTATTGATGCTAAGTAGCGTACACCACGCAGGCGGTGGAGCCGGAGAACGCCGCTAGTTCAGCAACTTTATTAATAGTGCGGGTGAGAGAGGTGGCAACTGTTAAAACGGTACGAACCATATCGAGAGAGTTATCTCACTATTTAACTTCACTAAGTAGAGCTTACACGCGGCATGCGTTACGTTGTCAACTGTTTCTTTTAATTTCTGAATGGCTGACTTAGTCCTGTTAACTGAGTAGTAGACAATATTTAATTTTTTGAATAATCTTTGAATAATGACATAATAAAAGATAATGTAATAATTGCTTACATTATGCATATGTATTACTACTTGCAGGAGAACTAGTTGAACAGGGTACGTATACATATTAAGCCGTCACGAGTGACTTTAAAACAAAGTTTTAAGCAGGGAACATTTCCAGAAATGGAGTGCTGCAAATTCAGCTGACGGCATAATTAATTTGTATGAGATTTTGCATCGGGTTTTACCCCAACGTAAACACAGCCGATTTGCAAGACATGAAAACGCCTTGTAGCTACATCCACACGCTCGTTGTCTTCGGCAAAACTACAAAATTAAATGAAAGTGTAGAACAGATTTAGTCAGCACACGGGTTCTGCAGTCCTGGGGCGTATTTCATGAAGCATGATTACTGAGTTAGCTGGATAAAACACGAAAGAGCTCTTTTTACTTCGGCTCCAGATTTTGGAGGGTTCCAGGTTTTACTCCGTTCCGTTATCCCGCTTACGCCGGGCACCCACCGCACGCGTCGCGTAAGCAGCACGGCGAAGCAGCACGGCGCGGCGCGTAGCCTGTCTCCACTGGTTCCGTTTGTGTCGCGCAAAGGCTTGCTGAAAGCTCTATATTCCTAGTAGCTCTCGCAGTCTGCAGTGGGATTACATCGTGTATTTCACGTTTGTTCAGGACTGTTGATTATGGGTAAATGAATACTTGGTGAGAGACCTTTTTCAGTCTGTTAATTTGGTAATATTTTTTAACACATGTAAATACGGGAGAAAGTAAACGCTTTAAAGAATTACCATAAGCTTAAATCGCAACGAAGCCTGCCTAATAATCAATCTCAAACCGTATTCATTTATTTGCTTGGTTAACAAGCGTGCCAATTTCACGAAGAATATGTAATGATCATAATAATAATAAATAATCCATAATCAACCATTGGGAATTCCCGTGTGGTCTTGTCATTCACGTCAAAACATTTATAGGATCAGATTTAGTAAAATCAGCTAATCGCGGCGAACGAAGACATCGGAGAAGTCAATTAGGCTGAGCAATTGTTGGTTAAAAACTACCTTCCAACACTCGAGCTAACAAACCGCTGCTTGGTGCATTCACTTCTACGTCATTCAATAGGCTACGTCTTTCTGTGGTGTATTTTCAAATTTGCCCCACCCCCTCCGCAAAATATGATAGCGAAACTAAGTTTGCCTTTCCCCAGGTTACAGTTTTTTTTTCCTGCAAGGACAATACAAAAACGAAAAGGCTTGTATTTTTTTTAGCTGCTTATAAAATATCTGGGAGGTAACTAGGGACACCCCCCAGTCATATAAGGATGAAATATAAATCAGAGCATGTATACCTAGCATTTTAGAGCATATTTCTGTGTATAAACAGGCCATCGTGACGCGCGACAAACCGAAAAAATAGAACAGAAGCGAAAAACTACGCTTCAGTTCGCTTGTGTCGCGCGAGCTTCGCAGCCGGTTCGCGACGCGTTCGCATCTGGTGGAGACGACGTCGCCCGCTGCCGTTGTAATAACAGTACTTCAGCTACGCTTCAGTTACGCGCGTAATACGCGCGTAGTGCGCTCGCGGTCGATACGCGTGCGGTGGGTGCCCGGCTTTACTCCGTAATCGTGCTTTGTGAAATTGGACCCTGGTCCTGGAGAGCTACAATCTCTGCTTTTTTTGTTGTTGTTGTTATTGTTGTTGTTTTTTTTTTCACCTTAAAATCAGAACCTATTTCAGACCAAAGTAACGGGGTGAAGTGTGTTAACTGTGTAAACAACTGCTCACAATTTATTGATTAATTAAATGCAAATGGTAAAATGGTAAATGGACTTCATTCATATGGCGCTTTTATCCAAGGCGCTTTACAATTGATGCCTCTCATTCACCCATTCACACACACACTCACACACCAACGGCGAAAGGCCACCATGCAAGGTACCAATCAGCTCGTTGGGAGCAATTAGGGGTTAGGTGTCTTGCTCAGGGACACGTCGACGTGCCCAGGGCGGGGGGTCGTACCAGCAACCCTCCGACTGCCAGACAACCGCTCTTACCTCCTGAGCTATGTCGCACAGAGTAACAGCGAAAACCAGCAGGGCCTGTGGCTCTCCAGGCCCCAGATGGACGCTGTCGGTGGCTCACTTGTTGCTCTCGAACCCAAACATAGCGCCCGGGAAGCCACTGTGCTGGCTAGGATGGCCTGCAGTATGGCGTTTACATGCCGTTCAGATGGCCAGCAAACAGCCAAGAGTTAAAGGTATGATATTTGTGCATGTCCCCCCCCCCCCCCCCCCCAGTTTGAACCCGGCAGGTACCGTGACCCAGAAACACCTGGCGGTAAGAGCAGCGTGTCCACCTGAGGGCAGTGATGTCGGCTGCTTTGTCCTCGTGGGTCCTGCATTGCTCCAAGAGGACAGCGTGTCACACTTTGGTCTCCCGCAGCCAGCGCAGTCTGCTCCCCGGGTGGCGGGGTCTCCCTCCCTGGCCCCCGAAGCGGGCCTGGTTCTCCGTGGACTCGTACCCCAGCGGGGGCCTCACTCCCCAGGGCCAGCAGCGCTCGTCGTCCGGCGAGGACCCGGACTTCCAGCTGAGCGACGCCCAGGTGAACGCCGTCCTGAGGGCCAACGAGCAGGCCGTGCGCTTCCCCGAGTCCGACGCCCGGGGCCCGGCGGGGCCCGTGCTGGGGTTCGAGAGCAACCAGCTGGCCGCCAACTCGCCGGTGGAGGACCGGCGCAGCGCCGTCACCTGCCTGCTGACGCGGGGCGCCATGTTCGGCGTGTTCGACGGGCACTGCGGCTACGCCTGCGCGCAGACGGTCAGCGAGCGGCTGCTCTACTACGCCGCCGTGGCGCTGATGCCCCGCCCGAGCCTGGAGGAGCTGGAGGGCGCCATGGCCGAGCTCAGGCCCGTCTCGCCCGTCCTGCAGTGGCACAAGCACCACAACGACTACAACTACCGCGCGTCCACGTCGCTCTACCTCAAGCACCTGCGCGCCTTCTGGCGGGAGCTTCTGGCCGAGCAGGGGGCCCGCGGCGGGGAGGGCCTGGGCCCCCGGGACGCCCTGGACCGGGCCTTCCGGCGGCTGGACGCCGACATCTCGCGGGAGGCGCAGGTCCCGCTGGAGAGTGCCCCGATGCGGAGCATGGCGCTGGAGGCGGCCTTCTCGGGCTCCACCGCCTGCGTGGCGTACGTGGACGCGGAGGGCGTGCACGTGGCCAACGCGGGGGACTGCCGGGCCGTGCTGGGGGTGCGGGGGGAGGACGGCGGCTGGAGCGCCCTGCCGCTCTCCCACGACCACAACGCCCTGAACGGGGCGGAGCTGGCGCGGGTCCGGGCCCGCCACCCCGACTCGGAGCGGGCCACGGTGGTGGCGGACGACAGGCTCCTGGGGACGCTCATGCCCCTCCGGGCCTTCGGCGACGTGCGCTTCAAGTGGAGCCTGGAGCTGCAGCGGAAGGTTCTGGAGAACAGCCGCGACCTGGACTCGCTCGACATCTACGAGTACACTCCCCCCAATTACCTCACGCCCCCGTACCTGGAGGCCACCCCGGAGCTGACCTATCACAGGCTGCGGCCCGGGGACCGCTTCCTCATCCTGGCGTCCGACGGTCTGTGGGACATGCTGGACAGCGAGGGGGCGGTGCGGCTGGTGGGCGAGCGTCTGACGGCCTCCGGCCACCAGGAGGCGCCGCCCGCACCCGTCCTCGACTCCAACTCCGCCACGCACCTCATCAGACACGCCATCGGGACCAACGAGTACGGCGAGGTTGACCCGGAGCGCCTGGCTGCTATGCTGGCACTGCCAGAGGAGGTGGCGCGGATGTACCGAGACGACATCACCGTCACCATCGTCTACTTCAGCCACGCCAAACACCGGGACGGCTAGGCTGGGCCGCTGAACTGTGCTGTAACTGCTGTCTTGGGTCTGTCCACCTGGGGTAGCTCAGTTCCTCTGTTTGTCTGTTAAAAGAAAGCCTGCCGGTCTGTCAGTTTTCATTGTGCTCAATATGTAATAAGTGAGAGGGCCGAGCAGCACACACAATCCATTTTTGCCTTAAACTGAATTTTTAAATCCCTGATCAGATTTTTTTTTTTTTTTTTTTTTTTAAAACCAAAATAAATTTTTTAAAAATACAGTTTTTGATGGATAAATGTTACAGTACTTCTTCTTTATTTAAATGTAGCTGTGGAGAAGGCAATATAAGACACAGCACAAATGCACACCAGTCCCAGAGTTTGGTATGACGAAAGCAGATAACTGTTCCCATAAAAAAGTAAAAGCAAGTTTAACAAAGCACTCTGTTCAGCAGAATTTGTATTGTGTAGAAAGCCAAATGCCTTAGGCCAGGGGTGTTCTGTGCAACAAGATTGCCACATTTGCTATTAAAAAATGTTCAGTACAAACTTACATCATATTCCTATTGCACCCGTGTGACAAGTTGTTTGGTACTCAATTGAGTATTTAAAAAAAAAAAAAAAAAAAAAAAAAAAATCAGTATTAATGTTAAATCTACATGACTGCGTGACAATTGGGTGCATCTTGGGAGATGCATTTCAAGGCATCAGTACCATTCTGTGGAGCCCAATGAATAATGATGCTTTAGATAGCACTGTACTATAGCAACTTTTGAGCAAAGTCGTTGCAGGCTGGTTGATATTGTCCCTTTTTATCCTATTAAATAGAAAAGTTATGGTAAAAATGAAAAAGTCGATAGATTCGACAGAGCTGCTTTTTGAAATAAAGTTGGTTATTTTCTCAATTGTATTTTTTATTTTTTTTATGCCAAAAATGACCATGCCGACTTATTCAGAAATCGATCATTTTCAATAATACTTTCTCAACCTGGATTTCCACCTCTGCATATAATCAGCCAGCTAGCTAGCATCACAGAGATACTGCCTCTCATAGCTATCTTGCAAATGTTTGCTAGTAATGTTGTGATTGGTCAGTTTGAGTTTTCTCCATAAAATATGATTTTCCCATATTGCACCGTGCTTCCTGTAACTAGCGTGACATGGCACTGCCAAAAAAGAGGAAAAGCTCTAAAATGGGAGACGGACGACCACATTACTGTGTTTGTGATGCACTAATATTTTGGAAAGGTCAGAGGATGGTGAACATTAATGCACAGTAGGCATAAAACCTTGGTAAAACTGCAAAGTAATGCCGGGTGGCCCAATTTTTTCCTTTTGTAGCAATGCTGAAATAAATGACAGCAACAACTTGCTGGCACTTTAATTTAATTTGTTCTGGTGCATTTTTATTGGATGTTCAAAAGATTTTTGCCTTTTGTTTATTGTATAAGTTATTAGTTATGTTATTTTTAAAGTTCCGCTACATTTGTTTTTCCTGTGTGTTTTTGAACATTCTAGCACCAGTGCTTCTGGCAAAAAAAAAAGTTAATGTACAGCCTTGCCTTGGGCGAGTTCCTACCACTTTGCTGAAGTTTTCTTTTGCAAATTAACCAGAACGGCCTGCTGCCAGGACCTTCGATTGGCTTGATCAAGAGACTTTTGAAATGCTGAAATGTTGAAACTTTGAAACACAATTGAAATGTGTTTTTTCTGAACCTTCAAGCAGCACATTAACAAATCTACTTTATGTTCATACACATTTTCACTGACCAACAAACTTGGTTTTGTGCCTGTAATGGTCAATGTTTCTGAAAGCTGAGGGCAAACTGTATTGCAGCCAAGCTGATTTGAATGGTTTCCTGTCTTTGTTTAATTTTTTTTCTGATTTTGGATTTCTTGATTATCATATGAGACATATGTTTATCTATTTCTATTTTCTTAGCTGTATTTATTTTATTGTTGTATTGAAATTTTATATAGAAATAACCCCCCCCCCTCAAGAACTTTTATATTGGCATAAAAGTAAACATTTTCCAGTTCCATTCATGCAGTGAAACTTGCAACCTGCTAGTCTATCATGATCATTATCATGATTCCCATTTGGAGCGGTGTCTTTTTTATGCATGATTGTATTTCTTGGTTCAAAATGTGACCTTGCCTTACAAAAGACCTTTGAAGACAGTAAAATGAAATGGCCTGGCGGTGCCTTTGACTCTTGAAGGAGACGGATGTTAATATTTTCACCAGTTTAAGGAACTGGCCATACTTCTGCAGATTTTGCGGTTCAGAACATAAATGCAGATTAATGTAGCGTGTCCTTTCAAATGACATGGCTTTTAATTAAATATACTAACGTTCAAGGATTTTTAGGTTCTGTGTTGATTGCTGGATTATTGTCATGCTAGTTTTTTTTAATTCTGAAATTAATCCCCAATCTCTAAATCAGGGACACCATGGGGCCCTATGTATTGAAAGTACTGTAGGTCATTTCATATTATATCGGCCAATGAATTTAAGGGAGTAACTGGTTTATAGAAGTGAACCCTCCATGTTTACTGCACATTTGAGCGTGTTCATAGAAAATTGTGATTGATGAAATAAAATGGCTTTATTTAATAGTTTTAATGACATTTGACAGAATTTTAGTTAAATGGTGAAGAAGTCAGAGTATTACGTTTGCATGTAATGTATAGCTGAGGGTGGGAAATGAGAACGTGTTTTTTTTTTTTTCTTTTTTTTTTTTTGGGTCAATGCAGAAATGAGCGTGTCGCATGCTTGCTATTTCTATTGTAATTAGTGCATTTTCCCCATGATTGAGCAGTTATGTATACTTCGTTTTAATATTTGTTCATTTTAAGAAGTAACAGAAAAAGTATATTCTTTAGGGAATGTGTTTGTGTGTCCGTCCATATGTGGCTTCTGGTAATGGTGGAGAACTGGCAACAAGTGTTTGAAAATCAAACTGGAGAAACCGCTTCATTTGCACTAATCGTGTGTCCTTTCTATGCCGTTTGACTTTGTTTTGTTCTTTCGGTTATGTTGCGTCTTCTGTTTAAGGTGAAGTTTCTTCAAGGTCATAAATTGCCATTCTGTAGAGAACTATCAATATTAGGCACGGTTAAATGTAGAACAGACTTGATGTTTGTTAATACCTCACATCACTAAACATTCATATGTGAATATATATTTTTTAAATTGTTACTTCTAGGGGCTATGGGCTAAATGAACACTTGTGCACACCACAACAGGCTCAAATGTGATTATGCAAGGGCAGAACCCTTTAGACATTCTAAGAGACTATTGTTCTTCAATAGTGACTTATGTCTTTGACACAGTTTGGGTCATAGTGCCTTGAATTTACAGCTTATACTTGTACAACATTTATACATGTCTCATAGTTTGTGTTCAGCAACTGATCATTTCTGTATTTATTGCTGAGTTTTCTGCCTGGCCTTGCATTTGTTTTGCATGTGATTGAGTTGATCCGGTCCTGATCATGTGAAGTTGGGTATTTCTTGGTAAATGAAAATGACCGCTTCCTGGTTTCATTCTGTTCACCCTGTCATTAAAAAAAAAAAAAAATCATCAACCACACATTTCCTTTTTTCAGTATTCTTTGCGTTTCATTTCCTAACTTTCGGTTATGTTGTAAAGTTATGTTGTGATTAATATATTTTCTGAAAAATTCAGAAGTTCAGATTCCTTTATCATGTGGTGAATGTGTTCCCTGATGCCTTTGTTTTTATTCAGAAGCTCCCAAACCTTGTTCCCCCACTGCGTCACCTGAACATAGTCCAACTCTTCCTGGCTGGTTCTAATGAATTGAGCAATGCAGATCTACCGGAGTTAATTCCGGGGTCTGGTGTTGGTGTGCAGCTGCGGGCTAAAGCGTAACCCAACACGCACACAGTGAAGAAAACAGGACCAAATAATCTGCATTTTGTAAGAACAAGAAGTGTTTTAACATCGTGTCCTAGAAGAGGGATTAAGATCACCGCGTTCAGCCCCAGGGCTCCTGGAACTTGTCTGTGTTTAGTGTTCGTCTGCAGAAACAGTACAGAAGCGATTGTCTAGACACTACTGTAGAACATAAGTGGGCCAAGGTTCACCAAGGCTGTGCCCTTTGGGTCTACAAGTAATGCGCTCAAGGGCATGGAGACCTGCAGGGGTCTGTCTGTCTGTCTGTCTGTCCGTCCCATTTTCTGTATGTGTTTGTGTGTCTACCTGGATTGTACAGTGATTCCACACAATTCAGTTTCTCCACAAGGTGGCAATATACTCCTACTGTTATCGGACTGTGAACTCCTGGCGATTGTAGACCCGGTTAAAATGCTCCCAGAATCCTCGTCTTTATTCCAGTCACACGGCAGATCTGTCGATGTGAGCCCTAACGTATGAGAATGCTAACTTCAGACCACTGCACCCACGTTCATATTGTTTTTATTAAACGTGTGAGAGAAAGAAAACAAACATGGTTGCATTCGTCTGTACTTGGATGAATTATGCATCCATATATTATTTCTACTATTAATATGACATTAATATTAACTTAATGTATTTCCAGAATGTGGTGTTATATGGCAGATTCTTCTACAAGGGGCAGGCAATTACCCTGACTGGTTTTACTGTCAGAATCCACAAGATTAAATCAATTAAAAAACCAGTGGTGTTTTCTCCACTAGGTGTCAGTGTACCCCTACAGTTATCAGGTTTCCAAACGTGAGGCAGATCATTGTGTTTTGTGAATCCTTACTTAAGACCACAGAAACCACATTAATAATGTTTTTATTCAACATTTAATAGAGACAAATTAAAGTGTGTGATAGTGTATGCATAGTTATATACTTTTATGTGTGAGGTGTAGACATTTCTGTTTTATCACATAGCTTTATAATGCAGTCCATTTACCATTTGATAAAACAGAACACGACTTATTGCGTCAGTAAGACAGACATTAATAGGGCAGATAATTACAATGGATTAATTATGATAATCGGTTATAGTTCAATACACAATTGTTATACATGCTGAATAAAAACTCAGTATATTGTATGTATATATAGTGGAAAGAAATTTAAATGTGGAAAAAGTATTCCAAACATGCTATTATGTTGTGTGTATTATGTGGGTAAATTTTATTTGGTACAAAAAAGGTTATGGTTATTGGTACAGAAAAACGCATACTACCATAAAGTAACTTGTGTTGTCTGTATTTGTACAGATATCTTTTTCTAAGATATCCTCAACCTCCTGGGCTACAAGTGATACACGTAAAAGCAGTGTCTATCTCCATCAGCAGACACTGTATGACAAGTTTAAATAAGATTTATAAAATTGTCTTTGTAACACAGGCTAATTATTCTGAGAATCAATCACATGTATTGTATAACCCCTACAGTTCTGTCATGTATAACTGTATAACAGTTCTAGTAACTGACGGCATTTTTATACTACAATTCATATATTGTAGTATAAAAGAGATTGTAGTATCGCAAAAGAAAAAAAAAAAAAAACTAAGGAGTTGTATATGAATTATGGCTTCAATTTCCTTTTACCCCTCAGCAGTCTCTGAAGGTCAGGCTTAGAGGCCGTGAATCACAGCGGTGTATCCACGCCACATCAGTTGGCGCTAGGCTCCGTTACCGTGGTTACAAACAAACAACAGAAACCACCGCCTTTCTATCTGTCCTCCGTTTGTTTCGACGAGCGGTCTGTCGCTGTCACCCCCTCAAAAAAAGCAGCAGCAAAGGGATGCGGTGGGTCCCGAAATAATATCTCGGCCCGGACTCCAAATATCTGCCCCAGCACCCGTGCGCGGGGGGGGGGGGGGGGGGGGGCTTCGCGTTCGCCTCTCGCTGGCGGCTCGCTGGGGAGGTACCTCTGCGGTCATGCGCTTCCTATAGACGCGCGATCACCCACTGGCCATGTCTGTAGAGATGGCCTCTGTCTGTGACCTTGAGTCCAGCCACACGTGGGGCAGGGTGAAAGGCTGTGTGGCCAGGAGATCACCACTCTGTACCGCAAAGATGTTTCTTTTTTAAAAACTATTTATTTAGATTTTTTTCCTACAATTCTTTGGGGTTGGACCATTTTTCCAACCCCTATTTTTCCCCCCTTTTTTTGTCCCTGTTTAAAAAGCGAGTCTGTCCAACTATCAGTTTTTGGACCGAGCATACGAAATGTTCTTTCTCAGAACTGTGTTATGTGCCTCTAAGCAGCTACGCAGAGGAGTAAGAACAGACTGCAGGCGTCCAATTAACAAAAAGAGCAGCGGGTTCACGGTGACCTGAGGATATTCTTCTCTACCGAAACTCTCCCTCCTTGGGCAATGCTACAGCTGTTTATGGGCTGCCTCATGGGACAGTCTGTCACTGTCTTCAACTGTATGATCAGATTAGAGGGGACATCCGGACACTGAACACCAGGGTTAGCAGGAAGAGCCACCCAGCGGTCCCCACAGATAGCGATCGCTAATGTGGAATCTTTTTGCAATCCTGTGGCCTTTCCCAGGCTGTCCTCTGTGCCTAATCATGTGATGTCACACACACTCCTGTTATGGCAGGCCAATCAGGATGTGGAAAGCAGGAAACCCCTTAACACATGATTGTTGATGGCTCAGACTGGTCTTTATTCAGAACTGTCAAAAGGGTTCTGGCTATAACTTCAAGGCTCAACATTATGCAATTACCCCAAGCCTATTAACATACTAAACAAACCCTCTAATCCAATCAAATTCAGCTAACTGGCTTGCGCAATCCTATCTAAAGTCAGATCAAAAGTGAAAACCATTAGCGGCATCTGATAATTTAAGGTGATGTACCTGTAATGCCAGCTTTTAGTGTTGTTAATCTGATTCCTTTTAAATAGGCCAATCAAATTAAATGATTGCATGGTTTGGTGGCTTGTGCTGGTGGTCCACTTGACCTGGTTAAAAATAAGTAACTTTGTTATTTGTAAATAAACATTTTTAAAACTTACAAGTCAAGTCTGTTTCCACAGTTCCACATGGCGAACACAGCAGCTAAAGGACCCTAGTCCTTGTATGCCTCTGGTGAAGTATACTGAGAGTGAACTCTGACCCCAACAGGGATAAACCAATCAGGGCTGCAGAACCAGGGCTGCATAACAATTGAAGGATTGAACAAGGGCTCATTCCAATCGCTTATTTTATTTGTCCTCAGTCCTCACCTGACACGGAAATCGATTGAGGTCCCCCATCTTGAAGGACATTCCAACCCATTAAATTCCCCTTGAAGGAGTGAGGAGCTAGGAGGCTATCAAAGGATGCTTGAGCAAGAAAACACAAATACATCTTTTGCAGAAGTATTTTTTTCAGAATGCTTGAAGTATAAATGATCAACCTGTGGATCCACCTCTCCCCAGCTGCCACATCTGTAACTGACGTGGCTTCAAACTGACACTTGACTGAACAAGGACTTTCTATTTGCCTAATACCACCTAATATCCGTTTGCTCAATTCCTCTGTCCTTGTGTCCTTTCCTTGCTTCCCTACCTTGCGTCCTTCGATGGGTGGAGCTACGAAGCGAGTAAAGGATGCAAGGCCATAAAAATAAGCGATTGGAATAACCCCAAAGCCAGCACTTCAAGTCAGAACTTCAAGGCCACTCTCTTGATTAGTTTTGGTCATGAACTTACAATATAAGGAGTGGAGCCTGAAACTAGAAGGACACTGGTTGAAATTCTGGGTGGATCACTGCTGTTTAACCCCAGGAAAGCACTGGATCTGAATTGTTTCCATCTGCACAAATGAATAATAAATGAGAAATGAAAGGAATTGCATTCTCAGCTAAAACTATGATGACATTGATGATGATGAGGATGATTAGGTGGCAGAAGCACTGTCAGTTCGGAGAAATGTCTTTTGACGGGGTGGGGGGTGCCCTGTGGTTTGGTCAGTCATGTGTTGGGTGTCCAATAAAATTTTCCAAGACCCGAGGTTAAAGAATAGCCCCCTGCTCCTTTTAATAATCAAAGTGTTGCTATAAAAAGCCCTGACTGACTGCTGGCTAATGCCGCGTCCCTATCTTTAGCTTTATTTATGTCGCAGCGATGACAGCCCCACTTACGCTCCTTGCAGTCAGCGGTCAACGGGCCACATGCCTGCAACACCCCCACCCCCCCGCCCCCCACCATTGCCCCCGTGAGAGTCCTGGCAGAAGGGCTTCACGCGTGCCAGGCTTACAGCAGCGCTGCTAACCGAGGCTACATTTGCGCCGGTCCGTTTCTCTCTCCCACATTCTTTCCATCCCGCTCATCTTTCTTCTGCTTCAGATGGGATGCTAGATTGGATGCTTATGACCCCGACCCCCCCCCCCCCCGCCTCAAATGGAAGAGTTATTGAGTCTGAGTTATTGAGCTTTACTTCCGAGCATGAGAGGTGTTTCCATAGCGGCTTGAACCTACGTTAGTCACACGCTCCGACGGACGGACAAGCCTGATGGAGTGACTGCGCTGAACAAAATAACGACCCATAATTCCTTTGAAGATTTTGTTTTCATCCTGCCACTAAACTCGACCAACTGGCAGTCCTCTGGCACGGCAGCTGTGTTGGCTTTGCTTGCTGATTGTGGAAAAGCGGGTTCCTCCACTATGCTTGGTTTCAGAGTGCAAACGCACTTTTCCTCTCCATTCAGAACCAAAGGTGCATATTGCATCAATGAGACAAGACCATAGATATACAGTAAGGCTGTCTGTATGGTGCAGAGAAAGCCATTTCATGAAGACACATGAACACATTCCCCTTTCAGATGGCCACAGATTCAAATCGAAAGACGAAAGACCTTTGGCCAAAGATGCAAATTGCAACGGCTTTGCACAGGAAGGCTTCTCTGAACAAACTGTATTCTGGGAAGCAGTGTGTGAATTTGGCCAATGCCACGGGGTCGAATTGCACACCCATCCAAAGATTCAAAGAGGCATCACCCACAGCTCATCTATGAAAGGCTTATGAATCTATAACCACCAAAACCACCACCCCGCCCGCCTCCAAGCTTCCAGGAAATTTGTTTGATAAGGGAAGGGGGTTATTTTGGAGCATTCATTGGCCGGCTCTGCTAATGTGAGAGAGAAAATAACTGCCAGCAGCAGCCATGTTATATCGAGAGCGACACCCTCTGCTTTCAAAACAAAACCGTGGATTGATAATGCGGGTTGGTCTCCATGGCTACAGGGATAAAAGGTCAGGCCTGCCGGCGGAGCTGGGGCTGAGCCAAAAACACGGCACGGGCCGGCGGGTTTGCGCCCCGGGGCAAGAATCCGTTACGCGGAAGGTCACAGGTGCGAGGCAGGCAACGCTACGTGCGTAGCGGTTAACGCGGTTGCATGCCTGAGATTACATGCAAATCCAGAGAGTTGAAGCTAGCCTAGCCGCCACAATGCAGGTCCGGTCTGAGTGACTGACAGGTGTGCAGCTCACGCTGAAAAACAAATCGACCTCTGCTGTGGAGAACTGGGTTGAGCAGGTGTGGTCTGAGCGAGGAATGGAATAAACGACACCAGTCAGTCAGGCGTGATCTTTTTAAAATCAAAAAAAGGCCCTTCAGTATTTGCTCTCAATATTGCCTGCCGCCCAATCGCTGAGAGCTCTGTTGGAATAACAAACAAAAACTTGAAAGGGAACGGCAAAAGAATGCAAACACAGCGCGGATCGCGAGGGGCAACGTGCCGAACCGCACGCAAAGCGCTCGTTTCTGAAAATAGAAAGCGTCTGCAGGGAAAACGCGGTCCCGCGCGGGCCCTGATTTTCCCACAGTCGCTGAGGTACCGAGGTCACGTGGCTGTCGAGCGGACAGCCCAAAGCGCTTCCTCACAGCGAGCAGGCTGTGTCAGAGGGGAGCGTAGGGTCCGCCGACCCCCTCCTTAAGTAGCCCCCCCCCCCCCCCTTCCCCCCCCACCGGCAAGACAGGGAGAGACTGTGGAGCGTTTACTCTTGATGAGTAAGGTCCATGGATCAGGACGGGGGCAGGACGGAGTTCCGGGCCGTGCTGGAGTTTTGGGAGACGTGTATGGGGGGCAGGGGCGGGGGCGGGGGCGGTGGGTTGAGGGGTTGAGGTTTTGCTGGACGGAGATTTGAGCCGCCGCAGCTGTCGTTGGCCACTAGAGAATGGCGCTAATTCAGCCGTTCCTTGGCCACAGTTCCAGGAAGGGAGCGATCAGATAGAAGGTCCCGTCAGCCCTTTCACAGTGGGAGGTATAAGCGAAGTGCCGATCTCAAATGCAGGAGATGCCCAGACTCTGACCGCCCCTTAATTGAACTGGGGTCATGCGGGGGTGGGGTGTGGGGGGTTCATGCATTTAAGACAGGGTGGGGGTGGCGGCATAAATGGAATATTCCTGGGCAGTCCCCTGGCATGTGATGAAGACGTGGGCTGCGTAAATGGAAAATCTGAGAGGCAGTCTTGGTCTGATTACTGATCCACAGAGAAAATCTTGTCTTGGATATGAGGAGCAGGCTTGTAAAAGTCTGGGAGAGCTACAGCTTCACCCGGACGCAGGGGGACAAAGATCATCTGTTGAAATCCTGAGTCTTTCCTGCACAACAACTTCTTATTGGCTGTAATTCAAGGCATAACTGAAATGAAATTATTAATTTATTCATTGTCAAATAAATTTGGGGCCCAACATATGACTGAACATGTACAATTCCCACCCTAATTTGGAATGTCCAGTTATCTGCAACCACAGCCGTGTTCACGTGAAAACCCCACTGCAGAAGAATATCATCCTCTCCTCCTCGGACTTCACTGCCAGAGCCAGAGAAAGACGTTTCATATGTGGCTTTCACATGCTGTCCACAAGCACTTGATGGGGGTTGCTGGAGAGCGATGAAACACGAACCCGTAACTGACTGAACCCTACCACCGCAATCACCAATTTCCCTTCAGCCTGTGGAGCTACCGGCCACAGTTGGCACTGCCATGGTTTGGATTCAATCCGAGACCGTGGGGCTCATCCTTCCACCATAGCCTGGTGCTTTAACCGAATGAGCCACCCAGCAGCCCCAAAGCAGTGCTATTTTACTGCACCACTCATGTATATGGCAAACACACAGATACATACATACAGACACAGACAGACAGACAGACACACACACACACACACACACACACCTTGTGGGTGACTGCATGCACTGCTTGCTGTAGGTGGCTAAATGTGTGGTGATGGGGTTGGTGTTAGAGGTGACCGTAGGCAGTGTGTGGTGATGGGGTTGGTGTTAGAGGCAACAGTAGGCAGTATGTGTTGCTGTGTTTGATGTTACAGGCGACCGTAGGGGGTATGTGGTGCTGTGGTTGGTGTTAGAGGTGACCGTAGGCAGTATGTGTTGCTGTGTTTGGTGTTACAGGCAACAGTAGGCGGTGTGTGGTGCTGGGGTTGGTGTTAGAGGCGACTGTAGGTAGTGTGTGGCGCTGGGTGTTGACTGAGCATGGCTCATTGTAGTCTCCTCTTCTTGGTTCTCAGGTCCCACCCACTGCCTTCCAGTAGGCGTGAAACGTGGGCAGATTTCGGTTACTATAGGGACAGAGAGGGAGAAATCACGCCTGCGGTGATCTTGAGCAGGGCTCTGTCTTGATGTTTTCAAACTCTTGAGATTTCCCCATATATATTTTACTGGCGTATTTTGACATCAGTATCTCTGAATGCGTGGATCCGAGTGATGAGTTGTATTTCAATGGGAGAAGATGATGAGTTTCTGTGGCGTTAGACATGTGGGTTTCTGTGAAATAGGCTGAATTTGAGCAAGGCAGAGAGGAGGAAAAAGGAAAGAAAGAAACCTTTAAAGTGTTCACTCACTTGATGCGACTCCCACACAATCCATTCTGTTTGTTCTCCTCCCCCATGTAGCACCATTAACGGCGCAGAGAACTCAAAAGTCCGCAGCCAGATTTAATTAAACTACAGTGTTTGAGACTTTTTCTTCTTGCTTTCTTGATTAGCACCTTTCAGATTAGGCAGGTGAGTCATACTGCTCTCTCGCGTTGGGCAATCATGTTGCTTTTTTTTTTTTTTGCACAAAGGTCAAGACAATCTTGAGGGGGATGTATAATTACATTCATAAGTCAGGTATTGTGCAGATTCAAAGCCCGTTTGTCACCGCAGTGTCCTTTCTGAGCATGCGCAGATTGGCGTGATCATAGCACTTGACCGAGCCGATAGTGTAGCATAATGGTTAAGGAGCTGGTCTTGTTACCTGAAGGTCATAGGTTCGATTCCCAGGTAGGACACTGCTGTTGTACTAAACCTGCAATTCTTCAATATATACCCAGCTGTATGAACGGATGTGATATTTAAATGCTGTGTAAAATGTTGTGTAAGCGTTGCTCTGGATAAGAGCGTTTGCGGTAATCATAGAAGCCTTGCATCGAAACCTCAAATACCGCAGCCAATCACGCAACAGCCGCGGGAGTGGAAGTGTTCATGAGGGAACTGCGGCTGTAGCCGCCATTAAAGTGATGCTATCCTCACGGCGGCTGATAACCCTGTTTTTTTTCTCGCCACCTTCGCGTACCTCGCCGTTCGGGGGCGACGGCGGCATTTTCCACTCTCGTTGCCAGCCGTCCGTGATAGACGGGGGGGGGGGGGGGCCTGCTCGTATGAAAGCAGGCCCCCAGTTCCGTCTGAGGAGCCGCGTAGCATTAGCGAAAGCACAGCGGCTGCAGAACAGCTTAATGCAATAAGAGAAAGGTCCATTCTATTAGCGGGCAGCTATTCATTTGAAGGCTGAGAGGCAGGGGCTTTTAGCCGGGACAAGAATGTGCTTAATGCGAAAACCACCTAAATAACTGTTACATTTCTTCTTTAGGCCTCAGAACACCCCCAGCCCCCCCCCCCCACACCCCCACCCATTCGCCCCCCTCCCCCCCCACACACGCACACGCACACACAGACATAAAACACAATCTTGAACATAGGATGAACATCACCTTTTCAAAATAGTTGCCAGTATGACGCACGCAGTGCGACTTGAACACACTCACTTAATGAAGAAAACAGTGTGTGCTCTTGCGGCGTAGACACGGACACAAAAAAATAAATCGATTTCCAATGTACAGACGGGAGGAAAGCCTGAGATCTTAATAAATGTTCCTTGCCATTCAAGGCTCAGGTTGCTTAGACAATAATGGCAAAAATGTGCACTAAAGTGAACCATACAATTGCTGCTTAAGCCCTGAGGTACCTCGAGTAGCGCAATACGGTGCAGTAAAATGGAAATGAGCAAAAAAAAAAAAAAAAAAAAAAAAATTGTGTGATTAAAATATAAGTCTAGCTGGACTTATCACGCAAAAATACGTGGAATATTTCCCGCTGTGCGAGTGGTATTAAACAAAGAACAAGAGACCGGGAAACAGTTCATCTGAACATGTGTGGAATTTATGAATCTGTGTCGTGGGGGCTATTTACATTGCGCGTGTGCTTAGAATCTCTAAATAAACATTTTCATCCAGGCTCATTTCCCGATGCTTGTTATTGGCTGTTACTTTCCCGAAAGCAGGAAGGTCTGAGAGTTTCGTTTTGATACACTTCACGGCATAAAACAAGGAGTGCTAGGTCTAACTCTGCAAGAAGTGGCCTCAGGTGTACTTTAATTACATCTTTCATGCGCGTGGGTGGGGGGGGGGGGGGGGGGGCAGGGGGCATCATTACAGAAGTAAACGGTTTAAAACAGCACATTAAAGCCATAGCTATTTCCGTCAGAGGAAAAGTGTTTTTGTGTGTTGTTGTATACTGGAAGGGCACCGAGGCTGTCTCCCCTGGCGTTTCCGGGAGGCCGGGCGCAGTAAACAGTAGATTAGCACCTTTTATCCACTGCCAGCGGAGCATTCGGCCCTCCGCGCCCTCCCCCCCTGGCCCCGATCGCAGCCGCTCGCTGGAAGGCCACCGGATCCAGAATGCGTCTTTCTGGGAAGGCTGTGACATCACGACCCGGGCAAGCCCCGGGGCCCGACGGTGACAAGCCAGCCGCCGTTAGCGGTAAACAGCTGTGAGGGGGCAATGAAATATGACCCGCCGTGGTTAAACCACACTGCGACAACTCGCGCCGCGCCTGCGCCGGATCCTAAAATATTTCACTGAAAATACACCCTCCCTTTTGGTTTAAGTCTAATTTTACATGTCATCTCCATTTAGAATCTTAGATGAAGTTAGCACTTCCCGCCCATGATAAATCCATCAACTCTTTGCCTGAAGTTCACATTTACAGTAAGTTTATCTTAGACGGTGATTGATACGCTGCACAACAGTATAAATGGCTAAGGGAGCACGGTCCCTAACTACAAGTTAAGCACACATTTGCTTCCTGTAATTAAACATTGATTGGCCCAGAGAGTTTACCAGTAATCACAGGCCTTATCACCACATTGACTGGATGCTAAATTTAGCATGAGCAAGCGGCCTTACAGTGTTAGACATGTATAGTATCACCTTACGCCTTGCCGCAGGTTGCGCGGCATTTGTCTGAACAGAGAGCTGACATCCAGGCAACACCAGGGGGCAGCACAACAGCCTTGAGTTGACTCTGTTCCGCCAGAAAAACAGCATAGAAATAGAGCACAGAAAACAGGCGTCCATTTTGGGGAAACTTTCCCTGATGGAAACGGGCAGCTTTCCAGGCTTGCGTATAAACTGTTCGCGTTTCTGGTCGACCCTAACCCTACCATGCTCTGACCGAAATCACACACACATTCACTGGGACTGTCCAACCAGGTTTTTGTTTTTTTCTTGTTTTGACCATCTTTACTCTGTCACAATTCTAATTCAACTTTAATTCAACTCTCACAGAGGACATACGAGTCCAACAGGGAGTATGTGTACTCTGTAAGAATTGAATTAATTCTCTGTCACCACTGTCTGCATATCCACAATTTACTCAATTCTAGCCGCCTGACCTCAGTATATGTGTCTGTCTGTCTTGCTGAAGTCTATCAACACATCTCTGGGCCTCACCTGAGTCTCTGTCTAACCCAGCATCTGTTTGCCTACCTGAGTTTTACCTGAACAGCCCTGTAATGCACATGCACCCCTTCAGTCTGTCTCACTGGCTAGTGCATGGACCATGCAAAACCCTCCTCCCCAGAAGTTGCATACATGAACGATTCTTTTCGCTCCATTTCCTGTGCAAATTGGCCTCGCTTGTGTTCACTTCCTGCGGAGATAAAAAACCAATCTGCTCACTAATTCCAGTTGCACCTGGTTCTCCATCTTAGCCATTGTACATAGTAATACGCACAAATAAACTTGACTAAATTAATAAAGACCTTTAATAGGTTTTTCACCTGTGCAAGGACAATCCAATTATTGTGTTCTGGGTACAGCCAACCACATGCTCTCCAAACATACACAGACATTTCCTACATCGATTTGAAAGTAGCCTTGATGCTTTGGCAGTAATGCTGTTAGTTTTTCAGTGACACAGCGTTTCAATTGTCCACTCTCTGGACGTAAGTAATGGGGAAGCAGCCTTGGGCCTTGTGCACGTGCTCTTGTCATTATGGGGCTGTAGGCGAGAAGCTGTGAAAGAACAGGAACTGTGGGAGAATGGGTAGAGCCGTAATGGAGAATCAACTGCTTCATCAGCACGGTAAATTCATTCTGAAAAAAAAGTCTTATTTTTCCCAACTCTTGCTATCATTTGCCATGCTTCCTGTTTTTAAGCCGGCCCTGGTTTTCTCTTCTAGACAAATTTAACCTCCTGAGCCCCAGTAGAAAAAAAAGTTTTAAATTAAAAAAATATATATATCAAGTGTGGATATCAACATATTGCCGTGGAAACAAGTTCAAAAAATAATTCATTTTATTTTTTATTGAATATCCCTTGTAGTGTAGGTTCCAGCATAGTAGAGTACATGTTTCCTCAAATTAAGACCAGAGAAATATGAATTGCTGGGCTTTAGGTGGTTAATTCAGAGGAAGTGCCAGCATGACCACAGAGAGAAAAGTAAAGGCAGAGACATACACTGATGACAGGCAGAGTCAACGTCCCCTTTTGGAAAAACAGGCTGAGTCTACGTCTCCTTTTGGAATAACCGGCAGAGTCTACATCCCCTTTGGAAAAACAGGTACAGCTCTATGTCCCCTTCGTAAAAACAGGTACAGTCTACGTCCCCTTCGGAAGAACAGACAGAGTCTACGTCCCCCTTTGGAAACTCTCTGTTCGGAGAAGATGCAAATCGGAACCCAAATTGGATTTCACGCTCGTCCCTCTTCAGAACCCAGGACAGATGCGAGCGCTTGACTTGCATCAGAACGCGGCAATTACAGGTTTGCCCTCACAAGATGGCTCCTCCAATTTCCGCCATAACCTTCACACTGGCATTTTCAATCTCCCCCACTGTAAACAAGCGCCAGCAAGAGAGGGCAGCGGTGAAGGACTAAGGAGCCAAAGCCTATTAAATTAATCAAGGCGGAAAATTGCTGGAGCCCTTTTCGGAGAGATTAAATGTGTTTGGAAACAGGTCTGTGTGAATATCTGATGAAGACAGGACGGGAGGGGACTCACCCTGTTTCAGCACCTCTCTCTCTCTCAGTGCCCCCTTACCCTGGCACTTCCTGCTCCCGAGAGCAATGCTGGACTGTGATTGGGGGAACTGAGCGTAGAAGCATAAGGCTGCTCCTTGAACATGGTTCTGCATTTGATGTTGGCCTTGTAGATGTTCATTAGCAGAAATGATAAATGAGTAGGTTATACTGGATAATGTTGTATTGTACAAGAATGTCAATAAATAAATAAATAAATAAATAACATTCTCAAGGTCATTTTAAGGCCATAGCACAGGCCAAAAAAATGACTAAGAACCCCTACGGCTCCCAGCCTCTTATGGACACTGGACATGAAATCATTTATTATCAACAACTTCGAATTTTACAGCTGGAATTTAAAACATTTTCCAAGCAGGAGACCCTATTATAATCACATGAATGTGCCTGTATGTGTTTTCGTCATTCATAAATGTATACTTGCTTGTACAGATATCCACCGTAGTGGGAAGTTGTTACTCTTTGTTTATTAGATCGTCTTTGACTCTCCTTTGGCAGGAAAAGACGTACCGGAACACACACATACACCCAAACACACACACACACACACATCATGCTTCATCCTAATTACAACGACAGTGACACAAAAACAAAAAGCGAGACCAAGTGTGCTTAGATGTCTTGAAAGAACAGTGATAAAAACATAGGACGTGCAGTACTGAAGCCTGACTAGTCACCTGTTTATGTGTCTTGGCATTGTAATACTGTCATTATAACTGAAGTATTAGTCAGGTGTCCCTTGAGATGTCAATCTTAATGCTGTTTTCCTGGCAGAGTAAAGGATAAAAAAAGACGATGCACAATCTCAGATCTGTTGCTTTTGATACGTGCCTCTCAATACACTGTGAGTCTCTAGGGATACGCCTTTGGGTTACTCACATGTTGAGAACAGAGGCTCACTATAGCCTTGTCCATTGCTCCATTAATTAAATCCGCAGTCATGGATAAGGTCATTTGCCTTCGCAAGTTAAGGCACTTACGCAATTAATCCAAAGCACACGTCAACAGATGATTATGATTGGTCACTCATACACGTAATTAAGGAGGGGGCGGGGTGTATTTCATCTATTGCAATGTCAATGGTGCTGGAATGGAGAGAAGACATATGGATGGGTATTACAGTATCACTCATTTCCCCAATGAGAGACAACAGTGCCAAATCCGTCCTTTCCTCCATGTCTGACTCTGTGGCCAGCTGGACCGTTTGAAGACAGAGAGGGTGGAAATACGGGCAAAGCTGCTAAATTTAGAGGCGCACGCGTGCTCCCTCCCAGTAGCTGCGGGGCCCGACCCTGACGTCGCCCAATCGCGCGGGCCCCTCGACAGGGGTTTTCCTGCTGCGCTAGTTTAGGAAATTTTTTCCACTCCACCGGACGTGGCGTGAGCCGGCTAAAGTTCCAGTAATGCAGATTGGCCGTTTGGCATGGAATGATATGCTTATTTTCAAGAGCAGAAGTAAAACCGAGTCACACTCGTTACATAAATAGAACTTTAATAGTGTTTTTTTTGTTTTGTTCTTGTTTGGTGTGAACCTGCCATAGCAACACTGCCAATTTTCCAAACCCTGAGGCCACATTTAGAGAAGCGATGCATTTTATTATTTAAAAAAAAATGTATTTATTCATTTATTTATTTTACTATTTTTATTGGAGCCCAGGAACATGTGAACAACCAGCAGGGGCTCTGATGCAGTTCTCCTGCTTCAGCGTGTGGCCAATGACCGAACCCAGGGAAACCAAACGGCCCGTCTGCCAACCTGCACGGGGAGGCCTGGCGAGGGGGCCATTGTCCGAACGTCCAGATAGCGCTGACAAATGACCGGGGACAAATGCTCACCCCACTGTGCAGCCGACCGAGGGCTTTGATTAGCGAAACGGTGGACAGCACATGGGTAAACACGATAATACACACCTGGAGTTCACCGTCTATTTTTAGCAGCCAGGAATCATTCACAGGCATCAGGGAGAAGCTCTATTTATGGAAACATATACCAATATAGACCATTTGTTAGATTTCCAGTCATCTGCTAAACAGGTGGGGCAATGCTAAATTTGATTTGGGCCTGGCTTTAATGGCAGGTGGTTCTCTTGTTTGCAGATAAAGAAATGATTACAGTAATCTTTAAATAAGAAAGGTTTAAAAGCATTGTGATTGCATTTGAAATAAATTACAGTTAAACCCGAACAAAGCAAAGCCACTCTCCTCTTTAAAAAGCATTCGTATTTCTGTCTGAACACACAAAGCTTGACTGAACACATTTTTTTCAAATTCTCTTTTTTAAAATTTGATTTATTATAGATTTGAACAGAACACCTCTATGACATAAATATTATGGACAGAAAAAAACAGAAGAAACAAGCCACATATCAAATAGTTTAGCCACTACTCTGTTCAACTACATAGTGATATTACAGTATGGATATATGATTTTGAGTCTACTTACAATTCTAAAAGAATTCAGTTAACATTATGTTGAAAGCTATACAAAACTATAATGAAAAGCACAGGAAAATTAAAGCACAAAAACAGTTTGACAATAAAGCCTTTCTCTACCATATCATCGCAGTCCTTCACATAAACGTATCATCCACAAATGTGTTCTATTTCTCTGATGCATACATCTGAAATGAGAAATTCATGCAAGTGCAATGCTATTGAGCAAGACTTAAATTCACAGTGGAGAAAATGTGAATGTGGTCTACAGCTTTGGGTTAATGCTCACAGTAAATTTCTGAATTACATTCCTAACATTTTGATATTTTGACCATGCCATGCAGACCCTTACAAATTTCCTGGTGGGAAAACAAAGATGGCCGCTTGTTTGAGTACATTGGCGAGACCATACAGCCACGTACAGCCCCGTCAAATAAGACATGTTCTGTAAGGGTTTATAAACAGATTTCTGAGGCGGTGTTATCAAATGCATGTCTTAATCCAGTACAAAATACAGAGTGGAGAAGGTTAGGCTGAAGCTTTCAAAGGTAATTTCTCTTGGCTGGTTTTGCTCTTTGGTCTTGGATTTTGGTAGGACAGCCTCACAAAGACGACTGTCAGAATAATGGCTGAAAAATAATACCGCAAATTAGTAAAAAGTGATCCAGAATCATGAGTGATTACATTTAAATCAGAAATGGTGACTAGATTGTGCTAGTGAAAATGCAATGAAGACTGATTTTCTTTGTTTTTAGTCAGATGCACTCTCTGCCAAAATATTACCCTAGTGTGATGCAAGGTCTGTTAATGATAATGGAGTAGATCTATTACAGTTGTCTATTTGACAAACCAAATCAAATCAAATCAATTTTATTTGTACAGTACTTTTGACAAAGAACTGTCACTAACACACTTTACAGAGTAAATAAGGAAAACTGAACAAAAGAATCCAGCCAGACCCCTAAAAAGCAAGCAGTGAGTTAAAAAACAACCTCACTTCCTGGTGGGAACAATAACACTCAAAGACTCAATCTGTCTGAAAAGGGCAGCCATTAATCCCAATTATAACCGATAACTTGTTTCAGAGAAACTACGTGGCTGACTTTTCAGGTGTGCGGTTCAAACGTGCTTGCAAGAGAAGAGGGTGGCGTAATCAAATTACAGGCAGCTTGACCAGAACTTTCAACGGCAACATTAAGGTCACGAATACAAAACGAGACCAAAAACAGTAACACGGTCACAGGGAGTTCAGACCAAACTGCTTGATTTGATAGACCTGCACTCCACGAGTTCGCTGGAACTGTAATTAATCCAATCAATGCAGCACTAATTATATTTTGTTGTGTTCTTGGGCTGCCCACAAATGATTTCTTTCTTTACTAAAGAAAAAAATAGGTCATATTGGAAACAAGGTGGAAAGCAGCTCCTGTAGCCCTGTAGCTGTGAATGGTTATCTTTGTTATTATCTCCTCAACAGTGAAACCTGAAGTGCCCCAGGTGCCTGAAGCCATGAAACCAATGACACTATTTTAATGGGTTTTAAAAAGTATATATAGATTGGATTTATTTGATAGTTGTTCGTCGCTATATATATATATATATATATATATATATATATATATATATATATGCTGCCAGCATCCAGCTCTGATTGATAACATGGGCCTAATAGGATGCCATCATAGCTAAGGACTCCTTCTATGCCCAGGAAGTCGATCCCCAGCACTTACCGATGACCCCCAGGGTGCCCAGTAAGATCCCGAGAGTGGACTCCACAGTGGGCATGCCCTGCAGCTGCTTGGCGGCGGTCCTGCAGTTACCCCTCACGTTGCAGGGGCAGACGGTCACTGGCACCGGGTTCGGACAAAAAAACAAGGGCACAGCCTCAGGCACCAGCGTTTCCAGGCAGACGCATCACAGCGGCGGCAACAAGGACAACAACAACAACAATGACGGTAACGATGAGGGGAATGGCTGAGAAGCCCCCGTTGGCCCTGTGACCAGGATGCGAATTACAGGAGGGGAGGGGGGTCTGACCCCAGTAATTGGGACTCGAATCCGGTTTCCTCCCACAGTCCAAAGACAGGCAGGTTAGGTTAGGTTAACTGGAGAGTCTAAATTGCCCCTGGGTATGAGTGTGTGAGTGAATGCTGTGTGTGTCCTGCCACCGACAGGCAACTTGTACAAGGTTTATTTCTGCCTCTTGCCCAGTGCATGCTGGGATAGGCTCCAGCACCTCCTGCGACCCTGACCAGGAATAAGTGGGTGTACATAATGGATGGATGGAATACCGATGTGTTTCCCCAGCCATGTCTGAAGTAAAAAGTGTATGACAACCTCAAAGGGGGTCATACCATTTCTTAACCCTTCAGATTGCCTGAGCTACCCCGAGAAAGACCTGAGCCTTCACAGGTCTGAGATCTCACAAATACCCCTGAAAGCCAGAGTGCAATGTGAACCCTGCCTGTAACCAATTTACCATTATCCCCTTTCTCATCACCTTATATTAGGAAGCCTTGTGTCTGTCTGCCATCTTGGCCAATACTGTGGGGCAAAGCACAGTTTGAGTTCAAATTTTAAATTGAAACTGAGCAAATAAACTTTGAATTAAGCTGAGCCAAAACTGTAAGGCAGATGGCACACTCCTCGTGACATCTTCATTAAACATGAAAACTGCTAGAACACGGGGGTCCTGGGGGGCCAGAGCGTCTGCTGATTTTCGGGGTGTTCTCAGCACCAGCGGTTAATTTAAGCCATTGATTGGCTAAGGAATCCACACACCTAGTTCTCGAAAGCCTTAATTGGCAGCTGATTGAAAGGAAAGCACAAAAACCTGCAGACACGGCAGCCCCAATGGAATTCAGTTTGACGCCCCTGTGCTACAGTAGAATAAACTGTTAGCAGAGGTGGAAAATCCACGTCTAGAAAGTAAAAGCCTGCCCCAGTATTTTGTTCCAATCACGTGCATTTGCTTGCACAATTCTTCAGCCAGGTTGTCGAATCAACTAGTGAAATCAGCTGGCTGAGTTCATGGATGGAAAAAACACATGGCAGGACTTTTACTTTCTGACCCCTGGACTTTCCACTGCTAAAATAGTGGTGTTTATCACCGAGACTTCAAGGCTAGTGAATTATAATTCTAGAGCAGGGCAGACCAATCCTGTTCCTGGAGATCTACCATCCTGTAGGTTTCATTTTAACCCAAATTTTGCACGTCTGATTCTACTACTAAGCAGTTCAATGAGATCTTTAGAACTTGAATGAGGTGTACTTTGTTAGGGTTGGAGTGAAAACATACAGGATAGATCTCCAGGAACAGGGTTGGGCAGCCCTGTTCAAGAGGAACAAAAAAATATCTTTAATGGTGCGCGTGTATATATGACCAATAAGGAGGGCCTCTGTGGTTCTAGTACATTGCAGAGAAAAATAATTTATTCTCAAGGCACATGAAGAAAAACAAATTTCAATTTCCCGACAATCTAATGAGCTGCAGCGTTTTAACACCAGACCGAACGGATGAATCATCACATCACAATGACTCAGCGCTTGAAGTGCCCGTGTAGCTGGCTAAGAGTCAGCCTTCACAAGAGCACAGATAGTGGAGTGTTTTTAATGTACCAACCAAATGTACACCATATACACCAGGTGGTTGATAATATGAGATAATTAGCACTGACTTCTGAGGACAAGCTAGGCAGTTAAGAGACACATCAACCGATCATTAATTTTCCTTCAAACTTCCTTGGCTGACAGAACAGTTATCAATTTAACATGTTATGAGTGCATACTGATTAGAATTCCATTCCAGTCTCCAGCGTAGTTTGGAAAAAATGTAAATAAGTCATTAAGATTCCCAATGAAATTAACCGCTGATTTTTTAAACTGGACATAGTCAACTGTAGGCCACTTCATCTAAAGGCCACCACAGACTGCTAGGAAGTGCTATTCTATATGGAAGCGTTAATAAAATGTGACATAATTATATTACTGATCAATACAAATCAAACTATTTATAACATATAAATATTTAATAACCACATTAATCAGAATGCTGTCTAAGATGTGTAATATTGGAAAATCGGAAATTTCATTTCGTTGAAGACCCCTGAGACTTCTTGACGGACTCCAGAATCGGAAACCCCTGCTACATCTGTCCAGTTTCCGGCTGCTACACTGAAGAAATAAAATAACTTCTCCGAATAATTTCACGCAAAACAAATCAGTTGTGCGAGTAGCTTACAGTTTAGGTGGACGTGCCTCTTACTGAGAGGTATTAAGCGTAAAGTAGTACGTACGAATGTACTGAAAGGATGAAGCGTTCCCCTTTAAATGGGCGTGGCCTCTCTCTCACCTGGCAGGTTGATGAAGGTGCTCCTGGGGGGCGAGCTGCTGTCCGAGATGGTGAAGGGAATCATGTAGACATCCGGGGGCAGGTGCGGAGTGTTGAGGGAAAGGTTAGTGTGGGTATCTGGGGACAGAAAGTCATCTCATTGATTAAATCAGCTCACATGGTTTTTTAAAATTAATTTATCACATAAATAAAAAAATAAAATAATAGGACAGACAACAAAAAAAACCGTGCATGACAGGAAAATCACAAATCCAGACCAACCATTCATCTTGAAATAAGAAAATGCAAATAAATAAAGGGGACACATACAGGCGCTGCCATTGCTGTGGTGTGATCGCTGGCACTCTGCACAAAATGGCAGCGTGGGAGATGAAATGTAACTGGACTCAGTGAACTACTTTCGGAGACCTTGGATAACTAGGTGGCAGGCATCTTGTAGCAAACATCCTACAAGACGTTTGCTACAAGGTGTTGCGCAACCAGTGTTCTTTCGTGTGCTGTTCTGTCAGCGACAACCTTGACTGTCCTTACGCGCGGAAAGGAAAAATAGAGCCTTTGTGACTGAACACAGTGAAAGGGCGATTATCAGCGGGAACATGGGGCCAGACACTGCAAGCATGCTGCGGGCACTCCAGGATCAGCATCCAATGAAGTGAGCACAGGCGCTACCGTGTCCTGGAGGACGATCCACGCTCACACCGCTTGGGTTAAAGGGAGCACGCACTGCGAGCGGCCTCCTCCATGCACCATTGTCCCTTTACTGGACCAGGTTGAAAAGCTGTTACGAAAGAAATGGGTGGTGGTGGGGGGGGGGGGAGGGGGAGGGACGCACTCCTGTTCTCTGATGCACCGCAGAGAAGCACAGGACAGTGTGTGTCAGCTACCCAGAGACGGCGCTGACGTCAGACGACGTCAGATTATTTTTTCCCCTCTTTCATCACTCTAGGTACTGGCATTGAGAGAGACGGGGGGAGGGGGGGGGGGTTGAATGACTGTACATTGTGGAAGGGAGGGACGGGATGTCTTCTTCCTGCAGCTGTATTTTAAGGAATAGTCACGTCGGTGGGGGGGGGTGGGGGGGGGGGGGTGAGGCCTTCGAGGCCCCCGAACCCCCAGCCATCGCATCGCTCAGACTGAAGGGAAAACGAAAGCGCTGTGGGGGAGGAGGAGGGATGGGGGGGTGGGGGGGGTGGGGGGGGGGACCCGCGCTTCCGCAATTATCTCTGAGCGAATCAATAGAACACCGGCCTCCGTCACAAGAGCAAAGTCAACCAGTCCGACGGTATCGGGTTGACTTATTACCAGCACTTACAGGGAGAGGAAGTGGGCCATTATCCGCATTACCAGCATTATCTCTCGCTCGGACTGGTTTTATCGAAAGCGGGGTGAGGAAGCTCGTCATTGTGAGCGGGGACCCGAAATTGAGGCCTGAAATGTCTGAAATGTACAGAGCGAGCCGCCGGAAGAGACAGCGGCTGCCCTCGGGGGGGGGGGGGGGTACGCAGGCTCCGTTTTAGTCTGTGACGTCAGCGTCGGCGCGCTCGCGAACGCAGCCCGCGGCGGCAGGCCTCGCGTCATCCCTCCT
The DNA here is from genome assembly GCA_039654925.1 of Anguilla pacifica. NCBI lineage: Eukaryota > Metazoa > Chordata > Actinopteri > Anguilliformes > Anguillidae > Anguilla > Anguilla pacifica. The sequence continues at coordinate 60,841,167 of CM077288.1, forward strand.
GCGGGACGGGACGCGCGGCTCGGGGTGAAGCGCGCCGCTTCGCCGGTCCGCCTCAGCCGCAGAGGCGAACGAAACACCACGTTCTCAGCGGAAAAGAGGCCGCAGACAGCGACTATTTCAGGACGCTCAGACGCTAATCTTAGGAAGTGTGTGAGTGCATTTAGTGTTTTAATAAAAAATGTTGCTGCAAGGTCACAAACCCCCTGAGGAGGGCCGACTATAGGATTTCAGGGGGCGGGGGGCGGGGGGGTTGTCGGCAGCAACTGCGGACCGGGGAACCAGTGCAAGTACTGCACAATTAAAATGTAATTAAAAAAATCTTAAACCTGATTTGTGACGGCCGACGGATGGTTGTGGTCCTAAACGACCACACAGAGCATTTATGCCAGCAGCGGGCTCTGCCCCTGAGATTCATTCATGAAAAAGATGAATGTGTTAATGATTTTCACGCAAAAAAAAAATACTATTAAGGATTCATTTTTTTCTCCAAATTTGGAATGCCCAGTCGTGTCTCAGGACTCATCACTACTGATTCAGGAGAGAGCAGACGAGTACACGCTCTCCTCCGAAGCGCACGACGCCAGACGCCATGCATCACACCGCCGGCGACTCGGGCCACACTGAGGTGAGTCACACGAAGGCGATTCATGTGCAGCTTCAGCAGCGGAGGTGCAGAGGCCTGGTTAGCCAGCAGGGGGGTTGCTGGAGAACAATGAGATGGGGATCCGTACAGTCTGAACCCTCACCAACTGTCGTAACCCTGGGAGACACTACCAAGTCAAGAAAAAAATGTGTCTTCATCCCAAAAATTATGGATCTCACTGTGTATGTATATATATATATATATATATATATATATAGGTATGTATATATAAAAGCAAAACTAGCTCTCCCTGGTTATCACCACGGTAACGGCACTACCACAGACGCACCGTTGATGGGCGTGAGCTTCCAGTTTCGGCGCACGGTGGCGTCGCTCCTGAGGGAGAAGTTGAGCCTGCCGCCGTGCTGGGGTCCGTCGCTGTCCCGGGATGCCAGCACCACGGCCTGGTCCTCCCAGCGTGGGGTGCACAGGTACTTCCAGGAGTAGTCCCCCACCAAAACCGGGCTGTTGTCGTTCACGTCCAGGATGTGCACGGTCACCACGGCCGTGACGGACAGCGAGGAGTTCTCTGCGAATCAGATTGCCCGTTTCAAACGCCATAGCAACGTGTGTTCAGGAAGTTACAAACATTAGAGCTACGTGTTTTCGAGAAGTTACAAACGTTATAGCTACGTGTGTTCGAGAAGTCAAAAACATTATAGCTATTTTAATCAGTGACTAACCTGCTGCTCTTCTATATGTATACACCATCATCTCTCTCTCTCTGTATCTATTTGTCTCTCTCTCTCCCCCCCTTCTGCCCAGGTGATGACCCGGGTCTTGATCAGGAACAATTTTACGGTTGATGATCAGTACCAGTGCTGACTATTCCTCTCCCTTTTATTTATGAATTAAGCAATGTTCTATAGACAGTTCACGAACTAAATATTTCATTAATTTCCTGACCGGACTCATAATTAAAATGGTATGGAACCCAGCCCTGGTGCCTCCAAAGTCCTCTCTTTGGGCCCGTGGTCCCACTTCCTGTGTGGCACAGCTGGAAAAGAGCAGCGAAGCGTGGCGTTTCCCAGCCACCATCTTACTCCCGTCCACGGCGATAACCTCCATGGTGTAGGTGCTGTTCTCCTCCCTGTCCAGCGACTGCACGGTCCTCAGCTCTCCCGAGTCCTTGTCGATGGTGAAGTGTTTCTTGGTGTCTCCTCTCAGCGAGTATCTGTTGGGGAATCGGGAATCACAGACTAGGAGTCAATCGAATCACCGAATCAAATCAATTTCATTTCTTTAGCTCTTTTCACAGAGAACTGTCACAACAGACGCTTTACAGAGTAACAGAAGGAAAACTGGTCAAAAACCAGGCCTGAACCCTCAAAAAGCAAGGGGTGAAGTAAAAACTCCCCTGGGGAGAAAAAACAGCAGTGGCGAAACAAACAAAAGATATGAATGTTTCACCTTTTGCGTCAACCTGATGACTAAGCGAAGCCAAGGGTCAAAATCCCGCCGTTAATTCTCTTTAGACTATTTTCTATTCAACGGATCTCAATCGCATTCCTATTTCCAAATTAGCGCACTTATTTTTTGCATGTCATCACATTTGCATGTATGCATAGCAGACACGTTTAAGATCCAGAGTGATTTGCATTTCATTATTCAAAATCACAGGCACAGTACAAGCCTGGATATTTTACCGGTTTCACCTCGTGCTCAGACCCGAAACCTTTCGGCTCCGAGTCCTGGCTCCAAAGCCAGTCCAACCGCCTCTGTGTCACCCACTTCAGGCCCCGGATATTACATGCTTTCATTACTCACCCCCGTACTGATGAACCAGGTGGGGAGGGAGCCAGGGGCACACTTCTGTTCACGTACAACACCATTACACGGACCCGCCAGACCGAGAGCGCCCGATTGGTGCAGACCGCGACGTGACCGCTGCCAGTTAGCCGAACGTGCGGTAATGGAGGTGTTACGCCCGCGGGGTCTTGTGTCAGCCGCCGCGTTAAACAAAGCGGAGATATTACTAATGGCTCGCACCAGATGGGGGGGAGGGAAAAAAAAGTCTAAATCTTTCCGAAAAAGGTTATCCCGTGTGATCGCACCTGCCGATTAGCCTGCCGTCAGCTAAAAGTGCCGCTGGACTGTTAGTGAATCTATTCATGTTTACTAATAATACGTCTGATCTCAGAACGCTGAGGGTGAGATTAAATGGATATGTGCGTGCTATATTTGGTAGAATACTTTGCCCAAGGCAGAAGGTATTTACAAAATTGTGGAATGTGGGACCAAATGTTGCCTGTTAAAGAAACACGGATGAAAAATGGATGAAAATCCCTAAGAAATGAATTAATCAAGAAATTAGTAGATAATTGAAGGTATCAGGAAAACAAGATGAAACTGATGTTTCACATATTTTATGAGATTGGGACTACAGGAACTCCCAATAACCTGGAAAATGGTTATTGGAGTGGTCGGGTTGTAGACAGACAGCAGACTACATTTTCCAGAATCCACTCACCTGATAAAAAGGCACTGGGTGTCAGTTCTGTAAATCTGGGTGAAGTCTCATTTGTTGAGCAAATGAGAAGATAGGACTACATTTACATAGATTGTGGACTACATTTCCCACAGTCAGCTCACCTGATAGGGTTCGAATCGGGGTCAGATGCTCGGATTGTGGCGATGACCCGCCCTGGTTCCTCCCCTTCCCTCACGGTCACCTCGTAGTGGCTCTCGGGAAGACTGGGTCCCTCGTTGATGTCATCGATGACGATGGACACTGTTGCCGTGGACGCCGGACCGTATTCCCCATGGACCAGGACCTCGGGGTTCCGGGCGCTGAGAACCAGGGCGTACTCGCGCATGTGCTCGTAGTCCAGCACCTGCACCAGGGTCACCGGGAATACACATGCCCAGCCCATAATGAATACACACACCCAGCTCATAATGAATACACATGCCCAGCCCATAATGAATACACACACCCAGCTCATAATGAATACACGTGCCCAGCCCATAATGAATACATATGCTCAGCCCATAATGAATACATATGCCCAGCTCATAATGAATACACATGCTCAGCCCATAATGAATACATACGCTCAGCCTACAATGAATACATACGCTCAGGCCATAATGAATACACATGCTCAGCTCATAATGAATACATACACCCAGTCCATAATGAATACATACGCTCAGGCCATAATGAATACATACGCCCAGCTCATAATGAATACATACGCCCAGCTCATAATGAATACATACGCCCAGTCCATAATGAATACATACGCCCAGCTCATAATGAATACATACGCCCAGTCCATAATGAATACATACGCCCAGCTCATAATGAATACATACGCCCAGTCCATAATGAATACACACGCTCAGCCTATAATGAATACATACACCCAGTCCATAATGAATACATACGCTCAGGCCATAATGAATACATACGCCCAGTCCATAATGAATACATACGCCCAGCTCATAATGAATACATACGCTCTGGCCATAATAAATACATACGCTCAGCCCATAATGAATACACACGCTCAGCCCATAATGAATACACATGCTCAGCCCATAATGAATACATACGCCCAGCTCATAATGAATACATACGCCCAGTCCATAATGAATACATACGCTCTGGCCATAGTGAATATATACGCTTGCGCCATAATGAATACATACGCTCAGCCCACAATGAATACATACATTCAGCCCATAATGAATACACATGCTCAGCCCATAATGAATACATACACCCAGTCCATAATGAATACATACGCCCAGTCCATAATGAATACACATGCTCAGCCTATAATGAATACATACACCCAGTCCATAATGAATACATACGCTCAGGCCATAATGAATACATACGCCCAGTCCATAATGAATACATACGCCCAGCTCATAATGAATACATATGCCCAGTCCATAATGAATACATACGCTCTGGCCATAATAAATACATACGCTCAGCCCATAATGAATACACACGCTCATCCCATAATGAATACACATGCTCAGCCCATAATGAATACATACGCCCAGCTCATAATGAATACATACGCCCAGTCCATAATGAATACATACGCTCTGGCCATAGTGAATATATACGCTCGCGCCATAATGAATACATACGCTCAGCCCACAATGAATACATACGTTCAGCCCATAATGAATACACATGCTCAGCATACACCCAGTCCATAATGAATACATATGCTCTGGCCATAATGAATACATACGCTCACGCCATAATGAATACATATGCCCAGTCCATAATGAATACATATGCTCAGGCCATAATGAATACAAACACCGAGCCCATAATGAATACAAACACCGAGCCCATAATGAATACATACGCTCAGGCCATAATGAATACATACGCTAATAATGGCAGTGTCACATGTACCATTAGCCTAGTACCAGTGTATACCACCCTAAGTCTGAATGCTCGGGAGCTTTATTTTAGCTCACTGAAGCTCTGAGATAATTAATCTAATTAACGTTGAAAAGAGCCACGTCATATGCCCTCCATAGCTTTTCATGCCACTGTAAAAAAAAAAAAAAGTGCTTTTAATTTTCTGCTTAAAAACATGAGCACAAAAGGCCTGTGAGTGCAAAAGCTGACCGCGTTGTTCAATTCAGTCCATCATCACGCCATCATTCGATACAGCTTTTCATTATGCATAATGGTTACTTTTTCGGAACAAGACTGCGGTGTACAGTACCCCCCCCAGGGTGTCACAGAGGGAGGGGCCGCTGAGAAGGGGCCTCACAGACCCAGGAGGTGGCTGATTCTCACGGGGTGGTCTTATGGTCGAAATACAGGTGGGTACACTGTGGCCCAGGCCAACAACAATACAATCTGTACTCGTTTACCGTCAAGGAGCTGGATTTATTTGTATTGTGTGTGTGTGTGTGTGTGTGTGTGTGTGTGTGTGTGTGTGCACATGCGTGTCGCAAGGCCAACTTGCCGTACTTTCCAATTCCATTAGTAGATCATAAAAGAATCCACCAGCTGATAATATGGCTTCTTCTATAGCTTGTTCAAACAATGCTCACAGATTCCAGGAATGGTCACACTTTACCCTAATATGTGATTCATAAGGCATCTCATCTCATTTCTGTGGCAGGCCTTCCTATCTAGGTATGAGTAACTCTGGGGAGCAATACAGAGGAAAAAGCAATGTACAGGAACCATTTATTTTTATTGGAAAACAAGGTTTATGTCATCTGATGTAAGCCAGGGTCCTCAAAACACGGGTTTTAAGTAAACATACACTCTGTTCTTATGAGTGAATGGTGTGCCTTTCATCGTACCTACAGCTTGCTTGTGCGCATCAGTTCTCCGACTGATTCTGATTCTGAAAATGCCTGCGGCCACCCCACCCCTTTCACTTGTCTCACCACCTTCTTTCTTCTCTTTCTCTCTCTCTCTCTCTCTCTCTCTCTCTGTACCCCCCACCTTCCCCCAGAATGTATCCTTCGTCCCCTAATTTCTGTCTCGGTAATTTCCCTTCCGCAACTCATTGCTAATCACATTCATTAGCATATCCTATAATACAGACGCGTGCTGCATTGTCTGTGTCTATGCCAGACACACTGGCTGTATTGTAGCGCCGAACCCTGAGGAATTTAGGCATCCACAGCGGCGTTCCTGTGCTAGTGGCACGTACCCTTTCAGGATCACCTCCCTCAGTGTACCTCATCGCTAGTGCGTCAGAGTGTTTAACCCAGATCAGAGGGCGAACGCTGCTTTGTTTACCGCCGCCATTGATCGCTGCGTCGATCGCGCTAGCGCGAGCTGCTAGCTGTGCGCTATGATGCCATCGCACACACACACACTGATGCACTGTGTGAGGGATCATGGGATATTGGTACACATCACGCCATTGGCACTGCGTGCTACAGTACAGCACGCTAGCTCCCGGGCCTTCTGATCACGTATATGATAAGACCGTTAAGGTTAATTACTATTTATTCAGATTAAAAATAACAAGCAGCATCAACATTCACTTTTACTGAAGCAATTTAGATTAAGTACTTTGCCCGAGAGTTAAAAAAAAAGGCCTGGCAGTCAAACCTGTAACCTTTTGGCTACAAGCCCAGTTCCCTACCATTAAACTACGCTGCCACCCTGTCCATTTACCTGCTTGGCTTAATTGTGATACCAATCAATCAGTGAACCCTGCTAAAACAACTGTTATTAATGGCATAATACATCATAAGTCAGTCTTAACCTCCATAATGCATCAATCTAACTGGAATCCACTGGTAATACGACAGCGGACATATACCTTCCGCATCAGGGTGCCAAATCCTCATCTCAGACATTAGCGAGGGTTCCTTTAGGCCATAGAATGGCCCGTGTAATTGCAGTCAGTGAATATAGGTACGAACGAGCACTCAGTTCTAAGTCACTGTTCAAATAACAACACCCCCCCACCCTCCTTTATTCCAGTAACAATCGCAGTGATTCTGGATTCTGAATCCAGCACCCGCCTAATGTATTTCAGGTGCTCCAAGTTCAACCAAGTCCAACAGTTTGCTTGTTTCCACCGGAGCGACTTGTTAAAGTGCGGCACGTGCTCTGGTGGCAGTGCATCTGAGCTCAGGAATGCTTTTGATTTGAGCCACAAATTGAGAAGCAGTGGCGTGCTGAACTGGATTTCTGTCAGGTGACGAGTTTTGCAGATCTGCCATGTGTCCCTGTGTTCATTTGGGCAGTTGGCCAACCTTTTTTTTTTTTTTTTTACCACGGGGCCTAATGTGGGTTATACGAGCCCAGAGAGAGACGGAAAATAGCAGCACTCACGGCTGGCCCAGTTAGATGCCAAAGTCCCATGGCACAAGGCCACCAGCCGCCAGCTAAACAAATCAATGTAGTTAGAGAATTCCCCGCCTGTCTTACAACCCCATGTAGTTTACACACGTACTGTATGAGGACCCGGGTGAGGACTGGGGGGAGGTGGGGGTGGGGGGGGGGGGTAAATGAGCACAGGTGTGATTTAAGGAATCAAAATACTGTACCTGGGTGTAGGAGGAATCTGAACACCCTGGGGAAGGAGTTGGATTTGGGGGGGGGGGGGGTAGGGGGTGGGTCAGTTTATTTAAGGAAATGGCATCCATTAGTATATCTTATTTTTATGACACCCGCACTTTAAATAGATTAAATGGTTTACTGTCTAAGCTGCTCAGCACTTTTGGAGCGCTTCTTCTATATCCAGACATTGTCTTCATTACCCTTTTGGCAGCGTGATTGTTTTTCCTATTGTCTCCTGTTTCGCCGTCAACAGGAATGCCGGTGTTGAAGAACATTAACGCTGCTTTTGTTAGCACGCAGCAGCGGATGATATTTCTGCACGCGCGGCAAGCCAGGAAAATGTATCCGTGCCAGAGGCGCACTGAAACGATCGCCATGGGCATCGGGCGACCCGAGAGGAACTCAATAAAAATACCTTCTGGAGGATCACGGAGACCTCGTTGGTTTGTCGGTCGGCCTCCAGAGTGAAGATTTCCTCCTCGTTTCCAGACTCCAGCCTGTAATCCACCAGCCAGCTGTCTCTCCCCCGCTCATCTCCGTCCCAGGCACACACAGAGGTCACTGTGGTGCCCACACGAGCATCTTCGGGAAGGTGAAAGGGACCGTACTGAGGAGAGAGAGAGAAAGAGAGAGAGAGAGAGAGAGAGAGAGAGAGAGAGAGAGGACCCAAAATGAAAGTCAGAGATGAAATGAGAATGAGGGAGAGTAGTAGGAGGATGAGGAGAGGCCAAGAGAGAAAGAGGAGACAGAACAGGTGGAATAAAAGAGAGAAGAGAGTACACAGATGACTGATGCAAATGAAAAAAAGCATAGTCACAGGTCAGTTCAATCAGTAGGCCAGGGAAAACGCAGTGATGCTACTTAGTTGTTATTCCAGTGTTATTACATTTCTTATCGCTTCCACATTAGGCAGCATGGCTGATTATGTGCAGAAATGTTTTAAAGTTTTAAAGATCTAGTTTTAAAGATCCTTCAAAAAGGTCATGCTTAATGGATTTATTTAAAATTGAACCCCCTTCCCACCCCTTCCCACCCCCCGGCACCCATAGGCCATGGCAGAACTACCCCTCTGGTCCTGGATTGCTATCATTCTCCCACACACCTCCTGCCTGTTAATCTCAGAGTGCTTCAATGCGCTACTCATGGTTCTCATCCAGAGTGGCTGGGTACACTGTGATCTTCCCCCACCCTCCTGAGCGGGTCACAAGGGGCATTTCCAGTCACCACAACAGACCCACCCTCCGGAGAGGGGGTCAAAAGGGGCATCTCCAATCACCACAACAGACCCACGCTCTGGAGAGGGGGTCACAAGGGGCATCACTACTCACCACAGACCCACCCTCTCGAGAGGGGGTCACAAGGGGCATCTCCACTCACCACAGGTAGACCTCGGCACTCTCCTCTCACGCGTCCCTTAGGGGCGCTCACATGACCCCAGGGCCTCAGACGCTTCGTCCGCCAAACGCTTAATTGCAGCGCGCGGCGCGCGCAACGGGAACGCGCCGTGACCACGCTAATGCGCTAACGTGCTAACGCGCTAACGCCGACACACCGCGCCCGAAATCGCTCACAAGGAGCCGCCCTCCGGACGGATCCAGGGAGACTGCGTGTGTTAGCGCGTGCGCGGCATACCTGAAGGTGTCACATCTGTTTCGAAAGCGGTGCGGCGGGGCGTATCTTTACAGAAAAGCCGGCTGCAATTAGCAAAGGTCACCCCAGCTGTAGGCGAGGGGGAGGGTCTAAAAATAGCCCGAACACCACGATGTTTCCACCACACGTGTGCTGAAGGATGCAGGGGATTTTTAAGCTCCTTGCGCTGCGAGAGTATTTTTGTGTGCCTGTTATTCCTGTTTAACATAGACTTTAATGCCTCAGCTTCAGTGCTGCTCATCGCCATGAAGACAGGAGGGGGGGGGGGGGGGGGGTCGGGGTCTCGACCCCTGCTGCCCCATCTCCCCACTACAGCGGGGGCACATATTTCCTCTGTACCAGCTCACAGTCGTAAACCTGTAAGCCCTGAGATCTGTATTTTAGGCAGATGCACTGACAAAAGAACTGCACTTGGCAGGGGCTGAGCTCCCGGATCAAGGGAGGGAGCCCCCTAGAGGCCATTTTTGGACAAAATCCAGAAACGCTCACACATTCTTGGATTGAGAAAAGAGTTTCTGGTTGCCAGAATTGCAGTGGAAGGTTTCTTAGTATATTTTCAAATGATAGATTTCGTTCCTGGGGCTGTAGAGTACATTGTTGTTTTGAAGCTTCCAGTGCAATGGGACTACTTGGCCGACTTTTGAAACATCTAACACTAACACTAGTCTGTTCTGTCAGCAACACATGTTTTCACTGTTAAATAAACCCTTCTCAGAGCTAGGCTTTGCTAAATTACCATGGAAAACAAGAAGGAGTGTAAAATGTTTGTAGCATTTGTTTCCCTTCTATTTATATCAGCATGAGATTCAAAAGCTAATCCCGTCGGTAATGTTTCACTTGGCTCCTGTCAAATCAGATCTGTGAGGTCGCTCTGGACTTTCCGGCCTCCATTCTGACGCAAGGGAATGGAAACACAACCCAGACCCCAAAAAAACAGACAGACACCATTCTGGGTACCTCGCTTTGGGAAAAAACGGGCGGGTTGTTGTTCTGATCCAGGATGTCGACAACAACGGTACAGGAGCTGTTCAGACCTGAGGAGAGAGGACACCAAAACTATTAATTTACTATGTAAATCCCTTCTGGGGGGGATTTATGTAGCTTTCTTTTAGCCTTTTTATTTTGAGCAATATTGACTAATGCTACAGGGGGCACAACCTCTTAACGATCTGTTCATGCTCTAAATGTCATGTCCTTACATTATTAAGCTCTGTGAACACTACAGCATGCGGCAACAGATGCTGATGTCAGCACGCTTCTGTGGCCATGCTATCAATTCACATTTTCTAGCAACTTTTAGGTGTGAGATCACAAACATGCGATTGGAATGTTAGTAGCTGAACATTCTAATGCTGATATCACAATCAGCACTGGCAATGGAGTTCTAGAACACTGGCTTTTGTCAAAACATTCCAAAAAAAACCTACTCTTCAGAAGGCCAAGGGCAAGTAAATTCCCACGCTTGGCCCCGCCCCTCCGCGCTCTCACCTTTGGCGTCCTCGGCGATGATGGTCAGTACGTACTGGCGAGCGGCGCCCACCATGTTGTCGGCCTGGACGGAGATGACCCCCGAATCGCTGTCCACCCGGAACAGGGCCCGGGGGCTGTCCGGACTCAGGCCCGCCAGCCGGTAGAAGATCCGCACGTTATCCGTTTTCGGATCGTCGTTGTCCGCCGCCTGGACCGTGAGAATCTCGGTCCCTGGGATTCAAACGTAATCGCTCTGTCAGAAACGAAGGGAGCACGCGAAAGCGTGGAAATTTTCGCTAAAGTAACTGTCCTCTTTTGTCGGGTGGCACATTTTGTATTTATTCAAATGTATTTTTAAAATTTCCCTTTATCAAAAAGGTGACAATCCAGAGAGTCTGAGGCAGGAATTCCTTTATTCCTCTTCTTCTTCTGATGTAAGGCGCGGCGCTCTCCCTCACCCTTGCCGGCGAGCTCGTTGATGACGGCGTGGTACTGCGGCTGGGGGAAGGTGGGCCGGTTGTCGTTGGCGTCGCCCACCATCACACGCAGCTCCGCGGGTTTGGCGATCTCTCTTCCGTCCGACCGCTCCACCACGATGCTTATCAGGAACTGCCAGAGAGAAAAGAAAAAAAAACATCCTCCCAACTGTCACCATCGCTGTCCAAGTGCGACAATTTCGCATTTAAAAAAAAATTAATTTAAAAAAATCACAGGAAAAGGTCTAACAAATACTGTTACCATGACACCAGCCACTTAAAAGATTCCGGTAGGCTATGTTCCGTTTCACATTAAACTAGCAAATAGTGTGAATGCTACAGTGTGAATGCTAGACTGCTGCATATTTTGTGTTGGCCAGTTTCCATAGCTTTGCTTTTTTAACCATGTGGGAGGCTTATATTAGATACGTTAAATGACAACCTGACTGATAACTGAGATATGTATGAGTGATTCACCACTAGCTGCAGGCAATTTCCATTTGTCCCATTTGTGACCCATTCGTCATTCATGTACTGTAATAATGACAATGACCCATTGGTTTTGTGCATTCATTATCTCAGTTCAGAGCACGATTTTTACAATAACTGTTGTCACATCTGACGCAGATCTGGCAAGCAAGGCAGGCAGTATTTCTGAGCAATACTGTGTCAATGACAACGACATGACGAGAAGGCTAATATTGGGTATCGCAAATCAACAAGGGGAAAAAAAGCTTAGTGAAATGGGTTTAACCCCATTTTGACAATAAAGCAATGCAAAATTAGTTGAAGGAATTGCTTGCAGTTTGCTTGAAACTGGCGCAGTGTAATAGGCCTATGCCCCAGCCTACGTGCAGTCGCAAATTGGGATGGCAAGTATGCCATCCGCCAAGTTACGGCTTGGTGGGTCATGCCACATACCCATACAGCACCTAAGAGTTTGCTACCTTTCAGGGTTTCCTACAGAAATAACCACAATGACCACAGACTCTCAGCACTTAAGTTGACAGAGTGAGTGTAAGGTTAGTGAAGACAGCATTGAAATGAAGCCCCGAAATCTTTGTTGTGCTTCTGGTCGGTACCAGTCATATGGGAACTGGCGCCATGGCGCTACATGACTACAAGGTAGGCCCTAAAACCTCAAACTACTATTACAGGCTTTGCCCAGCCAGAGGCTTGTTCTGCGGAGCTGTAGATGGGTACTATTGTGAGTCATTTCACAACAAAGTTACACACAGTGATAAAAATGACCTCATCCTCTTAAGATGATAAGATGGAAAAACACTGGGCCAAGTTATATGAAACCATTTATGAAACATTGGGTAGCAGTGCTTTGGAATAAAGCTTGTTTTACTTGTGTGAGCCAAGATAGCCAATATTGTTTATTGTAACTTGTTGTGTTATAAGTTTGTTGTAACTGCATTTTGATACCAATTCTTTAATGGCACTCTGAGATTTTGCACGTTTGAATTAATGACTTCTAGACAGTGCTTTGTATGCGTGAGTAACTTCGCATTTTTGTACATTGAAAAGTTGTTTGTTGTTGAGATATCATGTTTTGGTTATGTAATACATGACTACAAACATATTGAACGCAAACGCCCTGCGCTGCATCACTGTTTAACAGACATCAGTAATGCTACTGATGATTTGGTCAATATTATTGAACTTCTTCTGAAGGAATGGGCATCGAAATGGGCTACTGCCCATTCTGTAAGCTGGAATTAGTGACCTATTTTCCTTTCTCACCTAGTTCTGCCCCTGGGACAGCGAACCGTGAAAGTGACTGAAAAAAAAAATCAGCTGAGCAGCAGCAGCAGTCAGATTGATTTATAGACGCGGGTTCTCTCCTCTGTGCGCTCGTCGAGAGAGCTGTTAATCGTTAATCACGCCCGGGCTATTCACAAAGCCGCCGTTATGGCCCACCACTCAAACTATCACGAAAAGCACTCTAACAATGGCCTCCCACGCTCAATCACACACACACACGAGCGCTACATCTCCACCGGCGAACCGCAACCGCCGTGTGAAAAGAGGGACCATAATGCACTCTGACTCACGCCATTACGCGGAGGCAACCGAGCCGAAACGGCCGGTCACGGACCCGGGTTCGCAGGACGAGCGCCTGTCGAGCACGCCGCCTCGCAAACGAAGACCGTTGGGTTAAAATCGAACAGCGTGAGCCGTGGGAGGATCTTCACCCAGAACCCAGAGAGAACATTTGGGGTTCAGTTTGGAAAGCCAGTCACTCGGCAAAACGCAGAGACGGTCTTGACCCGGTCAGGGCTGGATAAGTACCATACCGATGTCGGTTAGGCGTTCAGGTAGCCGTTAACACTCACCTGGTCCTGGGTCTCCCGGTCCAGGGGAGCGTTGAGGTAGATCACCCCTTCTCTGCTGATGGTAAAGAGCATCTCAGGGAATTCACCTTCCAGAGTGTACACAACTGGGCTTCCGCTCCACTTAACCTTGGGACAGATCATCAGAACGAAAAGCCATTAATGATTTTGAAATGTAAATCCCCTAATTATGGAGAGATGCGTGCACTTTCAAGCCCGTAGATATATGTCGCTGTGGAACAGTATTGATCTGTGAAAACTGGCTTGACTGTATAAGGACTTATAACGCATGTAACATCTAGCATTAAACATCTGACGCTTCAATACATACACAAATCACTCACAAAAACTGCTATGAAATGTAAAAGCTAATATCCTCCTAGATACAGAGGCTGAACTTAATGCTTTCACGGGAAGCATTCACACCAGGTATGCCATAGCCAGACTCCATTGCTCTACACCGAACTAAGGCCTAGAAAATAAAACAGTTTAAATAACTGTAGGAAATTTTTATCATTTTAACAAAAACAAAATGTTTAAGGTGACAGCTATGCTCCATGCACCATGACTACTGTTTACACTCAGCTCTGTTTTGGAAATCGGTCTCTAGTTGTACATATCCTATATACACAAGTCATCATCCCAAGACTGGAAAGTTTGAATAATAAAACAGTAGTAGTCACAGAATTGAGTGCCCGTTCTAAAATCGGAACTGTGCAATAAACAGAAGATGACATCATCTGTTTTAGTTTTTTTTTTTTTTTTTTAACTCTCCGGAGTACTCGGTGCCCTCTGTGCAGTCCTGTGTTTACAACTAAGCGAGGAGGAGCCACTTCAGATCTTTAATACAAATGTGGCTCAGGGGCAGTTCTGGAGCATCTTCTGACATTTTAGGTTTAAACAGAACACGATGTTCAGGGGTTTTCTTGTGCAATTAGTGAATCTGGCTGAACAGTCGTCTAAGAATAGGCTGCTTCGGGCATAAGCAAACAGGATAAGACCCCCCCAAAAAAAACAGAGTGATAAACCCGGGCGATAAGCATAGAGGAAAATGCATTAATATCCTCATGTGGAAAAATTAAATGTAGCCACCACTGAAAACTGCCCAAGATATAACATACCTGCGTGTAAGAGATGAAGCCAGCCGTGGTACACAGGGAGTATCACAGACTCTACCTGAACTACCTGAAACCTGAACACCTGAGGCTTCAATACATAATGAATCACTAGCAAAAACTGCAGAGAAAAGTGAAAAAAAAGACAATGCCCTTCTAGATAAACAGGAGGGACTTAGCACTTTCACATTCACACCAGGTACACCCTAGTGAGACTCCATTGCTCTACACTGAACCATACAGCCTATGCATTGAACTAAGGCATAAAAAATGGGAAATTTGATAATTTTCAAGTTTTTAAGACAGCAGTTACGCTCCATGCACCTTAACTGTTGTTGGTGATAGCACATGGTTACATCATAGCGGGGGGCTGCACACTGTAGAACCTGCCTCCTTAAACTGTGAAACTGTGTGTGTGTGTGTGCGTGTGTCTGTGTGTGTGCTTCCGTGTGTTTTGATATGGCTCGAGAAGCACATGTAAGACTTCAGCTGGATCACACATCCAAAATGCCACAGGATTTCATCTATAAACCGTTTCATGTCTCCGTTGAGTTGAGATTTATCCAAACAAAAGGTCTGTTACCACCACAGAGATTAACACCTTGGCTGGCCAGTCAGCCAGCAGCCTCAACGTTATGACAGCTGTTGCTATATTAGCTGTTAGCTGCAAACTGCAGAGTATCGTAGTGGTTATTTTGGAATTACAGTATGTAGCACTTATGCTGAACTGATCCAGAACAATATCCAGCATCCAGTAAACACATCTTCTGCGTTACTCACCGTGACAAACGCGAATCCTCTAAGCCTACGCACACTAATTATACGCATTATTGCATGTTTTTGTTTAACTGGACGGTTAGAAATATTTATACAGTGCAATCATGCGACCGTGATTGATTGAGTTATGGCGCATAATGCATGCACGCGTCCTTGAATTATATCCGTGCATCTGTGTTTCATAACAGCTGTGACTCCCGACGCCAACGCGGGTGATGGAACCTGGCTGTTTACACTAGAGTGGGCGTTTAAGTAGTCTTTCGACATATAGGCACGGATCATGCAGTACCAGCGCTGTGCTGCCATTCTGCAGCAACGCCACTGTCATTCTCAGCGGAGCGTGACTGAAAGACCATGTCAAACTGAACATCGTGTGTAATACCTGCAACACAGAAACAGTGTGATAGAACGAGCCCTTAACAATTCATCTAATTGACCCGCGAACCTGGATGCATATGACGTCTAAAACACCATTTTAGTTATAAAGCACCAGTCGAGCGAGAAAAAGCGTTGTATTATACAACCAGTAAGAATTCTGAGGCATTATTAATTGAGCCTCCCTGCAATTTTTGACTTTGTCAGCTCTACTGTCCCTTAAATTGCGTGCTTTTCTTGGGCTGGAATGAATGATATCATTTTATGTTTTTCTCCACTTGTGTGTGTTGTAACTAAAGATGCAGTTATAGTGTTTGTTGTGTACACATGCATAAAGTGGGATTTTGGCTCTCATAGGAATAACATTCAACATTCATGTAAAAAAAAGTCTGGGGAAGTGCTTGATTGGACAATGATGATAAATCATGAATAAATCTGCCTTGTAAGAACTATTAACTCATTGTGCAATGGATGTGTCTAAATTAGAGACTTACTGACATTAAAAACAAAAGTGAAGGGGTAAAAAGTGAGTGGGTGGGTGGGGGGGCATTTGCCTCCTCCCACCCCTCCTCACTTCCTGGCACCTCTGTCAGAATGTCTCAGTAATCTGTCCTGTTTAATAATTACAGGCATAATGACAGTAGAAGGAAAGCGCAAACATCTGTTAAACAAATAACTTGCAACTTTTGCCGTTCTCACATTCTACATGTATCTGTTAATATTTGTCATTGCATGGCACCATTCCAAACAAGCTGCAATGGATTTTTCCAGATGCCACTGGCAGCCTGGTAAACACACTGTGTCTGAACAAACAATTCTTGTGTCAAATGCACCCTTGATCCACTTCACTAGCCGAGAAATACATCAGCCTCAAATTTTATCATAATTTTGTATCGTATTTAATGCATATTGCAACCCTGATAAACGTATGTAACACAACACACTTCATCTGCTACACTGATCTGGCAGAGGAGGCTAAAGTCAAGCAATTTTGTCATTTCAGTATTTTCTGATGTGCAGTGCACCAGTAATGTAACCTGTAATTGTTTGTTCATGCTTGGGAGATGGAAAGTGAGTTCTGCCCAGATGCAGCAAATACACTGTCCAAAGTAATTCCCACAGGTGTGCATGAACTCCATATACTGTTGTTTGGGAAGGACCATCATGCACTGTAAAAAAAAAAAGGATTATTCTGGGAACTAATTTTTAAAAAATCTTCTTAAAGGATTTATGCAAAAATAACCTTCCTTTTGTGGCACAGACAGAAGCATTCAAGACAGTCCAGATGAAAAGGTGAAAGCAGAGGAACAGAAAATGAATGTACGCTCTTCTTTTTCAGCACCTACCAAAACCTTTTCTTCAGACATTTCTCAAATGTTCTCATGTGCAATTAAAAAAAAGTTCTGAGAAAATGTCCTTTTTTCGTTTTTGTTTTTTTTCACGGTTCATTATGATGTACCTGGTACCTGAGATGTGCGGTTGGCCTGGGACTGGTCTCACCTGGGAGATGGCGATTGGGTAGGGGCCGGGCAGGTTCTCCTGCAGACGCACGGGGTCCGGGGAGCCCCACGTGTTCCCGGTCACCTCCACGGTCACGGTCCCGGTCGAGTAGAAGGCGGTGGGCTTCCCGGCCATGTCCTTGACTATGATGGTGAGCCGGTAACGACCGCACATCTCCGGGTCCAGCGTGGAGGCCCCTGGAACAACCACAGGACCGCACTTTTGGAGGTAGTGGTCTGAACAATCGGTCAACCGACCGTCCAATCGAACTGTACTCAGTAAAGTGCTCTTCATATTGGAGTAGTACTGCGAGATCAGTGACTTTGAGAAAATCATTCTATGTATGCTCTCAGAAATAAAGGAGTACAATTTTATGTACCTCTAGGGTACCACCTCAGTGACAAAAACTGTACCTTTTCATCTATTTTTTGCACCTTTTTTTCTGAGAGTGTAAGTTTATCAAAATTTTCAGACCCCAAAATTTGGGCAATTTGTATATGATGACGCCTTTTATCAGTAGTACCTACAACAATATACGGTTTTCTGCCATAAGGGAGAAAATACAGCTTGACATGAGTTGAGTATCTTGGTTATGGCACGAGTTTTATCTTTAAAAAAAAAAAGAAAGAAATCAAAATACAGCACTGCTTAAAGACAGGAACGTGATTAATATCGTGATTAATATTAATTAATCATAAATTAATTAATTAATATTAATAGCGTGATTAATATCCTGGCTAATGAGGCAATCAGTGGTGGCGGGGCTCACGGCTGACTGGGAGGCAGGATTAAAATCAAGGAAGTCATTTGCAGATTTCGCTGCCAAATGAGGTTCAATGGAGGCAGCTACAGGACTGCTGTGAATTTAAGCCTTTAATGTGCCTCAGCCCCTGCCAGGACCAAAAGGGCACCAGCACATCCAGAAGGGACAGGAATAGCAGCAGCTACACTCGGGCCGTCATTTCTCCTATCGATTTCTGCCTGGGGTGGGGGTGGTAGTTGGGGGGTGGGGGGAGGGGGGCCGGTGTTAGCATTCAGGAGACATGTCGCTCACTCTGTCTCCAATTAGCCTGGTAAAGAGCATGATGAAATACATTCAACCGCACGTTATTGGTTATTAATCCACTGCACTTGACACTTCATTAAAATTGGAATGTGTGTCAGTGTTTGTTGAGCATAATTTGAATGTTGTAAACAAACGTCCAGCTGGTTCTATTAAATTCAATATGAGTTAATGCCACTATATTCTGGCAAGAGCAGCAGTATACACATCCCTGGTGCAATACACATATGACCATTTGGTTCTATTAAATTCAATATCGGTTGATGTCACCACATTCTGCCAATTACACACAGACAAGTCCCTGGTGGTCTAGTGGTTAGGATTCGGCGCTCTCACCGCCGCGGCCTGGGTTCGATTCCCGGTCAGGGAATGTGTTTTAGTGCTTCTGAATAGGGTTGCCAGCCAGACATAGACCCTGGGGGGTCACCACTGCTAAATTTCTAACATCAGTTACTCAAACTAGACATTACAATTGTCTAACTGTGACCACAAATGAGACCTGTCGGAATCATGAGGAAACCCAACATTCCGGTGAAAAACTGGGTGTCTGCCAACCCTATTTCTGAATTATCTTCCCATTGGAAGACACTCTGGATAAGAGTGTCAAATGGCTGTAATATTATGGCAGGGGTCTGCATCCCAGGCCCTGGAGAGCCACAGGCTCTTCTGGTTTGCGTTACTTAGTGCTGCATTATCTGAAAGGCTGGTCCTCAAAAACAAAGGCTGGCTCTGGAGGGGCGAGGGGTGACAGAGCTCACCTTCTTCAGTGAGCGACACTTCTCCGGTGCGTGGGTCGATGAAGAACATTTGGCTGGAGGGAATTCTGGGAGTCTGGTCCAGCTGACCGTAGCGCAGCTCGGCGTGCAGGGTATTGGGGTCGTCCCGGTCGCGCGCCTCCACCTTCATGAACGGGATCCCTGAGGAGACACATGACCGCTTTTATCAAGAGCGACCAGGAAACACGCAGGACCGTATGCACGTATGCAAACAGTCCATTGGTCACATCCTTACCCTTAACTCGATGAGTTAATCAGGCCAATCGTTGTTTAGAAATCAGTACCTGGAAGTGTTTATATGTGCTTAGCACACAAACAGGCCTATATATGCATTACAGTCCAACCAGAGCCTCTTCCCTCAGAGATCCTTTTGAACGGCCAGTAAAAACTACAGTGAGAATAGTATTTACCAGCCTCTATTTCTAGAGGTGCCACCCTTCGGGCATATGTATTTTTAAAAATTAACTATGTTCAGAGCATTGAAAGCAAAATAAGGACATCAGTTCAAGCTGCCATGTGAGAAATCGTAAATCACCTCCCCCTTGTCTTCCCTGCTGGCATTGAAATGAGGCAGCTTCATGTGTCAGAGAGGCAGGCCCAGAGCTGCTTCATGTTAAATCATTGAGTTCAACCTGTCATGTTGGAAGATGGGCTTATTTTCTGAGCCAAGATGGACGCCCCCTCGCTTGCCTTTTTCAAAGTCAGTGGGTTGAAGGGTGGATAGGTTCAGAAGCAGAATCTTAACCAGCTGAGAGCCAGTGCTTGGACTTACAACTGCTTCTGAATTCCAGAAACGCTACAGTTCAGTCATGACCTTCTGCTTATTTTTTTAGCCTAAGACACACAAACTAAACCAGCGCAGAGCAGCTACACTGTATCCAGCCAACCCATCAATCCTGCTTCGTGATACAGGCCGCTGGTAAGGTTCACAAACCCACAGATAAGAGCCCCACATAAAACAAATTCTTTGGCCTCACGTGGGTGTTGCTCTGTCAGCTAGCATCTGACTAGATTAGCTGCGGTTTAAGACGGATCCAGCTAACCCGCTGCTTTCACGGGTTTAGCACACAGCTACATGCTAAGCTTAAGCGATCCCACTGTCAAACTGTCGAGCTAGGCTACAGTTAAACCAGCCATACTATCAACTGACCTTAAGGTGCGCCCAACAGGAGTGATTTAAAGGAATGTCACAAAATAATGGTCTGTGTTCAATTTTCTCACGTCTTTCGGGCAAATGGTGAAATAGAAATTTGGTCTGTTTGTCAGTTTCTTCCTACAGTACATAGGCTACTATTTCACTGTTTGCTAAGGGAAGTCACAAAACTGAACTGATATGCATCACAAGGACCGATAGGCCTACACATATCTCATGATTTAAGGCAGCTAATGTTTGATTCTCCCAAATATTAAGCCTATTTCTGATAAGCTACCTTGAAGGCAAATTACTGTACCCTCAAAGAACTGTGAGATTTGCCCCCACAATAAATGGACTAATAGAATTTAAAGGATAAGCCAGGCATATTCTTTTGATGCTTAATCTATGAAACAAAGGTGAAAGATATAGGTTACATTTTGAAATATTAGATAGTAGATATCTCCCTTTAAATCTCAGTTAAATCATGTGTGCTGCAGGTTTAACTTCAATCTCAGCTAACTGCCAGCAGAGGTCACTCTAAGTGATTTCAGCAAGACACCATCTGGGCTTTACGGTCGACTGCAGGTGTGCATTAAACCGCAGGTACCGAGGACACAACAATCGGGGGTTGCGAGATCACGTGACCTGCGGCGGACAACACGAGTATAAACGAGTATAATCTCGTTCTAAACTCTAAACCACAGCTGAGCTAATGACAGAGCAAAACGCCCCCATCTGTCTATGCGGTCTAAAACAACACAATTGTTACAATAAATAAATAAATATCCAACACCATACTATGAGATAATCTCTGTCTGTGGTTCAAATATAAAATACAAATTTACAAATTACAAATGCTTCATAAACCAGCATTTCTTATTTTAAAAACCTGCATTACTTTTTCATCCATCTGACGGATGTTCCATAATCACACTAGGGTTAGAGTTAGAGTTAACTTTATTAGTCATGTTTAAAAACATGAAATTTGTCTTCTTGGTGCACAGACAGGGACAAAGACAGAAACAACATCATACAACAGCAACAACGCCATATATAACATTGAAACATAGTCATATCACCGACACGTAGAACATAAAAATAAAAATACTACTGCTGCCCAGAAACACTGGGATCTGATCTTTTAAATTTTTGATTATAAAGGTGTGCTGCCCTGGGGAGTCAAGAAAATCTGGAGCGGTCTGTGCGTGTCTTGGGTGGGATAATCCGTCCTGACTTACTAAGAACCACTGCTGAGTGTAACGGATGTGTCTCTAACTGCAGTCTGCACAACCACCACCTAGAAACATCTTCATTTTTCTTTTCAAATTCAGCCCATTTTCTGCCCCTCTCTGGCTTTTGTAATATAAACACAGCTTCCCGTTTTCAGAGTGCCTGTTCAGATAAAGGTTGCTCTCCTTCAGCGAGGCCAGTTTCTCATCTCGCAATAGCACTACCAATCAGCTTTCCCACACCGTCCCGTTTTTTTATTGTGATTCATTTCATCCAGTTAAAGTGCAGAAGGGAGCTCATGAATTATAGCTGCAGAATAGACAAGCACAGAAGGACTAATTTAAACATCTTGCCTGTCAGTGGGACCACAAAGCGGATTCGCCGTAGCCCGATCACCTGATCACCCCATCACGATGCGCTCGGAACACGCCAGCGCTCTGACGACATTCGTATTTTGGGTGACCGTTTCTACGAGGGTCGCACTCCGGAGAGATATCAATGAAAGCTCACGCCCATCTCCGTTTCACAAACACGCCGTCCTCCATGGCAACGAAATGCGAAGCGCGCAGTACGGCTTTAATCCTGGGTTTGTGTCATCTGTGATGCAACACCCATGACCGGGTCAGTCTGAAGGCTACTGAAACAAGAGAATGACTAAGAGTTTTTATTACTCGTACCGGAGAAAAAGCAAAGCCATACACTATAAATAAGCTCGGCCACAAATGAAAATAAAAGTCCTTCAACGGTATTTTTAGCTAGTCTCTTACTACTATTCAAAGCTAACATTCAAAATAAAGCCGATGCTATTCTTGGGGGGCGGGTGGGGGGGGTGGGGGGGTGGGGGGGGGATCAGATGGCCCTGACTTGTAGTCGTATTGCGCATTCCTTCGCCAATCACTATGATATATCAAATTTGGTAAGCATGAATCAGTCTGTCTACGTCAGCCTGTAAAAAAATACCAGAGCATGCAATAAGTTATAGAAATGAACTACGTCAAGTCGGTAAAAATAGCAGGGCATGCAATAAGTTATGGAAATGTTGAAAGCCTTTATTTATAGAAATACTGTTATGTCTCAATAACATTTAAGAAAAATAACCTAATTTGCCATTTGAACTCAAACAATGTTTTATTTAAATCTGAATCTGGACATCTGTCATCAGGCCCTACGTGGAGGAAATACTGAGTGTGTCCTATTGGATTAGGTGAATATATTCAAAATAAAATATTCTTGACATGGGGTCTATCACATAAGAGAGAGAGAGAGCCGTGGCAGGAGCTTGAAGATCTCACTGACCTTTAAGCAGCCCGAGCTGCACCACTCCTCGCATGCTCTCCTCAATGAATTCTGGGACATTGTCATTCTTGTCGCTTACGCACACCTCCACCGTGAAGCTCTGCGTTACGCCAACACCAGCGAAAGACACCTGTGAGAGACAGGAAGTACGTTCTCATTTCCCATGGTTAAGCGGCCCTCAAGAACGACTCTGGAACGTTCCGGCAACGTCATCGGGACGCAGTGAGTCAGACTGCGCTCACGGCTATTCTTGCTCATGCGTAGCCTACGAATGCAGCAGGTGGCTGGGGTGATATATTCTTTTCAACGCTGCATACCGTCAAAGAATTTCCCTGCCGATATAT
Organism: Anguilla pacifica; assembly: GCA_039654925.1. Lineage (NCBI taxonomy): Eukaryota > Metazoa > Chordata > Actinopteri > Anguilliformes > Anguillidae > Anguilla > Anguilla pacifica. The sequence continues at coordinate 60,864,377 of CM077288.1, forward strand.
TAGAGTAAACTGAGCGTGCAATAAAGGATAAATAAAGTTCTGAGGTAATGACACTTAATGTATTTAGGATTCAAGGGAGGAATGGCTATATTAGGGACTTCCTGGCATCCATAAAATTTACAGCTGCCTGTGACTCAGGTAACACTACAAGACTTCCTAAGCTAATTACAAGGAGCTTGTTATGACAAAATGAAACCATAATACTTACGAGATTACTCAGACCACTGATCCCCTGAGATTAAAAACACATCGCAAAATATTGCGACAGAACATCAGTAGAAAAAACACTTTTTGTAGGTGCACCTGACTGACCCCCCCCCCCCCCCCCCCCCCATTGTAATAGATAGTGATGTTTCAGCGCAGAGAGGCACCACAAGGTCTGGAATGAATCCTGACCATACCAGCGCCACCTTGTGGCTGGGAGTCTTATAGGGTGGGACATAGTTTGCCATAACAACACCCTGGGTGGAAGGGGCTATGGTCAGTAGGGTACTCCCTACCTCATCACTCAGTGCAACCCTTCTGGCCAATCAGCTACTACCAGCAACTGTGCTACAGGTTGCGTTAGTGTGTAGCCTTTCAAGATAACACTGCGGGGGTGAGATTTTCCTAGAATTCAGACTTTAGGGCATTCCTGTTGTAACACTAAGACCACAAAAAAAAGAAAAGAAGGGAAATGAAAAGTTGCAGAAAACTATTTAGTCCATGCTGTTTCCCAACATAATTAAAGTTGGGGACTGATCTTCTGTAAATAATGAAAATTTTACAACCGATTATGCACAAAATGTAATTTTCAAAGAAGCATTTTAAAACATCTTAAGTGTATTGCTTTAACATGTTTGGCATTTGGACAGCGTACAGTTAGTACTCAGCAACACGACTGGCAGTTGTTACATAATAAGCCCTTCATAAAAACAGCTCTCAAATCAAATACCCATCACAGTTGTTTTGTTTTGTCCAAACCAGGCAGACACAATGTCCTTGCCTAAGTAAATGTGTTTCTGTTGAGTTTAATCCATTAATCAAAGAGCGTAATTACTCTGGGCTAAGAGCTGGTACCAGGATTTTGTCTGCTCTGGTTATTTTTTGACCTACTATAGGTTGCAGATGCATCGATTTATTTTTCTCCGCTCTAAACAAACAGAGAGCTTCTGTTGTCTCAGTCTACATCCACAGAAAACGTGTTTGTGGCACAGCAATAGTGGTGCATACAGGTTCTCTTTGTCTAATATTACATTTTGTCTAATGATCTGAAACCATTCAGTCAGACAAATATGCAATCATGGAGGAAATCAGGAAGGGGGAAATGACTTTTTCACGCTACTGCTTGAAGAAAGGTTCCCACACGTGAAAGCACCTGCTTACCTGTAGAGAATAGGTGGGCTGTTTCTCTCTGTCCAGGGGTTTCAATGCGTACAGGAACCCTGAATCCACCCCGAATATTCCCCCGTCATCCCCGGTCACAGTGAGGTTTCTGTATCCGGCTGGCAGGTTAGGAAGCTGAAATAAGGAACAAGCCACACACATCACGCAAGACGCTGGCTGAACCATTCATACAGGCTAAACGCACATTTTCGGCGAACAATTTAAACAGACTCCTGACCTTCACCATTTATATTCATCCCAATTATACGTCAGATACAAAATACGGATTACATTGATGTCTGGAGCTCCTGAATGTCTCATCTGGTTAGGGTCACTGTTCTATGGCAAGAGTGTGGCTCATCAGTCCGGGACTGAGTCCCAACTGAGCCAGTACAGACCAGTACTCCTACAGCAGGGGCGTCAAACTGAATCTCAAGGGGGCCACTGTGTCTGGTGGGTTTTTGTGTTTTCCTTTAGGTTAAAAGGAAGGTTATCATTATTTATCACCATTAGGAAGAACCATTTAAGCTGTAGCTAAAATGTTCACACTGGACAGATGGGAGGCAACAGTGATGTATATTCATTATGACATCCATCGTCAGCCATTTTCCTGTTTATTTTAAGCCGACACGACATGCAGATTTTAAAATACTGATCATCTTTACAATACCACTAACCTAACAATAGTGCTGACCTCAGCAATACCACTTTTCTCAACAATGGCCTACTCTTGATCTAAAACAATGGCACTTATTTCAACAATACCACCGATCTCAACAATATTACAACACCACTGATCTCAGCCAATACCCCCATATCTGAATACTCGTGATGTCAAAAATACAGTTTATCTCAACGGCACCACCTCTCTCCCCAAAATAGCCAACAATATCACTGACCTCAACAAAGGCATACTGTAGCCTACATTTCAAAGGAGCTGTCAATCTCTGCTTGAGTTGTTTATTTCTTACTTACTCATTCTTTAAACATTCGCTTAAAATAAAAAGGTATTGCCTAAAGTAGTATTTAAATATTCAACATCAGACAATCGCTGTCCCTATTCCCTAACAGCAGCAGAAGGAGCAAGCCACCGCCCCCCTCCGAATTTTTAAACATAAATCCTGAAGGATCCACTATTATAGCCTACTATTTTGTTGCCTTTTTAAAATAATATTTCACAAGGTCTACCAAACATTGCTAAGAAGGTTTCTAAGGAATATTGCAATATATTTAAAAAATAATAATAATTTCAGTGAGTTTCTTACCCAGACTTCTTACCCCTCGCGTTGAACTAATAGTTTTGGTTCGGCGGTTGGTTAACTGACTGGGAATGACACGAGCGCACGCCGTGCCCACACTCCCCCTCCGGAAAAGCGAACGAACATGACGTCCGTAAATCAACCAGTACCAGTACGCTGTATATGTTGCAGCCGGAATCGGATCTCAGATTTAAAACGATGGAGGAAAACGAGGAGCGAGGTCAAGAATCAAGCGTAAGATGTTTATGTCTAATCGCAAACTATGGTCTACCTATCGCATAACATATTCGCATAGCCTACCTAGCTCCTTAGCTAGAGTGCTGCAAAGCACATTGACAGCGGAGTTTACGTGCAAGCTCTTTGATCATACTTGTAGCTGGCACGATAAAAAATGCCCTGACACATCTCGCTTTTTCATTCATTCGTAATTATACTCCACTGTGGCCAAAACTGTAGCCAATTTTGAACGGACTTGAACGGATGAACTGTAGGCCTCGAGTTCATACTTTACCAGCCCATAATTCTTATGTCATAACTGCGCTATCAACGCCTACATTAAATCGATACCACTTTTTAAAAACATGTAACCTTTAAAAAAGTGAAAAAAACAACAACAAAAAAACAAATACAGAATGATACAATTTTTTCAGTCCAAATGCATAGGACTATTTCATTACAAAATCTACAGATTCATGCTGGAGAGATATATTTTGTACATTACTGTATTGCCATATTTTTTTTTTTTTTTGCCACATCATCTTTCTGCTGAAAAAATTCAAATTTAAAAACAATGAGTTGAACATGCAGGAAAAGCTTATACCTTCCTCAGAAGTTTAGAAACCCTTCTTTACATTACACCATACCATACACCAGTTGGCAATTATTTTGTTCTTTCAATGCAAAACATAACGAATCGTGAATCATGTAATTACCCACCCACCAGAAATGCCATTCATATTCACCTCAAGTGCTGCACTTCCGTTTAAATGTGAAAAATAAAAGGGACCCATGGCACATGTGACAGCTTCCAAAGGCCACCAATTACACTGTCAAAGGAAAATGTGGAGGGAGAGAAGCTTGACAGTCACTTAAGTGCCGATTTATGGGTAAAAAAGAAAAAAAAAGAAAAATTGGTGACCACTGTGACTGGACTCCAATTTTAGCCCTTAAAGGAAAACAGGGAATTTCTGCCTTTTCAGAATCTCACCTTGCACTTTGAGCACTCAGAAGGAGAAGGGAGTAGAAGGAAAATGCAAGGCCACTACACTTTGCGTACACGCTCTTGGGTCAAGAGCTGCCGTTTATGTCACATTCACCAAGGTGGCCACTTACTGGACTTGTTCCTCGCTGGGAAAGCAGCAGAGGACACCGTGTTCGAGCGTGCATGCAAACTCCTGTCTCTGTATGCTCTGTGCTTCCACGTCGCTTTAGCTGTCTGCACATTGTTGCGTTCTGCTTTTGACATTGTGCAATGTTTATTTTTTGCGGCGTACTTTCGGCTGTCGAGTTTCTTGCTCTGACAAATTGGAATGCCCGGTTTGGAACAGCCATTTGCATCTGTGTGCCACTGAACCGTTACTGCTACGTCCTCTGCGGACTCTGGGGAGGGCATGTACTAGCATGCGTGCCCTCTGAGGCATGTGTAGCCGCCGTCTGCTCTGTCGCGACTGGGATCAGCTGATCACTACTCCTTACTGGAAACCTCCCGATGTACTGCAGGAGCCTGGCAGACCAGAGGGGTGTGTGTTCAGGTGGAGATGCTAATAGCCATTTCTCCCTAGACAACACTACAGCCAATCCCACACCTCAATGTGGGGCTCCTGGCCAGTGGCGATACAGGATGCATTGTCTCATCGAGGCTCATTGAGACCTTATTGCTGAACGTGTCTTAAAAAAAAGGGTAACATTGCTGTTCTTGATCAAAATCAATTGCCTGGTCAGCCAAATGTGACAGATGTTCAAGAGCCTTTTCAGAATCTCGGTGTAGTGCTGTCGTTCTAGAACAGAGGGTTGAGTGATGGAATAATAAGAGATCACACTGAAGTGGCAGTGGCAAATGCAATCACTGTATGATCAAGTATCCTAAACGAAATGGCTATGAAACTATTGAAACTTTTTAGGGTATCATTTCCTTGGCAAGTTTAGGATACAAAGCGTTCTTAAATGTCCTGTGACTTCTTTCTTGTTTATTTTAACTACTGGACACTTCTGACCCCCCTTCCTACAGTAGGGCATTTTTCCAGAGGAAGACACTTTACTCTTAATTTAGCAAAGCAGCACACTTTCCAGCATTCCATGTTCCCCAAAGGAGAACCCCCCCCCCCGCAACCAACCCAAATTCCCCCCTTCCTCCAGAGGCCCATGGGAACACTCAACACCGCTTGGCCCAGGCCTCAAGCCACAGTGGTTCTGTTGCTGTAGTGGCATGACATGGAGTGACATTCCGTGGTGTCTGTCTGAGTCGGCTTTATGGAGAAATTTCATTTCTGAAAGGGGAGGGAGGGCCTACCTTGGTCAGGTACCAGGGAAATATGCCATCGTAGTTCTCAGGCACACCGATTTTCAGCGCTTCTGCAAGACACGTCCCCGCCATCTGAAGCAATGCAGCCTGCAGTGGAAAGAATGGGCCACGAGAGGTAGGCCTACTGTAAGTCCCTATGGCACCACCATTGGCACTAGCAAAGTACTGTATTAGAACTAATTAAATTATATACAGTTGGCTCGTGGTATGTGTGTCATATCAAACACTTTGTTTGGGGTCAGTTTTCCTTCTGTGGACCTTCTGTGCAGTTGTGGTGATATTGCATGTTTTTATTCCCGAGAATAACAGTGGCTTTATCTGCTTTTGCAAGTCACTCTGGATAAGTGGATATAATGTAATGCAACGTCATAGAAATTTTTTTTTTGCTTTTCCTGCGAAAATTTCAAATGATTTGTGATGCTGTTACTGTAAATGCCCTTTAAAAGCACTGCGTCAAAGAAACAGTTTCAAACTGACAGGTGTGACATTGACAGTTCCTGCTAGGGTAAACAGTCCTTAACTTACAGTCAGTGCAATGATCCAAGTGGAGACAGATCCTCTTAAAGGCATGCTTTCCTGTTGATACAAAAAAGAGGATTAAATGCATATCAGTGTGGGAAAAAAGTATCCTTTGCTGTACATAGTACATTAAATTGATTAACATGATTTCTCGGAAGATGGATCTTTGGCATCACTGAATGAACTTTAACCTTCATCTCGTTCAGAGGGAAGGGGAAACGCTGTTTCCATCATGTTCCCCTGCTCCCTCTTTCACACAATGTCATTTTCAATTGCGTCTGTCCGACATCCCTTTGCCAGCACTGGCTGCTGTCCAAAGCTGACCTGATTTTTTTCCCACCAGTGTTTCTCTGAGATCTGAGATTACCGGCATGGGGCATGGCCTCGCTTACCAGTACTATGCCAGGCAGGCCTGGCTCATACAGCCAGCCTTACATGCATCTGGTGGTGGCAGCCGCCCTGCTTAATCGGCACAGGCGTGCGCAGGCTACAGTTACAATTACTGGGGCGGATCACTTCCTGTTACCCACTAGCCCCCTTATCTTCCTAATCAAGCGGCCCAGCAATCCGCATAATACTGTCTGACAAGCCTTGATGAATCTGAATGAAAAACAGCTACTGTGCACCGACTGATCGGATGAATGGGCTGCTTCTTTTGACTGCTTGGCCCTTTGCCTGCGCATTATCTTTGTCTGGAATGGCAAAGTCAAAGTTTTGGCAGCGCTGACAAATGGCCGAGTTGTCTGGAGACCTGGAGACAGACAAGTGTCTGTCTTCATCGCAAAACCTCGGACACAAAGTTGTCTGAAGGAGCTGTAATACATCTACTTCAGGACACGCTGGCTCACCGTTTGACCTACAGCAATCATATTTTGTTATTTCCTGAAGAGAGAAAAGCTCACCTTCTAATTCTAAAAACCGACATTTTTGTTAAGTATCGACTATCAGAAACATACTGCACAGCAATCTTTGCATCTCAGAAAAAGACTGGTTGCTTTCAAAAGCATACTGTTCTCTAGATAATGAGAATTAAGGCACCTAAATTATACACTTAAACAGCCATTCACCACTGAGGAAAACAATAAAGAATTTCCCCAGCTTCCCCAAAATAAGTCACCATTTTAAAATAAACATTCAGGGAGCATATTGGAACAACAATACAAATCTAAGGGCCAACTCAGCAATTTATTATTTAAACAAACCTTGGTAAATGACACTGACCTTTTTATCTTCCTTTTGGTGCATTTACTTGCAAGAAGAAATGTTTCCACGACACAAAGTAAGTTAAAAATAAACTCAGGTGGCACAAGCGACTTGCAACCAACATTAAAGGAAAATCACGTAAAACAACCAAGGTGGGGGGGGGGGGGGGTGCTGTGTGCAACGGGATAAAAGCGTGTGAGTGTAGTTCTCGTTTTATTAAGTGCGCATTTGTTTAAACCACCCAACGTAAATAATAAAACTGCATATTATAAACAAATTGCGTGAGATGTTGTCTCAAGTTATTCATTAGCGACCGTAATTCCAGGGAAGGATGGATAACTGTCAACAAAGGGAAACTAGACCACAGTATGCTCCATTACTTTTACTGTAGACTTGTAATTCAAATTTAAAAACACATCAGAATGCTTACGGAAACCACAGCTTTTCTAACGGGTAGGAAAAGCACCAACACCTAAAAGCACCCAGAGCTCCAAGCTATACTTAACCCCTTAAGTCAAAGGCCATTAGCTACAGCTGCATAAATTGGTTTGGACGAGTGCCTGCACAAATGAATTGACATAATACAGGCTACAAGCTTTCATGCCATTTCAGTACCAATACCAGCTAAATTAAAAGTGATTTACATTCATTTATGACTAACGATGTGAGTCACTGCAAAATTCATAAGCAAATAAATGGTGCTACTCCACACCGGAAAAAAAATAAATCTTTCTTCTGCTCCCACTATGTTTGGCACAAAAGCTCACTCTATTCCATTCTCTCTTTATTTTCAGTTATTTTGATTCACAATCCCATACAGATTGTTGCAATGGTATACTTTAACATGAAAAATACATTAATTTTGTTTTCTCTTACCTCTCCAAATTTTATGCAGTGTGTTCCCCTGTGGTGGTGAGTGAGAGTGAGTGAGAAACTCTGGGGCAGCAAGAATTTGAACACCTCTGTGGCTTAATGTTTAACACTTTGAAAATGACTCCTGAACTTTTAAGCACCTTTAACAATGCTTGTTGGCTCCCACTTCTCCATCCCGTCCATAAATGAATACTTATAGGTACAGAAATAACAACAGACTCCATGCCCGAGTTAAAGAACAGAGACATCTTACATCCACGAAATGGTTCCACTTCTGAATGTATTTTCTTTAAGAATAATGAAAACCTCAGCCAGGTCTGCAATATATTTTTTTATTATAAAATATCAATGTAAACATATAACAAAATGTTTAGTTGAGTAAATTGATGTGCAATTCAACCTACTGAAACAATGTTAAATTCACAACACAAGTCAAATGTATTGCTCCATTTCATTCATTCATTCATTCATTCATTCATCCATTCATTCACTCACTCTTTCAGACTTGGGAGTATGAATGCCAGGGCAATATAAGAATATGTAATCTGTCTAAAACACCCCTCCCCCAACCCACCTAAAACTGTCATTGCAATATCACCCAAAGTACGAACCTGCGCACTTAAGTTTCAAGTAAATATGATTCCAAAATGTCAGATCAATGGCTAAAATCACACAGTGTTTGCTGTAATGTTTCCTTCCCCCCCGCTTAAAAATCCACACATTGCAGCACCCCCTGTTGCTATGCTGTCGTTGTTAATGTATACAGTAACTGTACCCTCAACATACAGGCTAACAACAAAATACCAGTAGTAAAATACTGCTTCCATGGACAAGGCTGTCCAGCAGCAAGGTCAACTCACTGACAGGACGAAACCCTACCAACAGACACAAGTAGGATTCATCAATTGCAGTCTTAAGGCAGTTTTTTTTTTCTTCTTTTTAAATGATTAAAAACTTCAAAAGCTACATGCAGATTTGTCACCATCAATCTGTACTTTCAGTTTTAAAAATCTTTTCATGCCTAATCCCCTCAGTTCAGAGTTTTAAAAAGTTGCAAATGCATTAATTTTTTTTCACAAATTTATGAGTCCACGGGATTTGGTGTGGGAAAAACTCAAGCCAGTGACACACAGCGTCTGGTCTAGGTGTGTGAAAAAATGGAGGCTTCAGAGTACCGAGAGGTCGTGACAGGACTTGGACTTCTGCCTGAAGGCCATCTTCTTGTTCTTCCGGGCCACCATGCGACCCAGGAAGCGCTTGGCCTTCTTGCCGATGCTCTCGCGGCGCTTGCTGTTGGCCAGACGCCGTGCGTTCTCCTCCTTGCTGTCCCGGCGCAGGCGGATCTGTCGCACGATGCCCTCGAACAGCTCCCGCACGTTGTGGTGGAGGGAGGCCGACGTCTCGATGAACTTGCAGTCGAACACCACGGCGCACGCGCTGCCCTCTACAGGTGGGGAGGGACACAGCAGTAGGCACAGGTTAGGGGTGTCCGTCTCTCTCGCTGCACATAGCATTTACAACACAATGTTTCTGGTTCTTTTTTAATTCTCTCCTTCCTCTAGATAACTCTTTCTCTCCTTTCCTACCGAATGCACCTGTTTCAGTACAACAGCCTTGATCGTTGCATAGCATGTACAACTTTCTCTCGCCCTCTGTCTCTCTCTCTCTGTCTACATTTACAGATTTAGCTGTTTCTGGTGACGTACAATTTATCAGATATTGAATAATGATCAAAGATTCAAGACACACTACATCACAGAATCAGTCTGCGGCTGTTTCCGTCCCCTTTGCACAGTGGGAGGGTAGAGGGAACAAAAGAAGAAGTTTCGGATGCTCACCGTCTATGGAGACCTCTCTGGACCGCACCAGGTCGCTTTTGTTGCCCACGAGGATTATGGGAATATTCTCTGACTGCCTGGCCCTTCGCAGCTGGATGCGCAGTTCCGAGGCCTTCTCGAAACTGGCCTTGTCCGTCACCGAGTAGACGATGATGTAGGCGTCACCCATGCGCATACTCTGATCCCTCAGCCATTGGCTGTTGTCCTGTTGGATGGCAAGAGGGAAATGAATTAGTCCGTTGTACTGTCAACCCTGCATACAAGTATGTGTCTGATAATGGAGGCTGGCAGAAGTGACCGATCCACATTTTTCAGCCGTAAGAAATTTATGCAGTTACATTTATTTTTGCAATATATTTACAATGTATAATCTCTCTGTAAAGGCAGATTTAGCATCTGTTAAGAGTCACTACAAACACTAAGCAACCTGCTCACCTGTTCCCATATGTCGTACAGGAGGATGGAGGCTTCTTCATCATCGACAGCAATGGACCTGTCGTACGTGTTTCCTGAAACAAGAACATAGAGAGATGAGCACATTTCAACAGAGTGACATTGACCCTCTCACTGAACTCATCAATATTCTGCCTGTCTTCCTTGCACCTGTTGCACAACTTATATGACCTGTGAACAACTGACAGCATTAGTCCCTACCACCTACGTCAGACATTACATTCACACTGTCAGTACCACCTTTGTAACTGTTTTCCATTGTTGTCCCTGACAACGGTTAAATATACCATGATACCGTCAGAGAAATAGGTGGTGTTAAAATAGATGGTTAGAATCCGTTGGAAAAGAATGTGCTTTCTGTGTACACTAAAGAATTGCATCCACTACTTGGGAATTAACGATATTACTTCTCGCAACGTCCTAATTTTAACTTCCAGTTGATTGAAACAACTTCGTAAATACCGTTCTATTTAACGATTTACTTTGGGTCGAGTTAAAGCCTTGATTTAATACTTCAGTAGCCTACTCTCACTTCGACAGGTACAGACAACATTCTGCAACTTACCAGGTTCGTCGCAATCGTGACCGTCTTCTACGCCGCCGAATATCCGCGCCAGACTGGACTTGCCAACACCGTGATCGCCCAGGATAACCACCTTGTAAACCTGCCCCTCGGTGTCGCTGCCGGAAGAGATGACGGAGTCTGACGAATCAGACACACAGCCGTCTCTGTGCTGGCCGCCGGGGGTGTAGGATGTGCAGCGCGTGAGATTGGACAGTTCTCCGGTCGGCGCCGTTGAACGGAGCTCACGATCGTCAACGGGCATGCTTCTCCTGTGCAGGTTCTGCAGGTGGACGGGGAACGGCGTACTTCCACGTCTCTTGTCCATGTTGCGAAGTTTGTCCCCTTTGTTCAGAGTCATGATTCCAGGTATCTGCAATTCGTTACAGCCATTCGTTGATAAACAGTGGATCATAACGAGTACAGACGCGTGTGACATATCACTCTGTAAATTAATTACGCTTGTTGTCTGGTGGCAAAAGTATATTCCGGATATATTCAATGCAAAATAAGCAATAGTTTGTTTCTTAAAGTTCGTATGAATGCTTTAAATAAACGAAGTGCCACATCACTAATGACAGGCATAGGCTACTGCAAATTATGTTGATTGGTTTCAGTGTTAAACATATCAATAGCCTTACAGCGAATGTGAAACTAAGCAAGATAATAGCCTACTCAGGAAAAGACGGCAAAGAAACCACTGCATTTATCAAACAAAATGAACATTTCACACGAGCAAACCTACATTTGGTTTAGTTTGAGTTTTTCCTTAATCCGGTTTTCGCTGAATTAATCCCTTTAGATGGTTTCCTTCTTGTCTTATAATGCCTTGAAAACTCCTGACAGAAAAGTCCTCTTTGCCGCTGTACAGCTCTCGCTTTTCCGCCGCGAGCTCGGTCTAATGCAAGAGGGGAGCCCGTCTCCCTATTTATGTACCAGACACGTCACTGACGTCAGCTCGAGGTAAGCCCCCCCGGGAGAATCATGCCCCTCTTTATAGTAGTATCATCATGCGTGGGTACGCAAGCAGAGCGGAATCTCTCCGTCAGCTTCGTGAGACGTGATTCAAAAAACCGAGCACGGGCGACTGAGGGGGGTCTCCACCGTCCTCCTCCGCAGGTGGGACTGATGTAATGCACCGTTTTCTTTGGTTGAAGCGCTTTCTTGGCAAATGTTTAATAAAGGACAAACAGCGTCTCATGAAATAGTAGCTTCAGTTGAATGTCGACTGGTAAAGAACATTTGCATTTCAATCATTAAAGGCAGAGCAATTTAGCAGAATATGACCGCTACTGTCATGGCTGCTATTCTGCTACCTTGCAGGTTGAATTAATTAAAGTGGTTTTATAAATATATGCACAATAAATACATTGACAACAAAGCCCCACAGATCAGAATAGCAGTAAGTTGGTTAATTTTTCCCACACCAAATAGGTTGTGCCATATTTTATGGCCATTAGGGGCAAGGAGACTAATCTAGTTGTTAGGGTATAATTCTTGGTTAAATGGATAGGGTTACATCGCATAGTACACCGAAGCTTGGAGATGGTCTTCGTTTTTTACTGAGTCTGTATATCAATTAAACCAACCACCCTATTGCCCACTGGGTCAAAGGGTACGAGAATAGCCCTGAGTCAACCACCCAACGGTTGTAAGCATGTGAAATATAGTAGCCTATACCAAGCATTGTATTAGTACGAAATATTTTAAATATAGCATAATGCTATTATTCATTGGTGGCTACTATTTTTATGCCTGATAGCTCTTGGAAGACAGTGCCTTACAATCCCCTCGATTTCGCGCTCGCCCTACGCTGTGTCTGACAGGAAAGACCATAATTAGCACCAGGTTGACTACGCTTTACCGAACATGACTGGCGTCGAAGCGACGGCATCAGACCCTTAGCAATGGCGCCATCTGGTGGCTATACAATGAAGCGTATATCTGAATTGATGGCCAAAAATGTGGCGTTGTCTGAAAAGCTGGTACTTCACGTGTTTGTGAGGTTAGATTGGCACCACGGGTCAAAATTCACGTCGTGGATTTGATCTAATAATGAGAGGATTTTTAGAAAATGTGTGGGGTGTTCATAATAACACATTATACATGTACAATTCAGAATTCATTCTGCTGCTGCTGTCGGCAGTCACATCATCAACGAAGACAACTGAGGCAGTCATACATGCCCAAACCCTAACACCACCTCCGCCATGTTTCACAAGGCACTTGTGGACTGTGAGCAGTTCCTTTCTTTCTCCACACTTTCATCTGTCCATCACTCACTGATTGTCCTCTGACTCTTGGAGGGAGCAGGCTGGCACTGCGGGTCCACAGAGGCACACGCAGCCATGGAACTGGCTTTTCAGCCTGAGCTTCACTGGCCAAGCCCACAAGTAACTTATATTCTCATCTTTTTTTGTTAGACAGTAAAACAGGACTAGCAGAGGATGGTTTCGATCCATCGACCTCTGGGTTATGGGCCCAGCACGCTTCCGCTGCGCCACTCTGCTCTGTGTGAGCCCACTGCAGATGTGACTCTGGAGGGAGAGATTAGAAGCTCTTTACAATAATGCTCTCAGTTGCTCCCTGTAGGGGGCAGCAGAGAGCAGTGTCTGCTTGTGTGGAATGTTCACCCTGAGCTTCACCGGCCGAGCCGGGTGGCCATTGCCCTGGAGGGCTGCACGCTGCTTACACGCTGCTAGCTTTGTCCTGCTGACGGCTCTCGGGCACGTTACTTGGATCGCTCTTCGCTCAGCGGAGCAACCTGTGGCACGGACAGATGGACGAATGTGTCGCCAGCTGGGATCGCTGTCTCAGGCGAGCGATAAAAAAGACCGATTCCAGAACAGCTCTGCTGTGCGATCGTTCCTGTGAAGGCCAGACGGTGGATGATTTGTGCTGGGGAGGAGCCATAGGATGCATATATATATATATATATATATATACATATATATATATGTGTGTGTGTGTGTGTGTGTGTGGAATGAACCTTCACTCAAATCTTCTTGTTCAATTTTTTCCCGGAAACAGAACAGCCCATGGTGTCCAGGAAAATACATGCAGGCCCTTACGCCTCCTGTTCTGGAGGAATCTAATGCTTTTGCATCCGACTTTTGCATGCGACCCTTTTGGGTATTTAAATGAGCGCTGTGGCATTGTGGCTCATTCTGCTCTCTACTCTGTTCATCTCTCGTGCTCACCTCTGCACTTGTGCCGTATGGGGGTGCGCGGTATTTTGTTTAGAAGATAATGACCGCAAACGCACGGGGGGCCAGCGCCATTACGATGCTGCCTGAGTCATCAGCCACGCTGCTGAATCGTCTGTCATTGTGCTTCATTTATATTCCTGAGATCACATGGCCACCTGACCGACAGCGTCACGCCATAAATGTGGGAAGGGCCTCCGCATGTGGGTGTTTGCTTTGCTGCAGGTTCACCTTGCTGTTCGTTTTTATTTATGTGGGGGTGTTACGTAACCTGCAAATGCTAATGATTTAGTCTCGTGACTAAGGGGACAGTATATCACACGTGCTGTGTGTAGCATGTGCATGTATAATAGGGTGCGTTAATAGCTTAAACCACATGGGAAAATCACCCTGCTTGTCTAGTTCCCTGACCTGTAAGCTTCAGTGGATTTGATGGGGAATAGTTTTCTCTTTTGCAGTTCTTGGATATGATTTACTTTTTTTTTTGAAAAAGTATTGGCAGAATACATGATATTAGCCTAATAATTTGCACATCCTTGCTTCTTGGGTCCTGTTTCTTAACAGACTGGAGAATGGGATGTGTGTGGTTTGGACCTGAAGACATGCATTTCTGGGAGTGGCTGGGTCATTTTGCTACGTACTTCTGAGCTTGTCAGAAAGTAACGAAGGAAATGCATGAACCAGCATACTCCTGTTTGCCGTACCGCACAGAGTGAAGTGTGTCTGCTGGTTGTGTGTGGATATCTGGTGGGCATGTCTGTGAGGACTGTCACCTATCTGCAGGTTCCTGGCTCTATAATCCATGGTCAGATGATGAGCTCACGGGTGTGACTGTACAGCCCAACCTTGCTCTCTAACTGCAGGCAGGGCAGTAGAAAACAGTACAGAATACATGCTCCACAGTATAAGCAATACATATTCACACCTACTGTTACCACATTATATTGTGTATGGTCTTCATAATGTTTCAACAGGATTTCTCTTCATGACTTTCCTAGTTCTTGCTCATTGTATTGAGCTTCACACAAACAACTTATATTCTCATCTTTTTTTGTCTGACAGTAAAACAGGCTTAGCAGAGGATGGTTTCGATCCATCGACCTCTGGGTTATGGGCCCAGCACGCTTCCGCTGCGCCACTCTGCTCTGTGTAACACTTGTGCAGATGAGATTCTGGAGGGAGAGATCAGAAGCAATTTACAATAATACAATAATGATCTCAGTTACTCCCTGTAGGGGGGCAGCAGAGAACAGTGTTATCCGTCTTACCTTGCTTATAATATAGGTTTGCTAAGCTCAAACTAATATCAGTTACACCCTTGAAAACACAATACAATGCAGTTTTCCTCCAAACTATCCAAAATATAACTAACTCCTAATTAAAACCTGATTCAAACTGCTCAGGTGGTTGAAGTCAGTAATGAATGTTCTGTGTCTGTATGTTGCCAGATGAGCGTTAGCGGAAGCAGTGTGCTGCGGAGCAATACTGCCCTCTGCTGGCCGTTCACACAAAAGAATGATTTATCTGCATAGAACTGCATTACGTTAATGAACTCAATGAACTGCAATGTCCCTTCCTATATTATGCTGTGTGTATATGTGGACAGTACAGTTGAGTCGGTGCATTGGTTACTACAGTCGAAAAGTACCTACGTACAGAACGCATAGTCACCTAATGCTATAAGATGATGCAGTTTGTGATCTTTGTAATAAGTGCATATGATTTTGCCTCATGCATGTTTCATTTGTAAGTAGTTGCTTTTGATTTGAGAAATTTCACATATGCAACCAGTTCCATTGTGTTTTTTTAATTAAAACATCTTAGCAGAGGATGGTTTCGATCCATCGACCTCTGGGTTATGGGCCCAGCACGCTTCCGCTGCGCCACTCTGCTGAATGAAGGTTACCTGGGGAAGTTGCAGTGTTGACTCTAAGCTGGGGGGTTTGGGGGATTGAGTAGTTTGCATTACAATAATGAGCTCAACGACTCCCGTGGGCCATTTCTTGTGCTGTTAATAGGCCTCTTAAGTCTGCATGCTTGGTGACTTGAGAATAACCTGGAGGGCAACTTTAACTTCTGTAGAACAAGGAATCAGCCAAATCTGATTCAAACTGCTCAGGCTGCTACAGTAGTGTATGTTTTGTACTTGTGAATTGGCAGCAAGAGGAGTGGAGCAGTTTGCTGCAACACTGCCCTCTGCTGACCATTCAGGAAAAATAATGATTTTTCTGGATAGAACTGCTCAATGAATAGTATTGTCCCTTGTCACTGGAAATGAGGAGCAATAATTAGTTTCTGAACTTAGGTGGTGGGTCTACATGACACTGCATTACTGCATTACAGTGTTTTGTGTTTGTGTGAAAAATAGTAGAATTTACATTTGTGTGTGTTTATATCTGTTCATTTAAGTACTTATATGGGCTACATGAGTGCAAGTACAAATACAGATTATTTTGTTAGTTGATCAAATACAGATAGGAATAGTGACATCTCCCAGCACCCCTCGTATATGATATGAGGAGGTGTGTCTAAAGGACACGGTGTTACAGTAGTTTCTGCTTCAGGAACATGAGTTTTGCAGGTATGACATTCCCTTGTCTTTGCTAAAAGAGGGAAGAGCTTAGCAGAGGATGGTTTCGATCCATCGACCTCTGGGTTATGGGCCCAGCACGCTTCCGCTGCGCCACTCTGCTCTGTGGGAATGGCGTGCAGATGTGACTCTGGGGGGGGGGGAGCTTAGAAAAGCTTTACAGTAATGATCTCAGTTACTCCCTGTAGGGGGCGGCAGAGAACAGTGTTGTCCATCTTGCCCTGCCTATAATGTGGGTCTGAAAAGCTCAAACTAATATCAGTTACACCCTTGTGAACACAGTACAATGCAGTTCTCCTCAAAACTTTCCAAACTCTGACAAACTAGCCTACTAAATAAAACCAGACTTAGACTGCTCAGGTGGCTACAGTCAGTAATGAATTTTTTATGTCAATATCTTGTCAGTATGAGGAGCTTTAATGGGAGCAATAATGCCCGCTGCTGGTCATTCAGACCATTTTGTATATGTGCAAATAGTTGCATTGTCTTTTTTGTTGTTGTTGTTAAAATGGCTTAGCAGAGAATGGTTTCGATCCATCGACCGCTGGGTTATGGGCCCAGCACGCTCCTGCTACGCCACTCTGCTGAGTGAAAGTTATCAGCGGAACCCCATGGGTCATTACCTGTGTTTTGAGATGCCTCTTATTATTTGTAAATTAGCACACCCTTATTTTTAGCCTGATATACTCGGCAATCTAGTACCTTCATGTTTATTTTTTCTCTGTTAGTTTCCACATAAGGGCGTTTACGTATTAGACACCTTATATTAGTTGTATTATTGGGCCTTTAATTTGAAATTAACATCCCGGTAATCAGGTAGATGCGAAAAAAAGTTGAGACTTGAAACAGGGTGGAAAAACTTCCAAACAAAGCGAAATGTTGGATCTTTTGATTGTTTAGTTCCTGATTGATAAAGGTACAAGGTTCGTGATTTTTGTCGTTTCACACTGTGATTAATATTGCGTGATTTTAAAGTTTTAGTGCATAGTTTTGGTAGATTTGTAAGCGATAGTTTGTAAATTAGCGAGGTCGCTGTATTAGCTCATTGCATCGTCGATGTATACGAGCTGTTCGCGAGTCATTAAAATTCCTTTGGTTAGTTTCACTTCAGCTCCGGGGGTTTGTTAAATTTACATAACATGTGTTGCATGTATAATTTATATTGACTACTTGTTAGATTGTATGCTAATTGTGGTTTAAATTGAAGGTATTTCATGAAGTGAATAGGCCTACCTACGTCACTCTGATCAGAGTCATTTTGTTAACTAGAAAAAGGTGGAATTCATGAGTGAAATGTTAACAGTGATTCATTATCAGTGTAAGATTTATACATGATTTTGGCTATTGTGGCAAAAAAAATTTTAGAAATTGTAATTGTGTTGACTCTTGTGCTGAGGGTTTTGGGGGTGGAGTATTGATATTGGTTTGACTGTAATACACGAATGAGCTCAAGGAATCCCAATTTTGATCTGACAGCTCATCTGGCATTTTTACAAAATACTGTAATCCAGTGTTTGTATACCGAGCTTCAGTTAAGGAACTGACCATTGCTCCTCATGTCCACTGACCAGCTCAGAGGTGACTGATTCCTTGTTTTACAAAAGTCAAAGTTGCTTTCCAGGTTATTCTCAGGCTATCAAGTATGCAGACTTAAGAGGTGTGTAAGCAGCACAAGTAATGACCTGTAGGGAGCCATTAAGCTTGTTATTATGATGCAAACCCCCAGCTTAGAGTCAACACTGCAACGTCCCGAGTCAACCCTCATTCAGCAGAGTGGCGCAGCGGAAGCGTGCTGGGCCCATAACCCAGAGGTCGATGGATCGAAACCATCCTCTGCTAAGCTCTTTTTGTGTTTTAATAAATAATAAAGATAGGGGTATGTTGCACCTGTGGAACTTGTTCTTGATGCACAAACTACTTTAACATAGTGTCCTTAAGCCACACCTCCTAAGATTAGACACTCATTTTAGTTTTAAACTAATGAGGAGAGAGTATCTAAACTTCTGAGGCATGTCTACAGGACATTGTGTTGCAGTATTTCATGCTTCCAAAACATGAGTTTTGCAGGTATAACATTCCATTGTCTTTGCTAAAACCAGCAAGAGCTTAGCAGAGGATGGTTTCGATCCATCGACCTCTGGGTTATGGGCCCAGCACGCTTCCGCTGCGCCACTCTGCTGAGTGAGGAGTAATTCGGGATGTTGCAGTGTTGACTCTAAGCTGGGGGTTTGTGAGATAGAGTAGTTTGCATCACAATAATGAGCCCATTCATACTTAATGAAAGACCAGGACAGTAGGGCCGTGATACAGCAAGAGGCAACAGTGCTCTCTGTCGCCCCCTACAGGGAGCCCGTACCGCACCATCCACACAGAGTCACATCTGCATGAGCCTCACACAGAGCAGAGTGGTGCAGCCACACCTGGTACACAGGTAATGACCCATGGGTTTACGTTAACAACTCTCATTCAGCAGAGTGGCGCAGCGGAAGCGTGCTGGGCCCATAACCCAGAGGTCGATGGATCGAAACCATCCTCTGCTAACTGCATTTTACAAAAAGAAACACACAAGCGAACTGGTGGCACATGTGAAACAACCAGGTAAATTTCGCAGTGATAAGGTGAAACTGTGTGGAACTATTACAAAGTTCACAAACTATCACATTATGAATGTAGGTATACATCAGAATAACATATATGGGCAAGTGTTTTCCACTAAAGAAACCCATATGACTGCTCATTTATCCACATATGAACATACCGCAGACTGCTGCAAGATGCGAAGCTGCCACTTCCAAAGTCTGGATACTGACACATTGTCCCATCATTTCTGCTTGTTACTTCTGAGGTCAAAGTTGCTTACAAGGTTTTTTCTCAGTTTCATTTTTTTTTCACTTTCACCTCTTTCGATATCTTTAAAACTACACTTTTCATAAGTATCTGTCATCATTGTTGTGGGCACATTCATCGTTATGCACAGTACTCCTGGTCTTACGGTTCATCTGGCTTTTTTACAAACTACTGTAATGCAATATCCTGTAGAGCCAACTCTCCTACATTTAGACCCTTTCTTGGTTGTTGCTTCTAATCTGTTTGTTTAGGTGCAAACAACTGTGCTTTCTCCACAGTACACACCGCATGGCTGTGAGACAGCAAGGGGCAACACTGCTCTCTGTCGCCCCCTACAGGGAGCCTGTCCCACCCCATCCACACAGAGTCACATCTGCAGTGGCCTCACACAGAGCAGAGTGGCGCAGCGGAAGCGTGCTGGGCCCATAACCCAGAGGTCGATGGATCGAAACCATCCTCTGCTAAGCTCGTGTTCGTTTTAATAATGACCAGGGAATGTTGCCACTGTGACAAGCTCACGTTCCGGAAGCATGAAACACTGGAACACAATGTCCTGTAGACACACCTCTAAAGTTTAGATACTCTCTCCTCATTAGTACACATTTCTGCTGGCAAGCACAGAACTGGCCGATTCCTTGGTTTACAGAAGTCAAAGTTGCTTTCCAGGTTATTCTCAAGCCATCAAGTTTGTTGGTTGACACATTTCCTTTGCTAGTTTTACTAAATTTTCATATTAAAGTTGCCTTATGTTGTTGGAAGCAGGGCTAAGCGCAATGATATTATTCAATTAACGTCGCAGTATGCAAGACCGAAGTCTGCTGGTCTGGAGTGCTGACATTTGGATTCAGCCTTTGACTCAAGTGTAGAACACAAAATCGGCCACTTCTGAGCTTGTCTGTAGAAATGAGGACCAATGAGGTTTCAGTATCTTTTCTTAGGAGGTGTGTCCAAAGGACACTGTGTTACAGTAGTTTGTGCTTCCAGAATGTTGGCTCTGCAGGTGCAACATACCCTTATCTTTATAAAAATAGAAAAGGGCTTAGCAGAGGATGGTTTCGATCCATCGACCTCTGGGTTATGGGCCCAGCACGCTTCCGCTGCGCCACTCTGCTCTGTGTGAGGCCTCTGCAGATGTGACTCTGTGTGGATGGGATGGGACGGGCTCCCTGTAAAGGGGCGGTAGAAAACAGTTGCACTCCTTGCTGTTCTATGGCCCTGGACTGTAGTAGTTCTATACATTTTCACTTCATCAATGCAAATTTTACCTGGTTGTTTCACATGTGGGGCCTGTTTCCTTGCCTTTTGTTTAGTGAAAAGCAGTTAGCAGAGGATGGTTTCGATCCATCGACCTCTGGGTTATGGGCCCAGCACGCTTCCGCTGCGCCACTCTGCTGAATGAGCTGTATTACTAGATGTGAGAGTCATTACTCTGAGCTGGGTGGTGGGGGAGGGGTGGGGTTGAGTGAGCGTATTGTTATAATGATCTTGAAGACTTCCTGTAACTCCTCTTCCCCTTGCCCGTGCATACTTAATGAATGACCAGGAGAGGGTTGGTTGTGCTGGTTGGGTGAGGTATGGAGGGGTGGAGGTGTGTAAGAGGGACCAGACAAGGACTGGCTTTTCTAAAAGCTGAGAAATTTAGTTCTTAAAGTTTCCTTATGTTGTTGGACATGCTGTCCAAAAGCTGTGTTTAGTATGTACATGTGCGAAAGGCTATGTGAATAGCTTTATCCATGCATAATATCATTCATGTTTTTCAAGTTCCCTGGCCTGTAAATTTCAGTGGATTCCATGGGGAACATTTTTCACTTCCACAGTTCTTGGCTGTGGTTTGGGATAAAAAAAGTATTAGCCCAATACTAATAGCCTAATAATTACCGCATCCTTGCTTCTTGGGTTCTGCTCTCGGACAGACAGGAGAATGGAATGTGCAGACTTGCATTTATGGGAGTGGCTGAGATGTACTTGCCATTCTGCAATGTACTTGCCATTGTCTATTGGTGGGGCAGAAAGTAACAAAGAAAATGTGTCAACCAACAAACTTGATGGCTTGAGAATAACCTGGAAAGCAACATTGACTTCTGTAGACCATGAAATTGGCCACTTCTGTGCTTACCATCAGAAATTTGGACTAATGAGGAGCGAGGTGTGTAGGAGAGATTAGACATTCAACATTCCCTTGTCATTATTAAAATTGGCAGGAGCCTAGCAGAGGATGGTTTCGATCCATCGACCTCTGGGTTATGGGCCCAGCACGCTTCCGCTGCGCCACTCTGCTCTGTGTGAGGCTTATGCAGAGGTGACTCTGTGTGGATGGGGCGGTACGGGCTCCCTGTAGGGGGCGACAGAGAACATGCTGCCCCTTGCTGTATCACGGCCCTGCTCTCCTGGTCTTTCATTAAGTATGAATGGGCTCATTATTGTGACGCAAACCACTCTATCTCACAAACCCCCAGCTTAGAGTCAGCACTGCAACATCCCGAGTCAATCCTCATTCAGCAGAGTGGCGCAGCGGAAGCGTGCTGGGCCCGTAACACAGAGGTCGATGGATCGAAACCATCCTCTGCTAAGTTCTTGTTGGCTTTAATAATGACCAAGGAATATTGCCACTGTGACAAGCTCACGTTCCGGAAGCATGAAATACTGTAACACAATGTCCTGTAGACACACCTCTAAAGTTTAGATACTCTCTCCTCATTAGTACACATTTCTGCTGGTAAGCAAAGAACTGGCCGATTCCTTGGTTTACAGAAGTCAAAGTTGCTTTCCCGATTATTCTCAAGCCATTAAGTTTGTTGGTTGACACATTTCCTTTGGTTTACTAAATTTACTTTTACTAAATTTACATATTAAAGTGGCCTTATGTTGTTGGAAGCAGGGCTAAACACAATGATATTATTCAATCAACATCGCAGTATGCAAGACCGAAGTCTGCTGGTCTGGAGTGCTGACATTTGGATTCAGCCATTGACTCAAGTGTAGAACAAGGAATCGGCCACTTCTGAACTTCTCTGTAGAAATGAGGACCATGAGGTTTTCTTAAGTGGTGTGTCCAAAGGACACTTATAGTAGTCTGTGCTTCAGGAACGTGAGTACTACAGGTGCAACATACCCTTATCTTTATTAAAATAGAAAAGAGCTTAGCAGAGAATGGTTTTGATCCATCGACCTCTGGGTTATGGGCCCAGCACGCTTCCGCTGCACCACTCTGCTGAATGAGCTGTGATACTGGATGTGAGAGTTATTACTCTGAGCTGGGTGGTGGGGGAGGGGCATGGTTGAGTGAGCGCATTGTTATAATGATCTTGAAGACTTCCTGTAACTCTTCTACCCCTTGCCGATGCATACTTCATAAATGACCAGGAGAGGATGGTTGTGTTAGTTGGCTGAGGTGTGGAAGGGTGGTGGTGTGTAAGACGAATCAGACATTCAACACTGCCTGGTCATTATTAAATTTTCTTTAGTGGAAAACACTCTCCCGTATATATAATTCAGATGTATACCGACAGTTTTAATGTGATAGTTTGTGAACTTTGTAATGGTTCCATACAATTTTTCCCTCACCAATGTGAAATTTACCTGGTTGTTTCATGTGCCGCCTGTTTCCTTGTCTTTTTTTTTTTTTTTTTGTAAAACACAGTTAGCAGAGGATGATTTCGATCCATCAACTTCTGGGTTATGGGCCCAGCACGCTTCCGCTGCACCACTCTGCTGAATGAGAGTTGTTAATGTAAACCCATGGGTCATTACCTGTGTACCAGGTGTGGCTGCGCCACTCTGCTCTGTGTGATGCTCATGCAGATGTGACTCTGTGTGGATGGGGCGGTACGGGCTCCCTGTAGGGGGCGACAGAGAGCACTGTTGCCTCTTGCTGTATCACGGCCCTGCTGTCCTGGTCTTTCATTAAGTATGAATGGGCTCATTATTGTGATGCAAACTACTCTATCTCACTAACCCCCAGCTTAGAGTCAACACTGCAACATCCCAAATCGATCCTCATTCAGCAGAGTGGCGCAGCGGAAGCGTGCTGGGCCCATAACCCAGAGGTCGATGGATCGAAACCATCCTCTGCTAAGCCCTTTTCTATTTTTATAAAGATAAGGGTATGTTGCACCTGCAGAGCCAACATTCTGGAAGCACAAACTACTGTAACACAGTGTCCTTTGGACACACCTCCTAAGAAAAGATACTGAAACCTCATTGGTCCTCATTTCTACAGACAAGCTCAGAAGTGGCCGATTTTGTGTTCTACACCTGAGTCAAAGGCTGAATCCAAATGTCAGCACTCCAGACCAGCAGACTTCGATCTTGCATACTGCGACGTTAATTGAATAATATCATTGCGCTTAGCCCTGCTTCCAACAACATAAGGCAACTTTAATATGAAAATTTAGTAAAACTAGCAAAGGAAATGTGTCAACCAGCAAACTTGATGACTTGAGAATAACCTGGAAAGCAACTTTGACTTCTGTAGACCAAGGAATCGGCCAGTTCTGTGCTTGCCAGCAGAAAGTTGGACTAATGAGGAGAGAGTATCTTAACTCTGAAGGTGTGTCTACAGGACATTGTGTTCCAGTGTTTCATGCTTCCAGAACATGAGCTTGTCAGGGACATCATTCCCTGGTCATTATTAAAACGAACACGAGCTTAGCAGAGGATGGTTTCGATCCATCGACCTCTGGGTTATGGGCCCAGCACGCTTCCGCTGCGCCACTCTGCTCTGTGTGAGGCCACTGCAGATGTGACTCTGTGTGGATGGGGTGGGACAGGCTCCCTGTAGGGGGCGACAGAGAGCAGTGTTGCCCCTTGCTGTCTCACAGCCATGCGGTGTGTACTGTGGAGAAAGCACAGTTGTTTGCACCTAAACAAACAGATTAGAAGCAACAACCAAGAAAGGGTCTAAATGTAGGAGAGTTGGCTCTACAGGATATTGCATTACAGTAGTTTGTAAAAAAGCCAGATGAACCGTAAGACCAGGAGTACTGTGCATAACGATGAATGTGCCCACAACAATGATGACAGATACTTATGAAAAGTGTAGTTTTAAAGATATCGAAAGAGGTGAAAGTGAAAAGCAAATGAAACTGAGAAAAAACCTTGTAAGCAACTTTGACCTCAGAACTAACAAGCAGAAATGATGGGACAATGTGTCAGTATCCAGACTTTGGAAGTGGCAGCTTCGCATCTTGCAGCAGTCTGCGGTATGTTCATATGTGGATAAATGAGCAGTCATATGGGTTTCTTTAGTGGAAAACACTTGCCCATACATGTCATTCTGATGTATACCTACATTCATAATGTGATAGTTTGTGAACTTTGTAATAGTTCCACACAGTTTCACCTTATCACTGCGAAATTTACCTGGTTGTTTCACATGTGCCACCAGTTCACTTGTGTTTCTTTTTGTAAAACGCAGTTAGCAGAGGATGGTTTCGATCCATCGACCTCTGGGTTATGGGCCCAGCACGCTTCCTCTGCGCCACTCTGCTGAATGAGCAGGGTTATTGGATGTGAGAGTTATTACTCTGAGCTGGGTGGTAGGGGAGGGGCATGGTTGAGTGAGCGCATTGTTATAATGATCTTGAAGTTTCACTCCTTCCTGTACCCTCTACTGTAGTTGCACTAGGGGAAACACCATGTACATATATGCGTGTATATATATATATATATATATATATATATATATTGCTAAACTATTGAAAGTTATTAGAAAGACAAAGAAGATTACAGAAAATCCTCCACCACCAGATGTCCCCAGCAACCAATGTTAATGGCCTGATAATAATCCATTTATGATGACTATCTGAAGCTCAGTCAAAGAAAGGCCCACATTTCATGTATTTGCCAGAGGGGGAAGAAGTCCTCTTCCCCTTGCCCATGCATACTTAATGAATGACCAGGAGTGGATGGTTGTGCTGGTTGGGTGAGGTATGGAAGGGGGTGTGTAAGAGGGGTCAAACAAGGACTGGCTTTTCTGAACTTTGTAATAGTTCCATACAATTTCACCTCATCAGTGTGAAATTTTCCTGGTTGTTTCTTATTTACTTGATAAGTTTCACATGTGCCGCCTGTTCCTCTGTCAATTTTTTTGTAAAAAGCAGTTAGCAGAGGATGGTTTCGATCCATCGACCTCTGGGTTATGGGCCCAGCACGCTTCCGCTGCGCCACTCTGCTCTATGTGAAAGAAAGGACGATTGACAGTCAAACATCTTCGATGTGGTAATGAAACAAATTATTTAACTACTGGCCCTTACTTTTGGAACCATGTCCATTTTACGTATAAGGAATGAGCGCTTACGCCCGCATTTTGTTAACATGCAAACATATAAATGGCTCTCAACCAGCTTCAGCCATTCTTCTTTTCATTGTTTGCCATCGTATCATTTCCGTGATGTAGAATCTCATGAACTGATGCATTTTGTGATCGCCCAAGGTTTCTATAACGGGTCACCGCCAAAAGATTCATTGAAACAAGCTTTTATGTTGCTACACTTTTATTTGACGGATTGGCTCTCAGCAGCACGCGATTACATTACAAGCATCTTTCCATCACCCTGCAGAACCCCAAAAACATGTTCACGGTGTGTGCTCCCCAAAATCTGACATGAGTCATGGTCTTGTCTCTCTGAGCCGAGTCCTATTTTCTCCTTTTGTGTATTCCTCTTCTCTTCCCTCTCTTTTTGTCATCCTTCTGCCTGCTTTTCATCAGGCCTGATTTTTTTCTTGTGCTTCTGCTTCTCCCTCTACTCTGGCTCCTTCCGAATTTATGTGACTTTTTCCCCCTTCCTTCTCTTCCTGCCTCTTAATCTCAGCCATGTCAGCCCCCTCCTCCTCTCCTTCCTCCTTTTTCTCCCTCCTTATCTCCCTTCTCAAAGTGTCCTTCACGTCCTTCAAGGGCTCCTTCCTCTTCTTCTCCTGCTCCTCTTCACTGCCTGTCCTCCCTGCCCTTTTCATCCTCTGCTCCTCATCTTCCCGCTTCTTCTCCCTCTCCCAATCCTTCCTCATCCTCTCCTCCCTCCTCATTGCTGCCTTGACCTCCTTCAGGAAGTGCTTTCCGTTTCTCCTCTCCTGCTCTATCTGCTTTTGCGTCTCTCCCTTTCTCCCGTAGTTCTCCTCCCCCTCCAGATCCTCCCTCTGCCTCCACGCTTTCTCCTTTGCCTTCACCGCTTCCTTGGCGGCCTTCAGGATGTCCTTCCTCTTTTTCCTCTCTTCCTCGATCTTCCTCTTGATCTCTGCCTTCCTGGCGTCTTGCTCCCGGCTCTCCCTCTCCCTCCACTCTTTCTCCTTCCTCTGCACGGCCTCCAGGGCAGTCTTCAGGCTTCTCTCGTCTTTCTCCCTCTCTTCTTTCTCTCGCTCCTCTCCCTGTTTTTTAACCTCTTCCAGCTGCCTCTGCCTCGCTGCAGCCTCATCATCAGGACTCTGAGTCTGGGGAGGAGGGGGGTGGGGGGGGAGGGACTGACTCTATGCTGCCACAATAATTAAATTCAGTTTTATTTGTATAGCGCCTTTTACAGAGAACTGTCACAAAGACGCTTTACAGAGTAGCAAAGCAAGAATACATGACTTAAGAGCGAGCGATGCTGGAATTTCAGTTGATAAAAAAAATTTGATTGTACTGCGCACACACACACACACACACTCATACACACACATGCACACACACACTCATACACACACATGCATGCATACAATCATGTACGCATGAATTCACACACAGCACTCAAAAGCTGACAGGCACTACTCGGCTGGTTTGGTACTAATGTGGCAACACTCACACAGTTCAGTGTTCACCCATGAAAAAACTCACAAGTTTTCATTCTGTATCTGCAGCTGACAGGCACTTGCATCTGTCGCCATTACCTGCTCCTCCTCAGCAGTCCCAATTGGTGCCGATGCTTTCCCCTCTCGTCCAAGTGCAATTCTAAGCCCTCCACTGTCCATCACCGACAGCTTCTCCTTCAGCTCTGCCACAAACTCGTCTTCCTCACTCCACTGCGTCTCCATGGCTCATTTTTTCAGTGTGAATTGTGAGGGTCTTTGAAATGGCTGTCCTCTTATGTAAAACTGTGTGGGACAATTGGCTACTCAGCTGAATTATGACACCTTGGCATTCAGACACTGTGACATCACAAAGCTCACTGTTCTCTGACTTCATGGTGTGATTGAGAAATATTGTAAACATTGGATGTGAGTGATTTTGTATTTCTGAGTAATTGTGCTATTTGTATTTATTTTATTTAACAGCATATTAAATAATTACAACTGCTGTGCCATCAAAAGCCACAAATAAATGCATGTAATTAATCAAGAAAATTTCACATATATTACACAGAATTTATGACTGGTAAAGAGGTTTATGAAAAATATGATTCATAAAAAATATGTAAAATTTAACATTGCCTCTCATCCATCCCCATAAATGCTCCGCATAACCATTGCAACCACAAATCATCAGCATTTCTTCAGTGGACATTCATCTTTGCAGATCTTGATGCAAAATCCCAATGCATTCACGAAAATATGGCAGCAAAGAAACCAACTAATCGTGCTATTACAAAGCCAAATTGATTTGGTTCCCTAAGCAATGCTTGTTTTAAAGAGAAAAAAAATCTTTCAATTGGATTGTCAACACACTAGTCTGAATGACATTCTTGAAATAGATAGATAGATAGATAGATAGATAGATAGATAGATAGATAGATAGACGTGGAAACCCGTTTTGAACTGGAACGAGTTATAGATCTTGACGTTGACCATCTTTGGCGCAACCTGTGCGTAATTACCTTGCGTCAAACGTAACGTATTTTGCGGAAGGGAAAAAGTAAATACTGTTCAGTCAACCAAAGAGCTATTTCTGGAAAGACACCGTGAAGGTATGTTGCTTGTAGTTACGCATTTTATACGTGACGTCTCCATTCAATAATTAATTGGGGCTCCTAAATATTCTGTGTTTTCTCGGTTTCCACAAGAAATCACCAAGATTGAATATCTCTGGCTATATGTATTTTGATTCTTGGTTGTTTCTGTTAGCTAAGTTGGTTAGCTTGTGCTAGCTCGCCTGCTAACAAGCGGGTTACTTCCTGGTTTGGGTGCGCTCTATGACATGCCACTTTTGAATCGTATGCTACTTTGCCCAGATCGAACAAAACTAGTTTGTTCTTTCTAAAACTGATAATTTCACTTAGCGACTGTGTTTAATAATTATTCGATGTTTGGCTAGCGGGCGTCATGGGGAGCCATCTTCACGTTCCCTTAGATCAGACTGAAGTGGCGATACTGCTAACTAGCAAGTACTAAACAAAACAAGCTAACAAGAAACCCAAACTATTCCAATTTCACAGGGTACGTTTATAACAAACGGTACAACGGCTATAGTTACAGAAGGAAGGCGACTGTTATAACTTAGACTAAGTTAGCCAAGTTTGACTAGACGGTTTCGCAGATTAGCTAGCGAAATAAATAATAGCTTGGCTAGCCTTTCGTGAACAACGTTGAGTAGCAACTAGTAAACTAGTTTAACACCACGCTTAAGCCCAGTAAGCCACTTGACGCCGACTTGTAGCTAAAGTTAGTTTAGTATACCGAGCAGTCGAATAGATTGCTAAGTAAAATGGCTCAGATCAACAAGAAACTTGATCATGTACAAACCGCCCTGGTCTAAATAAATATCAAGTATAATAAGATTAGCTATGTATGATAACAGTTAATTTCAATGGCATCGGAACGTAAACTACAAAACACTCCTACTGTGTCAGTTAGATAACATTATCTGTGCTTTTGAACTGGTAAATTTGAGTCAGTGTAGTAAGGTCGCGTAGTTTCTGTTTATACACTTCATTAGAATGTTAGCCAATTTACTAACATTAACTCTGTTACTATGCTTCACTGTAAACAGTGATGTCACCCGTCTCACCTCATGATAAGGCTGACTCATGATGAGGTCTCGTGGGTCAATGGAGGGATTGGATCGCAACCTAGAATTGAAGTTGTATCTTGATTAGTCAACATAGGCTTGTCAAACTTGTGAATCCGGTTTTCCCAACAAAAGGTGCAAGCACACAAGCGATATATTCTTCGGGTTTTTTCTTTTGCGTTGCCTCTTACGTAATCGTCTGTTGGCCACAGGTATGATCTATTTTTGCAAGTGGGCGGTTTCCCATCTCAGGTTGCCAAGCGAATTTATTTCCACTGCCCACATGTCTTACACGAATTCTTCCTCCGGAATGATATTAGCGTCTTCTATTTTAGTGTGCCACGACCCGGTCTATCTCGGCAATTGCTGAATAATTTATGTTACCTTTTTTGAGTCGATGATTGAGTTCTTAGAAACATCGTGATCCTTTTATGCGAATCTGATGTAGCTGCTTTCTTGCGCCGCAAAGTGAAACCTCGAACGACTTTGGTGTCCTGTGTTCTTCAGAGAAGTGTCCATCATGCTTGGTGGTGGATTCAAAGCAGAGAGACTTCGAGTCAATCTCAGGCTGGTCATCAACCGCTTAAAGCTCCTGGAGAAGAAGAAGAGTGAGTTTCCATTTTCCTGGTAGTCTCTGCACACTTTAGTGAGGTGTAGCCTATGATATTGGTGCAGGTGTAGGTGGCGTCATTAATTGTTCTGGAGCCTAAAACAGTAAATTTATATTTTTATTATTATTATTGTTATGGTTGTTATAAAATGAAATTACTTGTAATAAGTTTCAGCCAAATGTGTAATGATAGATTTTGTCTCTTAGTAATTTATTTTTATGTCACTTTAGAAAGAGCAGATAAATGTATGTTATGTCATTACTGTGTTCTGTCCACTGTAGACACTTTGTTAGGAGTGACTCACTTTCTGGTGTTTTGTCTCTTCCCTACACACGCGCACGCGCAGCTGAACTAGCACAGAAGGCTCGTAAGGAGATAGCAGATTACCTGTCCTCAGGTAAGGATGAGCGAGCACGGATCCGGGTGGAGCACATCATCAGAGAGGACTACCTGGTGGAGGCCATGGAGATCCTGGAGCTGTACTGTGACCTGCTGCTCGCCCGATTCGGTCTCATCCAGTCCATGAAGTGAGTTTGGAGGGGGGGGGGGGTAGGAAGTAATTTCACGAAAACATGAATAATGATGTAGCAGTAAGCTATGGTGCTCACACACTGATGTCAGTTTCCCTGAAAGTGATTTGGAGTACGAGTAGGCAGACTGGTCTGAACGACTTTGGTGTCCGAGAGTGTTCTGTTAAAAAAAAAAAAAAAAAAAAAAAAAAAAAACATAGATTAAGGTTAACAGAATGCAGAGATTTCCAATGAGCAAATTGTGCTTGTTGTGTAATTGGTGTGGCAATATTCAGATTCGTGAAGGAAGCCTCACACTAAGCTCATTTCATTAATGGTACTGAGCCCTGATTGAACCCTTTTGTATACTCAGCCCTGACTGAACCCTTTTGTATACTCAACCCTTACTGAATCCTGTTGTTACTCAACCCTGACTGAACCCTTTTGTATACTCAACCCTGGCTGAACCCTTTTGTATACTCAACCCTGGCTGAACCCTTTTGTATACTCAACCCTGGCTGAACCCTTTTGTATACTCAACCCTGACTGAACCCTTTTGTTACTCAACCCTGACTGAACCCTTTTGCATACTCAACCCTGACTGAACCCTTTTGTATACTCAACCCTGCCTGGACCCTTTTGTTACTCAACCCTCACTGAACACTTTTTATACTCAACCCTGAGTAAACCCTTGTGACTCCTGTGCAGAGAGCTGGACCCTGGCCTGCAGGAGGCAGTGTCGACGCTCATCTGGGCCGCCCCACGGCTGCAGGCTGAGGTCTCCGAGCTGAAGATCGTGAGTACCAGGCATCACATGCTTTATAAACACTCCCAGTCTCAGCCACTGCACTGCTCAGCCAATAGTGGTGTCTCTAAATCCTGAAGCCCTTGAAGGGCTTGATTCTGAACGTTAGAAATCCCAGGGTGTGATGATGCTGAGTGCTCCAGGATCCCTGGTTTTCTGCTACATTTTCTAATTTTATGAAAGGTGTTTTTTGAAAGTGTTATGAATTCAGTAATGTCAGTATTCTGTTTTCCAAATAATTGATTCCACATGATTGATTGATTGATTGATTGAATTTAGTTGATAATCATCAGAAAAATACAAGACAATCAAGCAGGAACATCAATTTTATAATCTTAAGCTGAAAAATATTTTGCAGCGGTTTTTAAAATGAAGTCTGAATTCGTTTATAGACAAAGTCCTTTACCACTTTGGTAAACGTCCTTGAAAAGACATTCAGTTTTGCCGTGTAGACTATTGGAACCCTGCACAACATGGATGACTTCCAAAATGCAGGGCTGGTGTATGAGTTTCTTACGCTGAGGTCTTTTCCATGTGCAGGTGTCTGATCAGCTGTGTGCAAAGTACAGCAAGGAGTACGGCAAGCTGTGTAGGACAAACCAGATTGGAACCGTCAACGACAGGGTAGGCCCATAGGAAACATTTGTCTGCCTGTCTGTGTGTGCGTGCGTGTGTGTGTGCATGTGCGTGTGTGCGTGCGTGTGTGTCTGTGTCCGTTTTGGTAATGTTTTTTTTTTCCTTTGTCCTGAAGCTGATGCTCAAGTTGGGCGTGGAGGCCCCTCCCAAGATCCTGGTGGAGCGCTACCTCATCGAAATTGCTAAGAACTACAACGTTCCGTATGAACCGGACGCCATGGTCAGGGTGAGGGGGTCCGACGGCCAACCGTCTCCATTTTATTCCTTGCTGAAATCACACCTCTGGGCCGTTTGTAGTGGCTATTGGAGAAATCCTGGGTTACTTCGAAATGATCTCGATGGACAACCGGCTAACTGCGTGCGACCAAGCATCATTGAACAGTCCCCTGAATGGTTGGATCTGTGGGAAGATCAAACCCCAGGAGAATGTTTGGTTTGGTGCACCAGTGCGTTTACAAACCTGCTTAGTACGGGACATTAACTTGTTCTGACGTGGTACGGGTGACCGATCCACCCTTCTTAGGGTACGACTTTCAAATTTTTAAAAACGCTTTCCAGTAAAGCTCGATTGTATTTTAATTTCAGCCCCAGTTCAGACACTTGAATGCTAATTGCAGGGCGCAGTTGGATGCGGTTAACTGACAGTCCCCTCCGCCTCTCTGTTACACACAGCCCGAGGCCTGCGTGGGCGAGGAGGCTGACCTCATAGACGTGGACAACGACAGCAAGAAGCCGGGGGGTGGCGGAGGAGGGGGCGGTGGCGGGGGCTTCACTGCCCCCCCAGGTGCCATGCCTATGCCCATGCCCATCGGCTTCAACTACCCACCTCCAAAAGGAGCAGTAAGAATTCCCCTGCTTTAAGAATTACGCAGTACCTCATGCTCCCAGAATGCAGTCTTATTAGCATGTGCTTCTAATGGATGTAACGTTGAGTTTAATGTTTTTATGTAGCCTCAATTTCGAACTGACTCATTCCCACGTACTCACACACACACACACACACACACACACACACAATTCCGTCTCAACAGTACATCTCATCTCAACCTTGTGTGGAGTTTTCTGGATCTGATCCCCTTTTCGCGTGCACGTTTACATTTTTATTTTTTACAATAAAATTTGAAGGCAACTACGCATCATTTTTAATTACTGTCTGAGGTTAGACCCTGTTCTGAAGCACTACCAGTCGCAGTTACTGGACGACCAGCGTTTAACTGTTTTTTTTTGTCGCTCCAGGAGCCCTTCAGCGGCCCTGTGGACACCTACAATGGCTTCGCCAACTTTCAGCCTCCTGCCAGGGGAGGCCTGCCCCCCCAGCTGCCCAGCTGCCCCCCCACCTACGAGTCCGTAAGTGCACGCGGCCCCCTGCCTCCTCCAGACAGGCGGACGGCTGCTCGCACCCCAGGGAAGGACAGTTTGTTACGGCTCCTGTTGCTATGTCAGGGTTAGGCATACAGACAGACAGATGGGCTGCCATTCTGACCTGGCCAGTCAGTCATTGCTGCTTCCAGTAGTAATGATACCAATGTCAGTCACCGCTCTTGATTAGACACTGTGCATATTTATATGACTGATTTAAGTTCTAAGTGTATTTTTAAAAGATATTTTTTTTAGTATTTGAGAGATAATCCTTAGCAGGAAAAGATGTCGTTGTACCCTGAACAAAGAGCTTTGCTTCTTTTCAGATTGATGACCTGGCTGTCAAACCCTCTGTTCCTCAGGTTTTTGGTGAGTTAATCTCATTTCTTACTCTTTGCATGTAGTGTAGCTGGATTGAAGTTGCATAGTGAAGATGTAATATAGACATAAAATATGTTCTAAGGAAAGAAAAGGTTTACACTCAAATGACCAGGTAAAACCTTGTTCTCTGTCATTGTGGGATTTTTCCCTTTTTGTTTTTGTTTAATTTATTTACATTTTCATTTTCATTTAGTTTTGTGGTAGCCTTTGGGCGGCTTACAATTTTTTACATAGCATTTACATTGCATCCATTTATACAGCTGGATACACACTGAAGCAACGCAGGTTAAGTACCTTGCTCAAGGGTACAACGGCAGTGCCCTAGCGGGGACTCAAACCTGCCACCTTTAGGTTACAAGACCAACTCCTTACCCAAACCGGGGCGTTTTGATTTGATTGTGCTGTAGCTGTAATGTAAAACGCTAGTGTGAGATGTGTAATGCTCTGGTCTCTCTGCACAGGTCCTGGCGGCCCCTCCAAGCTGAACGACGGACTCCCCGAGCTCCCCTCTGTCCCGGACACGCTTCCCCCTTCCTCCTTCGGCGCAGGCTCCGCCCCCTCCGAAGACATAGACTTCGACGACCTGTCGAAGCGCTTCGAGGAGCTGAAGAAGAAGACTTAATCCTTCGGCGCCGCCTCTCTTCTGCTCTCGTCGCTATAGTTACCGGGAAGGGTTGGGATGAAAAAAACCCTGGTGAATTTGGTATATATGAAACTCTGCTTCTCTGAAGATTTTGTCACTGTGCACTCCTTACAGACCACAATATTACCTTGCCTTGCGTAAAAACACCGTGGGGTGCTCCTGTCTCCTGGGGAGGTTCAGAACACTTTCTGTAAAATTACCTAGCATACAAAGCAAATCACTTCACTGCCCTTAAGCTCTTGAAAGTGAAGGAATTTGTTTTTGTCTTTTTTACACTAAGACTTTTAATTGTCAATACCCAAACCTTATGGTAGCATGCAACCAAAATCAGTTTTTCTATTTCATTTTGTTTCTGTTGTTTTTTTTTTGTTTTGTTTTTTTTTAAATACAAGCACTTTTGGATTTATGTTGACCTTTTTTATGGCATCTACTGCACCGGGCGGTGCTGTCTACCATAGACATGAGGCTAAAGCATGCCTGGGTACTTAAAGACTGCAGAAGTCAGGATGCACATTAGCACGGTTTGCAGAAAATAATCTTTACTAACATAGAATGTGGGCACTGTGGAGCACACCTGACCAGCTTAGGGAGCCTCCCCCCCTGAGAATGTCTTGCAGTGCCGGTGTTTGTCCAGAAGGGGTCACTGTATTTACTCCAGCTCCAGCTGATTTTTTTCTTTTCTTTTTTTTTTTGTCTGTTACCATGACTCATCAGATTTTTTTTCTCTCATTCTACCCTCATTTTATTAATAGGGGTGTCACATCATTATATTTGTCTTATGAAGGGCTGTCACAGGAAAGGGCTTGAAATTTGGGAAAGACATGCATATTTAAACTTATTAATAAACGGAAGAAAACAACTTTTTGTTGTACTTTATTTAACCTTTTTTTTTTTTTTTGCTCACCTTTAATGGTCATGTACTAGGAAACGTGTCCTCTATCATTTGAGACACCTACTCAGGTGGACCAGGACTTATCCAGAACTGAGTGCCCTATCAGTCATCTCATGGCTTTTCTTGAATGAGGTTTTGACCTAGATGGCCGATTTACTGTAAACTATAATATTATGGGCTGGTGGGCTGTGATTGCGTTAGATATTGAAGGATGAACGATAACTTGTTTGAAGAGCAAACGGCTTGAGATTGTAGTTAAATATGTCTCTGGGTTGTTTGGACATATACCCAAAA
Source organism: Anguilla pacifica (assembly GCA_039654925.1). NCBI lineage: Eukaryota > Metazoa > Chordata > Actinopteri > Anguilliformes > Anguillidae > Anguilla > Anguilla pacifica. The sequence goes on from CM077288.1 coordinate 60,899,656, forward strand.
GATGCAAAAGGTCAGCAAATGTGCTGTGTGATGATGTCAGCAAATCTTTTTTTCTGTGTGTTTTTCAGTATCTTATTTTCCCTGATTCTGGGGTGGTCGGGGGGTGGTGGGGATTTTTTCTATTTGAATGTTTAAAACTCAGCTTTTTAAATTAAATTTTTTGCTTTTTAATTAAAATTAGGGTGCAGTGTATCAGTAGAGCTCTAGTTGACCTTTTGGGGGGATGGGGGGGGGGGGGTGAGTATGAAAAGAATGAAATTTGTACAATATACACACATCATAAATTTAACACAAAATTAATGAAATCTGAAATGGTTTTGGAACCTCTCTATATACCTACTTGATAATACCTTTGAGTTTGCCTTAGCAGTCACTCCTGATTGGTCAGTCTGCCATTTTGCTGAAGGCAGTGTTCGCCGATGTAGCATACTGTCCATTTTGTTAATATTTCACTTAGGCCTAGAGTCAATCAGTTCACCTAAATTCTCTTTCTTATGTTTGTCTCTTTCTCCTTTTTGTGAAGTGTTTAATGGCAAATACAATATTTTTGGTAAGGGATTTGTAACAATGATAAAATGGTTTGCAGTCACTTTTTTAGCAAGTGTGAAACAGTAAGATTCACTTACTGAATAGCCATTGTATAGCTTTACTCATATCAATATCAGCTGCCTGTTCCTGTTATGAATCTAGGCACTGTCATCTGGTCACAGATGAAATATTTTCATATTTTGATCACTTCATAAAATTACATTTATCTTTCCTTGTGTATTGCTTTGGATGTTTGTTGTTTGATAATAAGGAAATTACACTGCAGCTGATATTTCTACTCAAGGAAAACCTCTAGAATGTAATAGCATTCTGCCTGAAAGGAAATAATATTATCGCAATAAAGGAAATTTTTTTGAAGTTCGGATGCGCTGTGCTTTATTTTTACACATTAGAAAAGGATCCGTCTGGTGCATTGTGATGATTGATCCCTCTTGCTGGAAACAGGCAAAATGTCTGCGTAATGCTGCTTTAGCTGATTCATGATGAATCCAAAAGATCTGGAATCCCCTACGCTGTTCCTAGTCCTAGTCACCAACATTGTTGCCGGGCGTATTTTTTCTAAGTTTATAATGTCACGTCTAACGAAGTACTTTGTATTGACTTTGGCGATGAGGCTGTTTTGCTCTGTGTTCAGTAGCACGTAGGGAAGCCCCCAGAGACTTTGACTTTTTGTTGTGTCTTTTGCTGCAAAACCAGCTCCACGCAAAGTCCGAGTTACGCAAGGGCAAGGAAGGGACTTGCGCAGAGCCAGTTGTTCATTTCCACTTCTGCCACTAGAGGTCAGGCTGCCAAAGGGATTCAAAGCAAAGCTGTGCTCGCTGGCACCGACCTGCAAGTAAGGTCCTGGGGGTCCACCTTACCGTGGCCCAGTCATATGAGTGTTTGTGTGTGTGAGTGTGTGTATGTGTGTGTGTGCTGGCAGTGTGCAGCTTGCAACGTTCTGCTGCATTTAACGCTATTTTCACTGAGCACAGCTGTGCAGGCGGCCTTGAGTAATTACCCAACTGCAGGCATTTTTTGTAGCCCCGTTGTCTTGACTTGCCTCGGGCTGCCCTCCCCAGCTTTAGCCAGCAGAGGCTGCCCCCGCCCACCCCAACACGCGTCTCCCACAGACTAACCCCCCCCCCCCACCCAGACACGGGTCTCCCACAGACTGCCCCCACCCACCCCGACACGCATCTCCCACAGACTGCCCCCACCCACCCCAACACACGTCTCCCACAGACTACCCCCACCCACCCCGCCACACGTCTCCCACAGACTACCTCCACCCACCCCGACACACATCTCCCACAGACAGCCCCCACCCACCCCGCCACACGTCTCCCACAGACTACCCCCCCCACCCACCCCAACACGCGTCTCCCACAGACTACCTCCACCCACCCCGACACACATCTCCCACAGACAGCCCCCCCCACCCCGCCACACGTCTCCCACAGACTACCCCCCCCACCCACCCCGACACGCGTCTCCCCCGGGCTGCCCCCACCCACCCCAACACACGTCTCCCACAGACTACCCCCACCCACCCCGCCACACGTCTCCCACAGACTACCCCCACCCACCCCGACACGCGTCTCCCACAGACAGCCCCCACCCCCACCCCGACGCGCATCTCCCACAGACAGCCCCCACCCACCCCGCCACACGTCTCCCACAGACTACCCGCCCCCACCCCAACACGCGTCTCCCACAGACAGCCCCCACCCACCCCGACACGCGTCTCCCACAGACTACCCCCCCCCACCCCAACACGCGTCTCCCACAGACTACCCCCCCCCCCCCCCACCCCGACACGCGTCTCCCCCGGGCTGCCCCCACCCACCCCGCCACACGTCTCCCACAGACTACCCCCACCCACCCCGCCACACGTCTCCCACAGACTACCCCCACCCACCCCGCCACACGTCTCCCACAGACTACCCCCACCCACCCCAACACGCGTCTCCCACAGGCTGCCCTGCGGTGAGCGGTAGCTGCCGGATCTTGCCTCGCCTCTCAGTTCACCTCTGGAGCAGAAGTTTGGCTTTTTTGCTTTCGCGACCCGTAGCAGCTGCGAAGGATCTGCTGCGGCCAGGACATCAGCAGGCCCCTCTGCCTGCAGCAGCAGCTGCGGGAACCAATAAGGAGTGCAACAGGACAGGGTTATTCAAGGATTTAAAAAAAACAGAACGAAAATGATAATTTCATTAATAGAAATAATACAATTAAGGTAATATTTTATTCATTTTTATTGTTGATATTAAATTCAGGGGTTTGAGAACAGGGCTGGAGTTTGGTGAGTCACTGGGTCCGTAAGAAGCATCAGCAACGTTTGCAGGTCCTTATGCAAACAATGGGCATCGCAGTGATGTACATTTCAATAGCGCCTCCTCGTCTCTGTCCTTCAGTTTCCAAAAATGGTTCCACGTTGCTTATTCATCGCCATTTAAGAACATCTCTCAAGTCTTCATGAATTTTAGTTCTCCGTGGCCTGCCAGCGTGTGTGTGTTTCATGAGGCCTCATGAGGTTTACAAGGGCAATACTACCACTCACACGGGTAAAAACTGTGACCTGAGTGAGTACCTGCCCTAAAAAAAAAAAGAACCCCATCCAGCGGGCATTCAAGGATAGTATGAAACGTTTGAGAAAAATGATTGCCTTGAACAAGTAGAGACATTGGGAAAGAGAATAAGCTGATTGGCAGCAGCAGTGGCCTGTATCACAAAGCAGGAGTAACCACACTAAATAAAACCCAGGACAGCTCTTTTTTTTTTACTTTTGTCATCGTTTCAGATTTTGGAGGCTTCTGGATTTTACTTGGCGCAGTTATCCAGCTAACTCAGTAGTCCTGCTTTGTGAAACAGCCCAGGAACCTAGGGCTGAGCAGGCCTTCAGAAGCTCAACAGATGAACTCGGGGGACAAAGAGCCAGACCTCACGGCCTCCCAGAGACAGAAGGGAGAGAGCGCGTGAGGAATATTACATTTCAGAGGAAGAGAATCAGAAAAAGAGGGTACTGAGAGAGCAAGGGAGAATCAGAGGGAGAATCTAAGAGTGAGTCATAGGGAGACAGCAAGAGCAATTTGAATGTCAACAATGCTACCGGAAAAATTCAAATAAGAGTCAAAAAAGGGGTGAGGAGTGAGAAGAGTAGAACGTCCCACCAATGATAGACTTAATTCCTTATTCCTATTCTTATTCTTATTTGTATTCTTATGGGTCGCGCACAGATGGTTATAGGATGTGGTAACCAAGCATGAGAGAGAGAGGAGAACCATCATTGCCCCTCTTGCCCCTATAACCCATCAATCAAAATGGCAAGGGCAACTGGGGGAATGTCACGGAGGAGAAAGGAGAAAGAATCACTTTTTACCAGCAAACACCACCTCTGGTCTCTGAAACTTCTGATTCCACAACCTATTAAGCTCTTGGTACAGTGTGGAAAGCGATTCTTTCTGCACAGTACTGAACTCATCTCTGGTGATAAAGCCAAGCAACTGTGGAATAAGAGCATAAATACAAATTGTACAGGATGTTCACTACAAAGAACAAAACAACAGTAAAAAAAAAAAAAAAAAAAGTATTTTAGCCTTAAACATTTCTTTTTTATAAGAAAAAAGTAAGTTTTTTCGTAAGGTAAAATAAATATTTATTTTACTTACTAAATAAATACCTTGCTAAATTAGACGAAAAAGGTTAGACAGTTTGGTTCATTTCAAAATTTGAAAACGGGGAAAAACAATTTCACTTATCAGGCAAAAAGTAATTTAAACCAAGCTAGTTTTTTCTACTTGAGCAAAAAAGAAAAAAAGATGTCAAATCTCATTACAGGACTGAAGTGCATGTTAGGACAGACCTTTCCTACTGTGTTTTTTATATGGAGACATAAGCCATTAAGGTGCACAGGAAGTCAGAATAAGTAGTTAAACAGGTTGCTGAAGTGCAATGCGTGGCTCACACTGGCAGATGCCAAAGATATGCACCAGTGCCGCAAAGCCCAGTGCATTCTGGGACAGCGCACACACTGAACCAAGCACCGTCAAGGAGACAGGAAACAGCTACGGTGCAGTGAGAGACACGGGGGTATCAGGCAATGCCACAGCCACTGTCAATATCCGGGGAAGTGCACTTTAACCTGCATATCCTGAATGCCACGATAATGTGCTTCACGACACACAACACGACAGTTCAATTTACCAATGAACACGTGGCAGATCGGCGAGCATTTTATTACCATCATACTATTATTTCTGTGTATATAAATTGTATATAAACTGTGTATATAAATTTCACATAATATAAAGAGTTGTACGCTCATGATTGCTGTCCTGCTGTTTTTAAAATTAATTTTACACTCTCAGAAATAAAGGTACAGAGGGGGTTCATTTTTGTTCATTAAGAGGAACAGATAAATTACGGTACAAATGAAAATAAAGGAATGCATGATTTATGTGTTGCTGGCCCAGATTACAATTTTATGCACCTCAAGGGAACCACAAAAGTCACAAGCATTGGTACATTTTTAGGTACTTTTTGTACTTTATTTTCTGCGGTCACTGGTAAAAGCAACAGTCACAGAGGAGAGTGCTTATGGGGATGTAAGTGAATAAATTAAACAGTGTTCTGTGGGTACGATGATTAAGCATGTCACAGGGCTGTCCTGGAGGTCACAACCCTTGGCTCACTTTGCCAACCCAAACTGTCGCCCCAGGGTGTTCCTGACGTTTGCAAGTGGGATGAGGAGGAAGATGATGAAGGCCAGGTAGCTCTGGGCGCGCTGGTCAGACAGTGGCGCAGATGGTGGGATGAGGGTGACTACTCGCCTTTCTATTTTCGAACCCGCGTTTCCCAAAAAGGATGACAATACACCTCAGGGGAAAGCTCTGTGACCCCATTTAACAGCGCAGCTCTTAAATATTACAGTCAATGTTTTAGTACAAGGTCATCCTGGTCCATTCCTACAGAAACACTCACGAATTTCCTCCTCTGGCAAGGCAACTGAGTGTGGGAAGGACTGTGGAACATTAGAAGAGCTTCTGACTGCATGAGAGTAAGGATTTACTGCTGCACATTGTTTTGTCATGGCAATGGCAATGGCAGACACTCCCACCTCACTCCCCTGCTCACTACCCTCCGCTGGCTGCCTGTTATAGCTCGCATCAAATTTAAAACATTGGTCCTAGCATACCAGGCAGTCAAGGGATCAGCCCCAGCATACCTCCACAAGATATTCAAACCCTACATGCCAGCCAGATCCCTCCGTTCTGCTACCTCAGGACGCCTGGCACCTCCCCTCTTCGCACCTGCACTTCCAGAACACGTCTCCTGTCTGTTCTGGCCCCACGATGGTGGAATGACCTCCCCGTGGAGGTCAGAACAGCTGAGACACTGACCCATTTCAAACGACGACTGAAGACTCACCTCTTCAGGCTGCACCTCTCCCCATCCCTCCCTACCCCCCTGTAAATGACTGTAAGCTTAGGGTTGTAACTAGGCAGCTGTTTCGTAGGTGACTTAGGTGCATTAAATGTCTTAACGCAGTGGAGAAAAAAAAAAAAAAAAACAAGCAGTAGTTGTTGCCGTTCTCGTTGTATTAGTGTTAACCAGTTTAACCTTCAGGGTCCAAGTTGAAATATGCGGTTGTTCCCTGCACTTGGACCGGTACTTCTCTCTAGGGTTTTCGTCATACTTGTTCCTGGTTATGGTTATACACTTTGTTGTACGTCGCTCTGGATAAGAGCGTCTGCCAAATGCCTGTAATGTAATGTAATGTAATGTTTGGTGTGACCAAACGCTGTAACCAAATGCTGAAGAGATGTTTTACTGCGATGTGGCCATCGGGAAACTGAGAATGAGCCCGGAACTGACCATCACTGACCACGCACCAATTTTAATCCACTCTTCGTGGAAGTTCAAGCAGAGTTCATGTTGACTGGTTTCAATAATCCAATTACTAGAGTGGGTTTTTGGGAACAAGGAAATGGCAAGAAAATGATTATGTTGGGGTAAAACAGACTTCTGTTTTGATAACTACAGCAAGTCTTTTTTTCACAAAAACTTGCACACTCAACAAGGGTTCAAGCATAAATTAATTTAAAGCCATCTAAGGTTTAGTATGTACGGTGCACATATTTTACCCCCATAGCCAAACAATGAATGAAAAAAATCAATCAATAACCTGTCAATCAATGAAATTTTATTTAATCTAGTCCCCTTTAACAATAGTAATTTGAAAGGTGTTCCATAAATCGCTGTGGTACATTAAGGAAAGAGCAGGGCTTTACTCCACATTCTGTTTTAAAAAGGGTGTGATGGACTCTTAAAAAAACACTGCAATATGCCAGTACTCATAGTATTTGTTAAGCAAAGGGTTAAATCACAGAAATGGTTATATTATTTTTCTCACGTGGCTTATGACTTTATTATCCCCTTATCCACCATAAGAATGACAGCAGGTTTTTTTCTGTTGCTTTTCTAGTGCTCCGATCATGATTAAATAAAATAAATAAATCATTTTGTCTGGATAGTTACGCATTCATATCATAACATTAATGATAAAAAATTATAACAAATGACAACTTAAAACTGTAAATAAAAAGGATCAGCCGTACCACCTAATTTTTACAACAAAAGTAGCAAGCAGTTTCATTCTAAGACATGAGAATGAATTAATGGGCAAACATTCATTGATGAGACCAGTTTGAACCAGATGAGGTAGCACAGTGAAAGGAAGGGGAATGAATCTAATGCCATTCAGCTACGGTAGTGATCTAATCACTCTCACGACCAGTCGCCACAATTTATTAGGGTTTGCAAGCGGCCTCTCTCTCTCACAACCTCAGTGGCAGCTTGCACCTGCCCCTGTCAAATGTCCGTAAGAAGACCTGCAGTCACAGCTCAAGCAGTGAGTGCACCTCATTAGGCCTCATTGCATTACGATCGCATTAATCCACTTCCTTATTTTGTGCTCTCTCTCTATCTCTCTCTCTCTCTCTCTCTCTCTCTGAATGCATCCACAATTGTACGTGCATTAGGGCTGAGGCACATTCGGAAAAAATCCACACACTTTGTTTAATATATGCAAATATCTTTGCTGGCGCTCAGTAAATATCACGGTAAAACGCATACTCCGTGAAACTTCTGAGGGTGCGAAAGATCCCCGCAAACATTTAATTAATTTGGCCTTCAGGGCATCCCCAGGGAATGGTGAGGCTCTTGCAGCCTACGGACTGTGTTAGTCATTAATTTTTAAAAGTCCAGAGAATGTCATGGCACACGGAATGTGGGGAAGTAATCCTGCCTAAGCAAATTTTTCCTCCAATGTTCAAACCAAGCAATGAACCACCACACCCTTATGAAACATCAAATCCAACCCATCTAGTAATTTCGTACAGTACGTTTTTAGCTTTGCCTATCTGCTCACTAAAATGTGACACACTTAACTCTAAATATTGTCCAACTGCCATTTTTAAATGGCAGGCTGTTTAACGTTTAAGTTGAATACCATAGATATGGAAAATCTGGTAGAGCTGGAGGACTAAACCTCCCACATCCGTGACATCAGTAGACATAAGTAGATATCAAAAGTGTATTCCATTTCAGCATTTACACGCATTGCATTATATACACTATTCAAAAAGCTCGTGATCTGAATATCAGAGTGGAAAATCTCTACGATAAAAAAGAAATTCTAATATTTTACATTATCTACTTAAAAAGAACTTATAACAGGTTTGTTTAGTTTATTTCTCATTCACCAGAATATTATGAGGAAAAGTAGTGACCATTTACCATCCTGGTGTCAGTGAATCACAGACAGAGTAGTTATATTCTCTGCTGATTAAGGCATTATAAATCACAAAATGATTGGGGGGGGGGGGGACATAAATTCCATAAATTCCCATGAAGTCCTACAAATTCCTCTTAGTAGGCAGTAGGTGGGTCTTCATCATCATCATTCTTCCATAAAGTCTCTCAGGACCTTGATCTCTGGGAAAACAATCTACACCTCTCCTGTTGTTCTACAAAGAAACAAGGAACAAGACAGTGTTTACAGGATTATCTCAGTCGTCCGGACTGAATGAATCAGACGATGATTCAGCTCTCTGAATCATCCACAGTCGGTAGAACCCTTCCCACCTTTCAGGAGGAACTCGACCTCGTCGCTCTCCTCCACCGTCACCGTCTTCAGGAACAGGGCGAAGAAGATTGCCACACCCACCACCTGCCACGCAAAGCAGAATTATGCCACTGTTACCATGCCCACACGGTAAGCCAAATCAACCAACCTTTGGGACTATTTTTATTTATTTTAATTTTTTTGCATTTGCATGTTTGAACAGTGGATCCTAAGTGTACTGAGCAAACAACCCACTCAAGGAGCAAATCAAACACTTACTAAATGAGTAAACAGGCCCCTTCCTTAATTACGCTCACTTGTGTTACGTGGAAAGTGATTGTAAGTGCTTTTCCGTGTCTTGCCACGACCCACACCCCAAAGTTATTTTTAACCACTATTCTACGGCACATAGAGATTTCTTTTTGTTTGTTTTTTTTTTTGGCGGCACCCCCACCCACCTTTAGCGGCTGCAGGATGAAGATGCTCTGGAAGAGGGACAGGGCCAGAGAGATGGCCCACTGGGTTGAGGCCTCCTTGCCGTAGACGAAGCCGTAGAGCAGGGTGAAGAAGGTGGAGATTCCACTGATGGAGAACAGCAGAAGCCAGCCCACGAACACAAACCACCAGGGCAGCCAGCAGCCGGACTTCTTCTCTTCCTTTGGGGCTGTTGTGAGGCTGGGGAAGGGGCAGTAGAGACAGAGAGATCACTCCTCTGATTTGAAAATGTGTGTCTGTTTAAGAGGCCTCTGTTCCAGCACCCAAACACTACTGTGTGCAAATGTTGTCTTTTAGTGGCTAAAAGGCTAACCAGTAGGCCCAAAGGCTAGTATATATAAGTGTGTGGTGTGGGGATGGCTGGTTTAAGCAGCCACACCTGCCCTGGGTCAAGTTAATTAGACCTGGCCAATTGGATAATTGGGTAAGAATTGGAGAATTGGCCAGGCTAATTGGGCCCAGGAACAGGAGTGGCTGCACCTGTGCGTAGTGAGGTAATCACTGCGCACAGGTTAAATCTGCCATCCCCACCCACACGAGAGAAGCCTCTCTGTCATGACAGTGTTTTTACATCTGCTTCTTTGGCTGTAACATCTTGCCAAACCCTTGGCAATAAACGTGGACTGTTTTAACATCTTCTCCCTGTGTCTCTGTGCTGGAGGGCCCCAAGGAAAGCCACTTCGGTGGCCTGTGGCAGGCGTGTTTGCCACAAAGTGTATATACTGTGTTTCTTATGTCGTCTGAGCAATTGTTTTGTCACCGATGGACAGTTTGAGGTTTGCTGTTCACATAAGTTGCATGTATATTATTTTGAGGCACAAGAGCCTCAGCCGCAGCCCTCTGCAGCCAGAGAGAGAGAGAGAGTGAGACAGAGAAAGAGAGAAAGAAGGAGAGAGAAAGGGGGGGCAGGACACATCTCCAGCGACAACAGCAAACAATTGACACAGTGTTTCGGCGTGGCCTTGCTTTGACGGGGCTCGTCTTCTCCCCTCTAGGAAGCGGGCGATTGGTCCTTACCCCCGCGGCGCGAGGGTGGTGTACATGGCCTCCGCCTTCTTCTGCAGCAGGGCCAGGGTGTTCTGCAGCCACTGGTAGTCCTCTCGGCTGGAGAAGACCCCGGCCCCGATCTCGTCCAGGAGGTTCTGCAGGTGGTAGAGGTAGTGCAGGACGAAGTGGCTGCAGTGGCACCAGTGGTCGTCTTCGTTGTCCTGCCCCAGGTCTTGGAGGACAGAGGAAGGTCAGAAGAGACTCAGATCTTACACCGGTTCACCTCCATGCAAAAAGTGCAACAAACAATGTGCCAATGTCACAGGAATGCCAGAGGATCATAGCTAGATATGGTCAGAGCTTAATGCTTTAAATTTCTGAAGTCATAGCCGTGTTCATAGCCATAACCAATCCCAGCCCATCCTGCAGTACTAGCCAAATAGGTAAATTATATGCTGCTTATAACTTATTTTCTAAGTGCCATTTAACACAAAACCAACTAAATTATAAAACTTAATTTTAATGTAGAACTAAGTTGAAAAACAATATAATATTACGTCTGAATAGTCAAATGAATTTTAAAGGGTATGGTCAGAAAACAGAACAACAGCGTGGCATTTTGTTGCTTATTTATTGATTTTTTGCAGCCAGCACCTTGCATGATTTGGAGGACCCCCTGGACCGAGGACAGGGCGACGTAGAGGTCATTGAACGTCTCCACGTTTTTCTCCAGAGGCGGCACTCTGTTCTTGCTGTTCGCGCTCAGGATGGTCAGCAGAGCCTCGGTGTCCTGGAGAAGGAGACACAAAGACGCATCCTTTGCACACAGAGCGGCAGCATGAGGGGGAGTAGGGCGGCCCACATTAGGCCATCGAGGAAGGGGGACGCTAACAGAGAGCCAATCGAGTGAAGCCCCTGGGAAGCGCACACAGTGACCTGGCTGAAAGGGGTCAAGGTGACTGAGAGGGGTCAGGAGACCGCACGCATGGGGGTTTGGGGAGTTCTAAGGGAGTTGCTCGGCCAGACGGAGAGCCGGAGCGAAAAACGGCGGTGACCTTGAGGAAGGTTTCTATGGTGGGGACGCGCTGCCGGTCCTGGGCGTCGTCGCGTTTCTCTGACAGGAGGGGGCGGGGCCTGATGCTGCGGAAGATGCTGATGATGAGGATGTTGATGGGGAACATGAGCAGGCCGCTCTCCACCCCAATCATGATGTCCTCCCAGGTCACGTTCATGGTGCCTGCGCCGAGGAAAAAGGAACGTTACTGCGCGCGGTAAGAAGACCCCGGGGGGGGGGGTAATGCAGCCTACACCAATTCTTTGGTACCCATATATTCTGATAAACCTACTCATGTACTAGATCACTGTAATGCGTAGCGGAATCGATTTCCCTCTGCTGAAACCACATTTGAACTGTGTGAGTGGTAAGCAAAGGCCAAAGGCATCGAAGACCGAAGACCACAGAGCAACAGTGTAATAAAAATCACAATTTCCCATTTTTTTTTCATTGGTTATCATCAGTACGGAGAAAGACCTGCCTGATTTACTATACCAATGCAAACGCTCTCAGGAGTGGGGGAGAGCTAAATTAGTCAAACGGATACAGGACGTAGCCGGCTCAGGCGGACAAAAACGTGCAGCTGGAGCGAATTCCTCAAGACGCAGCTTGCGGTCACCCGAAAAAGGAACAGAGTAACCCCAGGTTGCACATGCGTACTTTGAACCAGTTTCCAAGCCCAAAAAGCCGCGGTTACTGTAAAATGGCTTCCCAGCTTTGAGACACGGCCCGAGAGCAGAAGCGCTCACCGATCCTGAAGATGACGGGAGACTCCTGGTCCTGCGGCTTGTTCCAGAAAATGATGTTGATGGCCATGGTGCAGAGGAGGAGGCACATGCAGCAGGACACGCGCTGGGCCCGGGTGAAGGGGCTTCGGCGAGGGGGGTCCACCACAGACACCCAGATGTGCTCGTCCCGGAAACCCGAGGACGTCCTGGTCTGAAACAGGTTCCTGTGTGCGAAAAGAGAGAGACCTGCGCTGGCGAGGAGTAGCCCAAACTGTGATTGAAGTATTAAGCACCCATACAAAATGTAAGCCGCCTGAGCTGCTAACTGCCACACAGAGCTGAAGCCATCTAAGCAATTCAGTCCCATACAGAACCTTCAAGGTTAATTGCATTACATTACATTATACTTATACATTGCCATTTAACAGATACTCTTATTCAGAGCAAGTTACAAAGACTGCATTCTTTTCATGCACTGTGTTTATACAGCTGGATATTTACTGAAGCAATTCAGGTTAAGCACCTCATGGATACAAGGACAACACCTTAGCTGGTGTTGTAGAACTCACAGCTTTTGAGTTGCAAGCCCACAGCACTAACAATTATAGGCTAGTACACTGCCAACCCACTGAAAGAGGAGCGTTGTATAGATACAGAAAATTCCGAGTGAAAATAAAATGAACTGTAAGCTGTATTGCCATAGTAACATAACAAACACAGGGGAAGACTAAAACAGGTCAATAGAAAAAATGAACTGAAAGGAACTATCAGAGAAAAAGAAGTCTGAAAAAACACCAGTATGTTAATTAAAACTGGCTAACGTTCAAAGAATCATAAACAGCGGCAGGAGGGCTGAGAGCCCAAAATGTGGCGGGTTCGGCCAAACAGAGATCGATCTGTGAGGCTGGGGTCACCTGAAGCTGGTGATCTCTTCCCTCTTGGCCGAGTTGAAGGTCTTCTTTATAAAGCCGTCCCCCTTGGTGGAGCTCAGCCAGGCGGAGCACAGGAAGTGCCAGGGTTTCCTCAGCTGCATGTCCAGCACCGTCACCTTGTTCAGGTACCTGGATGAAGGTCACGCAACGTCACCACATCAGGGCGGCCAGGCTGTTTGTGTGCTTAGCAGATGATCTAATCCAAGGTGACATAGGTCTACATATCATCCAATGTGTAACCCAAAAACAAACAAAAAAAAAACCTCATACTGCATGCAAGTATGATACATCAGAGTAGCAGAAAGCATCTAAAAAGTCACAGACCTTGTATGCTTCCCAGCTAGGTGCTTCATTAATCTGTTTTCAGAGTGCCTTCAGAGTAAGAAAACCCAGCGAGCAATGGGTCCTCTCCCGAACCCTTTCAGAGTGCCCCTGCCCTGCTCTAAAGTTCACGTGGGGAGAACCGGGGCACCTCAGAACACCCCCTTCAGGAGGTGAACCCAAATCCCACAACCCCGCTGTTTCGGAAGCTGATCGCCCCCAGCCTGGTGTACAAAGCCCTCACAATGCACCACTGCTCACTTAATAGCATTTTTAAACACGCCAACTCCAGGAGCTTGACAGGGGCAGACATTTCCGTAATTACTATTCCGTTGTTTTCACCATGATAATTAAAGGGGCAGTCACTGCTGCAGAGCTTCTGGGCTGGGGTCAATTCAAAACTGAGTTGTGAATTACTGGTAAAGTTAAGTTCAGTTGAATATATTTAAACAAATAAAGAAAAACAACTGATAATGGATAATCTGTCCAAAGCAGGAATTGAACTCAAGTATGAGCATTTTTGGAGTCATAAGTGGCAGTTGATTTTGGAAATGAACTGAGTATATATGTGTTTTATATTCTGTTAAACTCTACTTCCTGTAATTTCAACTCAGATGCAAACCCAGCATTCTGGAGGTGTTTTAAAACAAAAATCACAATTCCAAATCATCGAATCAATTCCAAAATCTCAACTGACTCAAAACCCTTCAGCCTGCACAGCCCCCCCACCCTCCCACTCCCGGCTCTCACCAGTCGGGGCTCTTTCCCGTGTTATCGTGCCGAACTTTGATGCTGTCCAGGTCCCCCAAGGGGAAGGGCGTGGCCAGGAGGAACATGTCCACCCCTCCCCTCTCAAATACGGGCTTGTGAGGGTCAGTGAGGTGGCGACGTGTGCTCTGTCCGTCCGAGCCCACCAGGATTAGCTCAACCTGCAGGGAAAACCACATGCTTGCCCAACGCCTGGCTTGAGGATGTCAGAATGATCTTTACCAGTGCTTCCCAATCGTTTGCTGTTTTGGTCTTTTTGAATTCAAACAGACTTTTTCCCCTTTAAGCCCACCTCGCACCAAACCCTGCCACATTGTCTCTATGTGCCCCCCCCCCCACACTTTGGGAACACCACTGCTCTGTACAAAACATTTGCAAATGCTTAATCAGGATAACATATATGACATAATATTGCTCGCATCTGCCATATTTTTTAAATAAAGTAAGGAACCAATCTTGTAACCTAAAGGTCACAGGTTCGATACCTGTGTAGGACACTGCCGTTGTATCCTTGGGCAATGTACCTAACCAACCTAATTGTGTCAGTATATGTCCAGCTGTATAAATGGATGCAACGCAAATGGCATGTAAAAGTTGTGTAAGTCGCACTGGACAAGAAGGTCGGCTAAATGCCTGTAATGTAATGTAATAGCATGGCACACATACAGCGCAATTAATTAGAGAAGGTAATCTCTGGTATAATGTGCATCTCAGGTGGGAAAGTGCTTTTACAGGTGGGTGAAGGTGTCACCTCTGCGGTGGTGCCCGCTCCTCTTCGATGCCCAGTCTGCACGTTGATCAGGTAGTAGTACTGAGCACAGGGATGGTTATCGGCCAGCAGGGTCATTTTTTTCTACGACCAAAGGAAACAAGATGTGTATTGTGTGCGCACATATGTGTGTGTGTGTGTGTGCTAATGTGTGTGCGTGTGTGTGTGTGTGTGTGTTTGTGTGTGTGCATGTGGGTATGCTTATGTTTGTGTGTATGTGTGTGCTTGCTTATGTGTGGCCATGTGTGTCTGAGCATACGTGTATGTGTGTAGGTATATTATGTGTGCATGTGTGTATGCGTTTGTGAGAGTCCTTATGTATGTGTGAGTGTGTGTGTGTGTGTGTGTGTGTGTGTGCATATATATGTGTGTGTGTGCGTGTGTGCGTAGATACTGCATGTGCGTGGGTGCACGCGTATGCAGGTAATGCAGTCCAAGCTCCACTGGGATGTAAACCAGTAACATTATGCATAACACTGCATAACCCACCAATCAGAAATACTAGTCTGGAGCCCTTCCGTGCAGCCCAAAACAGGTTCCTCGTGTCATCACAACGGGATGTGATGTCATCCTAAGCAGGGGCCTGGGCCTCACCTTTATGAAGGCCTGCTTGTCTGCATAGATGGCCCAGGCAAGCAGGATCAGGTAGAGGCCGAAGAAGGCCGACAGCATGACGACCACCACGTAGTTCTCCGACACCTTGGCGAAGAGCGCAGCCGTCTGGGACAGGTCCACCTGGTTGGGCATCACGAAGAAGGAGCTCCCGTAGAAGGTCATGTGATTACACAGGCACTGTGTCATGTGAGGCTCTGAGTCCACGCCCACCTGGGAAAAAGATAACACGGAAAAGGGGGCACGACTTTTAAAAAAGAGACAAAAAAAAAAGAAAACCTTGTTTGCCTTATGTGAAGATCTAGCCCACGCGCGTTTTCACAAATTACAGGTTTCGCAATAAATGTTGGAACTGTCATGATCATCAACCACAGATTTCTGTTTGTTTGTTAAATTTTTTTAAAAATTACTTGGACCATTTTGTTTTGGCCCATTGAATTTTGTTCCATTTTTCATGTGGAACTACCACTCATTACCAATTGCACCTACACAGTGAAGGTTTGTTTGATGAGCATCTGTATGAGGTGAGGTGTGCTTCAGGTGGCTCACTGGCTAAATTTAATCTGGATTTCTACTGATTAACTGCAGGTGACAGAACTCACTGGCTATGTCTAATCTGGATATCTGCTGGTTAACTGCAGATGACTGAACTGTGACAGTTTCAAGACACGGGTTACAAAAATAACCTTTCTTGTTGAAATGTCTAGAAATCGGCATTTTAATGCCATTTGTTGAAAAGAATGTAATGTCATGTTAATACGATTTATTCTTGACTACATTATGGCATTGTGACATTTTTTTGTTGCTTTGGGTAGGAAGGCACAGCTAGCTATACACTCTCTAAAACCAGCAAATGAAAAAAAAAGGCATCACAGGATGGGCAATGCCCAATTCTGGTATGGGTAACATGGGTGGTGGCATACCACGCAGCCATTGGTGCTCCATGTTTGATTGTCCTGGTTCCAGAACATGCACTTGGTGACAAAAGACACGAATCTCAGCTCCATGCTCCTGCGCCCGTCGGTGTAGTTGACGAGGAAGAACTGGGCGGTCCAGTTCCCCATGCCCAAGCTCAGCATCTCCGGGGTGAGCAGCCAGCGGTACCCCGCTGAAAAACAACCAACAGCATGTTTTTTTTTAGTTCTTCTTCTTCTTCTTCTTCTTTTGTTGTGGTTTTTTTTTTCCTGAACAACATGACTGTTTTTCTTTTTTTTTGTAAGCCCCGTCCCACAGCCGTAGACTCTTAAGTAAGTTTAGGAGGGTGCACTCTAGCGCTCGACCACGTCCTCCATAGAGGACACAGACGTGCCCCCCCACTTCTGTTCGCCGTGCAGTCTTGCCATGCTGGCACTGCCCTGGCTAGAGGACTCGCCATGGTGCAGCTGGTGGAAATCGCACGGGCCAGATCAACCCACACGAGGTGGGAAATGACCTCAGTACACCAAATGAAGCCCTCCCTCCTTGGAGACACTTTAGCCAATCATATGTCACCCTTGGGGACTCTGGGCCACTGGCACAGTTAGGATTCCATCTGGACTGTAGGCACACCATTACTTTAAGAACCTAATGGGATGCTGGGATGGCTGGCATATTGAGATTTGTTTTTTTCAGCGGTTTCTCAAAACAACAAATACCAAACTGACACTCTAATATTCACAGAAGAAACACAACATAAATGGTTTTCCATTTAAAACTTTTGTTGTTGTTGTTGTTGTAATATACAGTATAAGTACTAGGCTTGTATCCTACTTGTGTTGCTCAAGACTGTGCTGTAGTCAAAATGGGTGGCGTTGGGCGTGTAGTCGTAAGCCAGCTGGAGCTCAATGGTCACATCCTTGCTGGGCTCCATTTTGAAAATGACCGCGGCCATTGGGTCCGAGACGTTGAAGGTGGCTGTGACCACTGATCTTTCATCCATCGTCAAGTTCTGGTATTCTACCTCAAGGGCGTCTTCCCGTGGCATAAATATCTGCAGAGACAAAAGGAGTGTGAAAAAGCAGAGTGATTTGTTTTTTTAAAGCCCATAATTCAGTCCAGTACAAAGACGTTTTGCAGACCTGGGTACCAACTGTTAAGGACTAAAAACTTTTTTTTTCTTTTCTTTCCTTTTATTGTTTTTTGCCCCTCCGTTTGCCTCTCATCCAGGAGGTTGGCTGCTCTCTTGATGGGTTTCTGCATTCTACTCTGGCCCTGCCCCAACCATGATGTCAGAGTACCTCTCTGGAGGTACTACTATGCCATATAAATGTCAATCAAGATAACACTGCCGGCACCGAAACGGTTAGGCGCACTGTGATCCCTGGTTTCAACCCAACAATTTCAAACCAGAACAAAATGGCGGCCTGTTCATAAACTTTCTCATATTTTTCATATTCCACCCAAATGGTCCACCAAAAAATGCATTTCTGAAAACAACTGAGGCGTGAAATAGGCCATGTAATTTCTGAATCTTGATTCACATTTGGCCTGCATTGCCTAGTTTAATCCCAGTTTCATGAGCCAAGAGCAGCTGTGCCTGTCCGAACTCATTTGCATAGAGAAAGCCCCGACGGAACCAGCGTTCAGAACAGTGCAGTGAGCGGAGCCAGGCTGAAACAGTGAGTGCAGGTTCTCCTTCGGGTCAGGGGAAATTATACCTAACAGTGAGTGTAGGTACTCCTTTGGGTCAGGGGAAATTATACCTAACAGTGAGTGTAGGTACTCCTTTGGGTCAGGGGAAATTATACCTAACAGTGAGTGTAGGTGCTCTTTCAGGCCAGGGGAAATCATACCTGAACCATTTCGTTCAGGTCTTGCAGCTTGACCTCCTGTCTTTTCTCGCCCTTCAGGGAAAGACTGCAGACCTTGTCGGTGATGGTCTCATTCGATTCTCCCCGCAGTGGGTTCAACGTAAAACTGTACATCTGAGAAAAAAACGCACAAACACACATACGCGTGCACACATACGCACGCACAGAAACACACACACACGCAAGTACTAATGTTATAACAACAAAGCGTTTTTAACGAACAACCACATTATCCTGATTAACTTGCACCACACTCCACTGTGTTGCCATCGCATACGGTATAAACAGTGCTGAACGTGACATGGACCTGTCGTTCTCCAAAAAAAAATGCACGCAAGGCCATGCAACAATTGGCTAGCTGGAGTATGTCGTTTGCAATCCAGAACCGACCTGCACGTTGACCTTGGGCAGCTTCTGCACGTAGGGCTCTACCACAGAGAAAGGAGGCAGCTGGCAGTACGTGTCATTTCCTGGGACACCGATGACAAAATTGTCAAGCTCCTTGGGCTCCAGCCTGGGGTGGGGGTGGGGGTGGGGGTGGGGGCGGGGGCGGGGGCGGGGGCGGGGGCAGGGGCGGGGGCAGGAGTGGGGGAGAGACAGACGCAAGTCACGAGGAGTTGCCTTAGTAACCGCTTCGCCAGTTGAAATGCACAAAATTAAGACAACACCTTCAGATGAAGATGTGGTATTCAAGCTTAATAAAGCATTCGTTACTACATTATACTTCAGCATGCTGACAGTACCTTATTGATTTGTAGTTCACCATGCCTAAATGTGACTAAATATGATTCAGTATGACATTTATAAAGAGGCCCAAGGCTTCCAGATTAATGGCGTACTGACGACCAAAAATAAAATGGGGGGAGGTGCAGACATAGCAGATTTGGAAGTTCACACACAAACCTGACTAAGTAGATATTGGCCGTTGGGTGATTTATTACGATAGGTCCTCCTCCAGCCTCCAGGAGCTGCATACTTAAGAGGTCATACAGTTCTAACATCACAGCTGTCATTTTGTTGACCTATTAAAAAAAAAAAACAAAAAAAAAAAAACAACAACAACAAAAGTAAGGACAAAAAAAAGATGTATATTTCTACCGTGTGATAGAGTGAGAAATGCCAGCAGCTCTGATCCTAGAACAGCCATCCTTAAACATACATCTTCCTGTTGTGACAACACCGGTTTCTGTCCAACAACGGACACATAGTTGTAAATTGGTATTAAACCAACTGCAATTACAAAACTAAACTGGCTTCCCAGTATATCTATAAGGTGGCTTGTTTTTGATGCCTGGCCTCCCAGTGTATCTATAAGACGGCTTGTTTTCGATGCCTGATCTCCCAGTGTATCTATAATGTGGTTTGTTTCTGATGCCTGGCCTCCCAGTGTAGCTATAAGGCGGCTTGTTTCCCCTTGCCTGACCTCCCAGTGTATGTATAAGACGGCTTGTTTTCGATGCCTGACCTCCCAGCGTATCTACAAGGCGGCTTGTTTTTCGGTGCCGTTTCCCAAACGCACCTGCTCCGCGGTCTCGCCTTCGCACTGGGACTTGGAGATGAGTGAGATGGCAGCCGCACACTTGAACACGAGCTGAAACTGGTGAGAGCTGTTCACTGCTTGTGGATCGATATTCACTGTGGCATTCATAAGAGCCCTGAGATACGCAATCTGTGAAGAAGGAGGGAGATTGGGGGGGGGAAGTGAGACTTGATCCTTTTTTTTTTCTTCTTCTTCTTTTTTTTAATGCAATAAATCCCCAAAAAATCACCTTGCATGGTTCTCTGGAGAAAGGAAACAGTGGTAACTAGTGAAGGGAAAATGTTCACACAAGAACACCCAAAGAAGATTGCTTTTTCACTTGCCATTGCCGATGACTTGGAACAGTCACACAAAACACTACTGAAATTCAATCCAAGGGCTTTAAAAAGAGAATAGACTTTGCCTCTTAATTTCATTTCGAACTAGCTACAATTGGTCAATAATAGCAGAAGTAAAATAACTAAATATAATTTTGACAGCGATAAAAATGATTAAATGTTTTCAGAGAATGCTTCTAGGTGCCAAATTGATCGCCGTGTTTTGAAAAATTACACTTTCTCGCTGAATATTGCTTGCATTTATTCAGAGTCACACTGATACAGAACCAAAAGGGCTATGCCCCAACTAAAGAAGACATGGTACATGAAAATAAGAATAAAAATGATTTTGACTCACCTTATTATCAAATGTGAGATGGATTTCTGCCCTTTCCTCCATCTCTAATATATCAACCGCCATCTGCCAAAGAGACATCTGTCAGATTTCATAAGACTTCATTCATTGTACATGGCCATATGATTACAAATAGCACTCACATATATCAATCAAAACATGCACATTACATTTACACAAAATTTGACCTTATTGCAACAAAAAAAAAATTTAAAATCTTTGAAGACTTGGCGTATAACTTGACAGAATGACACTGAAAGAAGGATAAGATGCTTGGCGCATGCACAATAATTTGTTAAAAAGACAACAGAGAAGTTACGGAAGTGGGGTGTGGGACGGCATTTCTGTGGACCCTCGTATAAGCATACCGAAAGGGTGGCAGTGGCACTTTCCAGCACCGTCAGCAGTTTTCCCATGACTGAATTGGAGTCTGAGGGGGAGACAGAGAAAGGGACAGGCACAGATTCTCTATCCTAATTCTCTAGCCAGATGGTCAGTCATATATTTCGAATGGGGCAACAGAGGAACTGCTCATTTGGTTTGTAATCACAACATTTGTGGTATACTCAGGTTCAGGCTGAATTTAGTAGAGAGCACACAGTAAAATATTCTGTGTTAATTCAACTCTAACAGTGTCAACTCCACTCCAGAATGTAGGCCCAAATGTCATCTGTTAAGAGTTGAATTAACACTGCTAGAGTTGAATCAACACTGGACACTTTAGTGTGCACTCATGTAATCTGGATACAGGAAAAAACTTACCTTGCACGTACGGGATTATGCCTCTTTTTGACATTTTGTGTGAAGGGTCTACCGGTGGCTTCTGGTAAAGTGACCACACAAATCGGATTGGACAAATCACCAAACTCAATGCAGTTCATTTATAATGTTCTTAAAAACCTTTTTGCAATATGGCAATGGGGTCATTGCAGTGTTATTGTAATGGCAAAGCCACTACATAGTAAATGGCCCAGTGTTAATGCAACTCTAACAGTGTAAATTAAACAGGTAACATTTGGCCTCACCCTGAGTGGGAACAAATGTTATCTGTTTCAGTTGAATTAACACTGTTAGAGTTGAATTGGCAATGGACATTTTACAGTGTACTATAAAGTTATGCAGCCCTGGTCCTAGAGAGCCACAGGGTTTGCTGGTTTAGTGTGAGTCATATATATATATATATATATATATATATATATATATATATATGTTCTGAGTAGAAACAAAAATTTGCACACACTATGGAAGTCCAGGACCATGGTTTTGGGATACCTGGCCTAGAGAATTATTAGAGAATATTAGAGAATCTGATATATTAGCTCTGGTTGTACATGGGGCTGCACTGGGAGAAAAACATGGTTTGAGAGGCAAATTTCTGTTGAGTTGTCGTGGATCACTTACCCCTGATTGTGAGGTCATTGTCCCATCAACTGACTTTTCGAAACCTGCATGTTTTAAACGCTGTGTCAAGCTCAGTTTTGAAGTACAAAGCACGCACACACACACACACACACACACACACACACACACACACACACACACACACATAAACTCCAACAGCAGTATCCCTATCACAGAACTGGGGCTTTGTTGTTATGGAGAGTTCTAGCCTGGCCAACAAACAACTGACGGCATTCAGGAGAGGACTCACATGGATAAGTGCAGATTCAAACAAATTATGGTTATTTATCTGACTGTATTTACATTTCAGAAGTGTTTCAGCTGATGTAGTCAACTGTGAATATCCAATATTCTCCCAAAATACGAAAATCTCTGCTGGATTTTCATGTTTGCCGGCCAGTGCTAAATCAGTCACAATTAATGAAAGAGCAATTGAAAATAGAAAAACCTGGCACCCCTAGCTGGACTTAACTTGCTACCTAGGGGTATCCGGCAGGGCCTTCATCTTCATTTCCTATAACCTGAGAGAAAGGCATTGTGGGTACTCTACCAAGCGTGCAGATGGTCTTATGTTCAAGCTTGCAGACGGAAGTGGACACCAGCTCAATGACAGGATCCATGGTGACATAGGTGCACAGCAGGATGTGTCCTGGACTCCGATTCTCCATGTCAGTTGAACTCTTCGATTGGGATCCTGTATTTAGACAGAATAACTGATTTTCTTGAAAGTTGCTCAAACTAGGAGCACAAAAACCCACCTACAAGATGTCATAGCACTACAAAGGTATCTGCACAATCTGTCTTAAAAATACTATGAATGGTTTCAGACTGTCAAACCTCGCAAAGGCTTTTTAACTAGTGGATGTACAAAATTACACTATTATAGCACAGCACAAAATAACTACATCAGACTAATAATAATAATCCAGGAAACAAATATTTCTGGGAACCTTTTAGGGTCTTTTTTTCTGATAGTGTGCCAACAGACATAATCTACAACTATTAAATTCAGGCTTCATGTGTCTGAGGTATGCAAACAAATCCACAAGTTTACAATTTAGCAGCACACAACAGTTTGCTCTGGTGTCCATTTGCAACAGTCACCACCAAACCCACAACCACAAATGTTTCCATTATTCTGAGTGCTTGATGTGCAGACACAAGCTGGGAGAGGCAAACCCTTATTCAAATGATATTTCAATGGCCACTGCAGGAGGGAGACACAGGGATGAGCATGGAAATCCTATGAAAATTTCTCTATGGAAGGCTCTCCAGCCTCAGTCTGCCCAAACTCCTGTTGACGGTACAAATACACCAGCCCGTCCCAAATGTCTTCCTTGGGAGTGGCTATCAGTAATGGTTAATTTTTTTTTTTTTGTAATGACACAAATATGAGACAAAGAGTGTTTCTCCCTTATTGGAACAGTCATTCTGTGGGTAAATGTGTGTACACAACTCACAACTGTACATCATCATCACTTTATCACAACCGTACAAGTTCGCTATAGAGGAATTTCCTGTCCACTAGGCTCGATGATATCAAAGTACCCGATATTATCGTTGAGTGTGGCATGAACACAGTCCTACTGCTCCAGACCCTTCTCTTCATGGTGTCTTCTTTTTTTTTTTTTTTTACAATACTATCCATTTGCCGCACAACACATACATTGAGGTTTAAATCAAGAAACAAATATAACATTTCAAATAACCGCAGCTTGTATGAATAAAATATAGGTAACTCGTATGGTACTGCCAGCAGATCAACCACAGTCTGGCAGGTCAAGGACAGCTTTAGCCTCATATTTGACAAAATACCTTTCCCATGACTGGGGCTAATATTCAGCTAAACAACAACATTTATTTTGCCTAGCAGATCAACTAAATGAAGCTTCCCAATCCACTTCCAGTAAATCAATTCTATTCGCATTCTCTTAACAAGTGGCGTAACTGAGAATATTTGGAGGCTACTGTATTTCAATTAAAGGAAAATGTAGACCATAGTGTGGCCCAGATTAGGCTGCACAGCAGTGGAATGTACTGGCTTAGAGAAGAATGAAAAAAAAGATTTTTGTGATTTCAATATTCATACAGCATAATACATAAAAAAATAAACACAAAGGCAAACACCATCTTTGTTTCACAGTTTTTTTGAAAAATTGCAATTGGAGATTTGTTTCATAGGTTAGGGACTGGACTGGAAGTTATTTTGACTTTTATTTCATAATGGCAGTGAGTTTATTTGAATATACAATGATGCTCGCCCATATTCCGAACATTCTCGGAGACAACGTTGCTTAAGCCTGGACTAAAACCGAACAAGAATGCCATAGTCATGATCAACAGCATCTCTGAAACTGAACTATTAAAGTTATATTGTAAAAGTAAAGTCTGCATGTGGATGCCAAACATTCTCTGAAACTGGTCACTACGCACCAAAAACTGAAATATATTATTTCTCAACCCCCACCTATTTTAGGTTCCCTTTTTAACAGAGCAATAACTCTGTAAAAGACAATTGCATGGAGATAACAAAATACTATAGCATCCACCACATTATACCCCAGGCAACTGACCATACTCACCATTTGGGACCGAATTCGGTGATTCCTCTAATCTTCCTAATAGATTCTGTCCAACCCACCATGTTTGCTTCTTTTTACCATCTTCATTATATGTTTTTTCGAGGAACATTCTGGCGTTGTCACCGAGGGCCTGCAGCAGATCACCGCCGATCTTCCTGCAGTACTTATCCGCTTGGGACCAGGTCAGCGGCCCTGGGGAAATCTGGTAGCGCACGCCCTGAAACAGGACCCACTCTTCGGTACTGGAGTCCTCGGCCATGCCATGGGATGAAAGAGTCTTTGGGATCCACAAAAATAGAGAAATCACGATTAGATAGGCCATGGGTGATGTGGTCTTGGTACACGGCATGGTCAGCCACAACGACATTTCAGCCAAGTGACGGACTGTGGAAAAAAAATTCTGTTTCACTCCACTTTATTCAAATAGGTGAGATTTCCCAGTAACAACGTCAAATCTGGGCTTACTTCATTAGGGAAATGACTACAAGGAACCCAGCATGGCATGCAAAGAAACAATAAAAAAACTACTTTGCATACCTCAAGGTCAAAACAGCAGAAAACGTGATTTGCAATTCCAGCAAGTATACAGGCACACAGAATCCAATGTAGTTGGCTCAGTCAGTGTACAGTATAATGTTAGGGCCAGATATGTAGATGGTCTTAGGTGACAACACTAGTTGTCTATATTTTGTTTCAAGTGTAGTTCTATCCCAGTGAGCTGAATTATTTTGACACTGACACTAGGATGTTTTGAGAAAAACCATTCAGAACCAAACAAAGCTATCTTTGCTTATGCCCATGTCACTCTAGTATGCCACCGTCAGAACTACAGCAACAACCCAGCCACAAAACCTACTTTAAGGCTTTCGAATCTGACCAGCTTCACATTCCAGAAAACTGTATTCATTTGTTTATTTTGCTTAAATAGCAAGAATTGCTGTATCTTTATTACTTTTCTCTGACAATCTACACATTAAGCGACCCAAGCTAGGGCATCTCCTTTGTAGTTCTATTTCACCTCTCAAAATTTTTTTTTTTTTTTCTCGAGATATCGCGAGTTCATGTCCAGGAAGCGCTCCGTCCACGTGAGTTACTGCCACCGTTATTGAACACTGGGACATCAATGGCGGGACAACTGAAGGTAACTTATGTGCTCATGTTGTCTTTTATGCTTTCGATTGGGATTTTAGTTACGTATCAAAACAACTGGACCCAAAAATAATTTTGTAAAAATCTTTACATAATTTTTGGTATGCTTGGAACGAACTCGAACTGTAGTGAACGAGCTTTTAAGTTATCCAACTTACTGACGAACTGACTTCCAATGCAGATATCTGGCTTGCTATTGTATGTTACCTAGTAATTAGCCGTGGTTGACTCATAGGGTGTAGGATTAATTTAGGACAAATGTGTTACGTCTTGTTCTGTAGCTAGGTGGCTAGGTAAGATAGATAGTTTAACAGCGCAAACAGTTCAGCTTGTTCTAGCCCAATGAACTGTGTATATGTGTGTTAGCCTAACGTGAAATTGTCATTACTTTCCCTTTGCGTTGGTTGTTCTGTGCGCTGACTAGAGAGGATTCGGGCCGCTTGTGCATTCAGCCAACGAAGGCTGCTAAAAAATCGGATTCATTGCTTTTTGGGCGATGGTGAGCAGTCTAGTGTTTCTATAGAACGTGCTTCTCCTGCCAGCCGCACAAACTGTAAGTTGATGCACAGAATCAACAAACGTGACCGTGACAAAATAAGATGGATATGTGTATGTTTCTATATATAGCTAGTTGCTACATATATATAGCTAGTTGGTATAAGATGTGACTCCGGAACAGCGGTTTACTTCTGTCTATTTGGCTTGTTTACAGTGGCGTCTGAAGGAAGCCATAAAGGTGATAGGCTCCGGGAGTTTCCTGTTCGTGTCCTACCTCACGGCCATCGGCGATGAGCGCTTCTATGCCAACCAGCTGATGCCTGCTCTGCATAGGATTGTTGGACCAGAGACGGCCCATGTGATGGCTGTTCGATTGATCGGTATGGGCTTGGTACCGTGGACCAGGTACCAGGATCCAGCCTCACTGGTTAGTATCTGCGCTCATTTGCGTTTTGCTCGTCATAAACGAGAGTGAGTTTATTGGCCTTCTCCTGGATGTTTGGCGACTGGGGTCATTTTTCAGGAGGCAAAGACGTTAATTATCATACATGGAAACAGATCGGCAGGCTGTCACTCCACTGTGTAGAGGCATTAGTATCCTGCCAAAGGGCTTGGCCTTGCTGTTTGAAACAGTGTCACTCTTGCTATGAGGTGTCATTGCTGTACTTCTGTTGCACTGTGTATGCTCACTGTGCTGTATTTAGCCTACATTTAAACCATTTAAGCACTCTTATCGTGAGCAACTTGTATGTTGCAAATGAAATTTAAAAAAATTCAGCTGTGCAACATTACTGATTTTTAGTGAAGGAAGTCAGGTTAAACACAGAGCTCACAGGTACAATGGCAGTGCCCCACCAGGGAATCAAACCTGCAACCCCAGTTCTCTATTATATTGCCTATGTGAGAGACTTATGCTTAGCTGGTCTGAAACGTCAAATGCTGATAGTCATATCCATTTGGATGTTGCATTGTAGTTACCAGAGCTTCTTGTGTCTTTGTGTGTTTGGACATCTGTGTGTGTGTTTTTGTGCGTATGTTTGTTTGTGTGTGTGTGTGCGCGCGCGCGCGTGTGTGTGTGTGCGTGTTAATACGTATTTGTGTGTGTGTGTGTTGTATTTGTGTGGGTGTGTGCTTGTGTATTTTTGTGTCATTTGTGTGTGTGTGTGTGTGCGCACATGTGCTGTCCTTTAGGAAGTGAATGTTCTGGGCTGCAGGTTCCGTAACCCTGTGGGAATCGCGGCTGGCTTTGACAAGCACGGCGAGGCAGTGGACGGGCTGTACAGACTGGGGTTCGGGTTCGTGGAGGTTGGGACGGTTACCCCACTGCCACAGGAGGGGAACCCCAAACCGCGAGTGTTCCGACTGAGCGCTGACCAGGCGGTGGTGAACAGGTACAGGCCAGCCATACACACACACCTGTAAAACTGTGTATATGACCAGGGTTTTATGGACTGTGCCTTCTAGGCTTCCCCCTGGATTTATTTGTATGTGGGGTAGGTGAGATGGTGAACTTGACCTCTGACCTCGGTTTGGGGAGTTGGGGCTGTGCTGGTGAGATCATGGAGCGGGGGGGGTAGTCTACTGGGATGGGTGGGTGCTGTTGTTATAGCGGACTGGTGAGGTGTGTGTGGGGGGGGGGGAGGGGGGGGTTCATTTTATTAGTTTTATTTTCTTAGTTTGGTGCACCCTCGGACAGCCATGACTGCCCTAATATGTTACTAATCCCATTTCCCTATGCTTAGTTTTTCCGCTTTGTGTGTACCGAGTGGACACCTCAGTAATACCTCTTTCTGCCCGGGCTGCTTGTGCTGCTTACACAAGTGGCAGCGCATCAGTGGTCAAAATTTTATTATGTAAATTGTAAATTCCATTATGAATGTCGTTTGGCTTCATGGACGCGAGTAGTTCAAAATATTGTCAAAATCAAAGAAAACAAGTGACTAGAGACCAGAAAATAATGAAAAAAGAGGCAAGAAGAGAGGATCGAACCAGTTTAACGATTAAAGTTGTGTTAAACAAGCTGGCTAAAATAGCGCGGCTTAAACTATGCTCTGTGGAAAATTTAGGAAATTCTGAATGTTAGCTTGCTGGCTAACTTATGGCACTTCCAGTTAAATTCCAGCTAAATAAGCAATGTACCGTGCTGATGTCGGCTAGTTAGCTGGTAGAACTGTTGGTGTAGCCTACACCTTGATGTTACAAGGTATTCCTGGTTACGTGGCATTCTTGTTAAAGTAAATGTTTTGGCATGGTCCTGTATTTGGGTTCATCGCCTTTATCAAGACCCTAGATACTCTGTATCAGCCAATAAATGACCCTAGATACTGCGTATCTGCCAATCAATGCTTTCTAACCTGTGTCGCATTTTCAGAAGATGAACAAAAAGCTATTCTCATGTGTAGGCTGTAGTGGCATCATTTTATAACTTTTTTTTTAGTTCATGTATCTTTGATTGCAATGTACCATTGATTGCTTCACTCTGAATATATGTGTAGCCACACACTCATCAACAAGCAGATCGATTTGATCTGCAGTATGCATGCACTGTATGTATTTCATTACCTCCTCTTTCTCATATCGTCTGGCATGGTGTTGTAACCTAAAGGTCACAGGTTCGATTCCCAGGTAGGACACTGCCATTGTACCCTTGAGCAAGGTACTTTACCTGCATTGCTTCAGTATATATCCAGCTGTATAAATGGATGCAATGTAAAAGTTGTGTAAGTCGCTCTGGATAAGAGCGTCTGCTAAATGCCTGTAATGTAATGTAATGTACGGTGTGCTGTGTGTGTTTATTTGGTGTTGAATGAGTGGCCAGTTGTTTTTCATGGAATTGTGCAGTGAGTTGGAATCGATTATTCCCACATCACTCATGTCAATATTTCTACTGCCCGTGGGAGAAAAATCACCCAAAGTTACTTACAGATAAGGTCGAATAGGGCAGACAGACTCTGAACATTTGGTGATTTGGTGGAGGCTTCCGAAAGGATCGCCCACTGTTTGTATTTTTGAGTTCACGTTAACGACAACAGATTGCCTCTGACACACTATAGAGCAGCTTTGATTCAGTGAAGAATTCAGTGTCTTGCGCAACTTGGTTTCCTTCAGGTTAGGGGAGTAGACATGTTTGGGCAGCATGACTGTTTTGAATGGCAAATTTAGTTAGTGCTGCCGGATTGAAGTGCTTTTCAGTCTTCATCACCAGGGCGATGGAGTACTGAGAACTGTCAACAGGAGAAATCTACAACAGATGGTGAAAAAGTTTCTTAAAATGTTACTGTAAAATAACAGTGGATTGTGGTGTTCAGATTCAAAGTAGTTGCACATATTAACAAATCCTTTATCCATCTTATGTAAAGCATTGCACCAAAGCAACGCGCGTCTAAATAAAATCCATATTGATCATTCTGATATTGGTATTGAACCTTTTACACCATTTGCAGGCATCTCGTTCATCCTTGAGGGCTACAGTCCACACCCAGGCTGTGCTGTGCCAGGACCTGGAAGTGCATTTCCCTGCGTGCTCTGGCCACCGTGCCGAAACGGAATGGCGATTTGATGTAAATGTGCGGCAGTGTTTAGACAGCGCGCCAAATCCTCTCTGTGGCACTGTGTGCCTAGCGTGAAGCGTGTGGGCTAGTTCAGCGGCGTGCTTTACCAGTTAACAGAGCAAACGCTTTTGAAGATTCGTAGAAGAGAGGCACCGCCTGTATCGCGCTCCGTTTTCAGAAAACTCGTCGGAATTCTCGTCCGACGACTATCGCGTCCAAATAAATGGTAGCAAATGAAAATCAGCAGAGCAGCTGATGCATTTTCAGAATATGGCTATGCAAAATTTAATTAAACAATAAACCAGTATTGGATCCCCCTGGTTACAGTATGAAATTTATGTTTTCATTATGGAAATTGGCATCACATGAACAATAGGCAATAAATCAAATAATAAAAAATGGGCAAACTCACGGTGTATTTACAGTACGTAAGGTGTATTAGTGTGCGGTTTGGAAATCGGTTGCATCGGGGTTTTGAAATTGGAAAAATGAATGAATTCTTATTTTATGGTAGCGATCAGTCAATCGCATATGGCAGGGGAGCTCCTGCAGTCCTTAATGGACTTACCATGTAAGAAAGTGACACTTTAATTGGCGGGCTGTCGGTCTTGATTAGGCATTAAGAATTTAAACGAGAGCGTTAGGTGATCTGGTACATTGCTTATGTGGGAGGCAGTTACGTAGGAGTTCACGGTCACCAAATAAATGAGAGACTGAGAGAGTTTACTCTTCATTAAACACTTAAGCTAACCGTTGTCTTTGTGCATGTATTCCTAAGGTATGGATTCAACAGCTGTGGCCTCGCGGTGGTTCGGGAGAGGCTGAAGGCCAGGGAGCCCGTCCAATCAGAGCTCACTCGGGGTAACTGATCGCTTTTACACTGGCTGTCCTGTTCCCCACCAGTTTTGAGCTGCAGTATGTATCAGCTGACATGTACTCTCAGTGTAAAATGTATGAATGAATGTACAAGTGGCCTGTCTAATACAGCATTCACAGCTACTTGAGTGAAGAATCATTTGCACAGAAATAGTATGTGGTCCATGGAATGTGTGGTGGTGGTAGTTTTGTGAATCGACTTCTGCGCAGAAATTTGAATCCTTACTAAGAAAAAGCACACTGCTGTTGTGCTTCATTAAGAATTAGGATTAGGACACACACCTTTCCTTGTGGTGTGTTCAGAAGGAATATAGGAAAAGCCGCAAGATAAGAAAAGGAGGATAGTTGTGAAGCGTTTTAACGCAGCCTATATCTGGGTGAAGTGCTGAGCATCACAGAATGTTTCACACAAGATCATTGGGAGAGAAGTCCAGAGCTTATTGAGCCAGCTGCAGAATGACAAGATTTGGACTTCACTTCCCATCATCCTCTCTTGCTGCCTGTATCGTTGTTACGACCGTGTCACAATGCCCTTTCAGCTGGCCTGCCAATGGGAGTCAATCTCGGCAAGAATAAGTTGTCCAAAGACGCGGCGTCTGATTTTACGCAAGGCGTGCGATCGCTGGGACCCCTGGCTGATTATGTGGTGGTGAACGTGAGCAGCCCGAACACCCCCGGCCTTCGGGACCTGCAGGGCAAGGCAGAACTTCGCCACCTACTGGACAAGGTGAGAATGCGGCACCAGTTTTTACTAAGGGTGCATTCCAATCGCTTCCTTCTTCGTTTCAAACCTTCCTTGCTTCCTTTTCTAGTAATGAAGGCTAAACGGGTAGGAAAACATGTGAAATTGACATCTGGAATCATGCGTTGTCAACGTGTTCTCTTTGCTGTAACTCTCAGAGGTCCTCAGTCTCATCTGGCAAGAGCCAGTGTGAGTACTGGCTTAGGTTCCAACCAAGCAGCTACAGGCCTGATTCTACTCATCAGGGTCCTTTGCAAAGACTCTATTTGTTGATTGATTCATATAATCATGGTTCTATGGTTGGTGCTTTCCTCTTAAGAGCCCACATGACCTTGGACCCTTCTGTGGTAAACCTACACGTCAGTGTGGCTGAGCTGGAACTCTGCTCTGGAGAGCTGAATGATTTCCTTTGCTGATGGTGAAAATCGGTGACCTGTAGCAAGATAACGAGGGCTTCTGGGATACGTCTTGTCACTCCATCGTCTTTGGGGCTGCCTCACCATGATGAAGTGTGCGTGCGTGCGTGCATGCGTGCGTGTGTGTGCCTGTGTGTATGTGTGTGTGTGTGTGTGTGTGTGTGCACTTCTATATGCAGGTTTTGAAGGAAAGGGATGCCCTGAAGACCAAACAGCCTGCAGTGCTGGTGAAGATCGCCCCCGACCTCAGTCTCCAAGACAAGCAGGACATTGCTGATGTCATCACTGAGGTCAGCGAATGGACATGCTGGAGCCCCGCCCTGCTGCACTGTAACAGCCACGCCCTCTCTTCCCCCGCCCCGCCCCGTTCTGTTCCATCTCCCTGCTTTGCTGGGTTAAATCCGCTCTTTACATTCCAGTGCACATGCTGCTGTGATCGCCTGTAGGTTCCCAGCTAAATAACATTTACTCAACATTTTTAGTGAGCATCCTCGTTTTGCTTGTTTTAGGCATGCTTATTGTTTATGTTATGCAGTCTGAGGGAGGGTGAAAAAAATAATTTTCTCATTGATCGATGCACCTGCTGTTCATATCTAGCATATTTAGCATGGCCAACTTCCCCAGAGAACACAATGCCCTATATTATGTATATGATCACCACTGACCACGAACCAGCAGTAACCAGTAACCTAAGTTAACAGAAAACGCTACATAGCACTGGAGCACTCTCATGCAGTAAACCAGACTTCAGTCGCCACTGCGTTGGGTTCTTCTGTTTGAGCGTAACTATGGACACGGGCCGCCCGTTCCCCGAGGTAGCTGAGGTAATTGGAGCGGCCGGCTGCTTCGGTCTTGTTGGCGTGACAACGTAGGCGGCGGCCTTCCGCTCCCCGAGCTGAGCCGAGCCGCGCCGCGCACTGACAGGCGCGCAGGTTTCCAGGCGGCCGTGCCGACGTGCCGTGATTTGCCTGTCTGTTTGTTTGTTCCTCCCTCCGCTTCCTGGAGGGCATGAAAATGAGGTGTTTCTTTGGGCTCTGCGAGTTCGAACCTCGGCCTTTGAAACTGTGTGTTCTTCTGCGCTCAAACCTGGAACACAGCTGTCTAAACTGTACCTTCCAGTCATCTAATGCTGAGCGTTTTCGTATGGGTCTGCCGGCCCTACAATCTAAGACTGTGTCCCCTAACCCCACTTTCCGAATGATAATACTGCCTCCTCTGTTTCCTGCACTTACTGTGATATGTGGCTTTTTGTTGTGAAATTGTATATTTCGGCGACGGCTGCTGGTTGTGACCCTGATGGAATCAGCGCTGTTCGTCACCTAACCCTGTGTAGGTGCGGTTATGAAAGCTGCTCTGAATTAGAGTGCCTGCATAATGTAAATGTTAATCTATGGGCTGTAAAGCATTGCTACCTGTTATGCTCTGGCTATGTGTTTGTTTGGCTTTGTGTTGATTGGCTGTGTGTTGTGCTTATAGCCCCTGTAGTTCTGCCGTCCTGGGTGTTTGTGTTTCATTGTGTAGGTTTGTACTCGACAGTGTGTGCGAGCGTGAGATTGTTTGTGTGTAAGCTTGCTTCCCTCCTGTAGACCCTGTGTGTGTGTGTGTGTGTGTGTGTGTGTGTTTCAGCTTGGGGTGGATGGGGTCATCGTGTCCAACACCACGGTCTCCAGGCCGGAGATGCTGAAAGACCCCCACCGGGTGGAGACAGGGGGGCTGAGCGGCAAGCCGCTTCGGGACATTTCCACACACACGGTGCGGGAGATGTACTGTCTGACGAAAGGTAACGCATCCAGGCCCCCCATCTCTCCTTCTTTCTCCCGCCCTCTCTCTCCCTCCCTCCCTCCCTCTATCCTTCAGTTCCTTGCTCCCTCCCTCTCTCTCCCCCTCTTTCCCTCTCTGTCCCCCTCCCCCCTCGCTTTCTCTGTCTCTCTCTCTCTCTTTTGGTCCCTTGGTCCTTCCCTCTCTCTCTCCCTCCCTCCCTCTTTCACTGTTTCGGTCCCTTGCTCCCTCCGTCTCTCTCCCCATGTCTCCCTCTCTGTCCCTCTTTCTCCCTCTCTCTCTCCTTCTCTCTCTCTCTCTCTCTGTGCTTTCTCTCTCTGGCCTCTGTGTAGAGCATCCCGTTGCCGTGGAAAGGTCGCTCGTTTAACGTCGCTCTCTGTCCCCGTCCAGGGAAGGTGCCCATCATCGGGGTAGGGGGCGTGGCCAGCGGCCAGGACGCCCTGGATAAGATCCGCGCCGGGGCGTCGTTGGTGCAGCTGTACACCTCGCTCACCTACGAGGGCCCGCCCGTCGTTACCCGGGTGAAGCGGGAGCTGGAGCAGCTTTTGAAGTGAGCGCAGCCCCCCCCCACCCCTGCTGATGTTGCTACGCAACGACCGAAAGCCTGCAGAAGCTCTCTAACGGCTGGTTTGTCTTCTCAGAGACCAAGGGTTCGAGAGCGTCTCGGAAGCCGTGGGCGCCGATCACAGGCCAGCGGAGGCCAAGTCCTGACCGGGGCGCAGAGACGGTAGCCCCCTCTCCGCGCCTGAAAGACCGCAGCGGGAGAGAGACTGCCCCCTTCACTACAGCATCCTGCCCCTACTTGAGCTGCCATTTTCGGGTGACTGGCTTGACTGCCAGGCGGGCTGCATCGCCCGTGTGCCAGCGCAGCAGCGCAGGGAGGGCCCAGCTTCTGTCCTGTGGTCGAGGATCCGGTTGTTCACACGGCGGTGTTCATGTGTATAATGTATTGTAATATTATGGGGAAAAAACAAAGAGACACAAAAGTGCTTGAAAAAGGCTGTAGATAAACTGTCCTCTCAAGTATTTAACTATTGACCTTGCCAGTATTTCATATGTGAAATGATTAATATAATGTACACAGTCTTACAGAATGTAAGTATAAACTTTACTGGGCCCTTTAAGCTGCATCGTGGATTTGGATTTGCTTTGTCCAAAGCTCATTATTGGCAAGCGTGTCCAATATCAGCCATTTGATGTGCACTGATTATTTGGTGTGGGGATGAACCTGGTGGCGTACTGGAATATGTCTTGTGCACTTTTGCATTGACCTTTGAGCCTTCGTCTTTACATTTTGAATCAGGTGTGAATGCTGACTGTGCACACAGAGCTGGCCACTCTTCCTGCTGAGAGACGGGCAGTCTGTACCCAGCACTTCTTGTATTACATTTCATCAATTTAGCAGATGCTTTTTTCTAGAGGGATGCACTACGTTTCTTCACAGGAAGAACTAGCACATGCTTTTTCTTCCTCCCCCTCATGAAAACAGTCAACGCCTTTTCTTTTCAAGTTCATATTGTGACATAAGGTTTGTCTATTCAAAAATCCGTTTTCCACACAAAACACACAGCCTACTGTTCCATCGCTGCACAGTGAATGTGAGTCACTGCCACACCTGAATGTATGTGCTGTTTTCTTGATTACATTTTATGCTTCAATCAGATTCACATTGATGGTTGTAATCATTGTTTTTTTTGTCTGTCATTCTTAAAGGTGCAGTATGTAAGTTTGGAAAAACCAGCAAGGCAGAGCTAGATTTTGAAAAAACATGTTTCGCTCTCCCTCCAAAGCCCTTCCCTCCAAACACATGCACGCGCTACAAGCTAATGGGTTTTATTGGAGTTTAAATGTCTTGGCTTGCATGATCTGTATGTCCTCATGTCAAATCTGGTGTAAAATAAAATTTTAAAGGTTTTAGACGTAAGATGACCAGCTAGCACCTGAGTTTCCCGCCATTTTGAGGGTAGCCAGCTTGTCAACCGTCACTAGTCACATTTTGCGGGTGTAAGCTAATATATTAGTTTTCATCTGATTTTACTTCATAAATGTCTTTTCTTTCATTATCTGTATCTGTCTTAATGTCAAATCCATCGTAAAAAGTATAGTTTTAAAGGTTTTAAATGTAAAATGACAAAGTAGTACAGAGTTTTGTGCCAGTTTGAGGTATAGCTTTAGCACTAACATTACCTCTGCATGACCAGTGTGGTAGAACAGTAACCCCTGTTGTTTCAGTGAAATAAGAAAACCCAAATAATTTATTAATGTCTGTGACAAGTCTATATTAAATACAATACCTAGTGTATAATCTACCACATTAGGGTTGACTATGCTAGGTAACCCTTAATTAAGGGCATTTGCCCTCAGTGTGATATGAGACTCTTGTCAAGAATATTGGTACTTGGCAGTTTAATTTGAGCTCAGTTAGGAAATATTGAGTATAATATTGAATGTCACTGTGGTTGAATGTCAGTACAATGACATTTGGAAGCATTAAAGTAGGTTTTCAGTTTCACTACCCCGTTAAACATAATGTCATGTTGGGTTAAAAAAAAAATTGACATTAAGTGTTACCAGCACATGATTACATACTTTTCAAATTAAAATAATTTCAAACTTAAGCCTGGGCTTACATGCACCTGATAGATTTAATATAGAAATATAGCGCTGGGTTTAATCCCTTAAATCTATTCAGGACCAGATAACTTGTGATGTACTGCAAAGCATTTCTTCATTGCTCTTCCACCACCATTGTGCAGGGCTTTACTGAGCAGATTGGTCATTTTTTTTCCAGTTCTTTTTTAAAATGCTTTCCCTGATTTTTATACCCAGTTTGCATTAACCAATCATCAGCACTCTTTTTTTCTGAGTAGTGATGACAAAAACTATGTGAAATGTTAAAACACTTGCAAATATTGTTGAGATATTATTTGTGCCCAGTCTGGGATTCATTTAGGGAAGGAGAGGGGTCTTCACAAAGGGATGAGCTACCCTCAGCTGCTAATCACAAACTCCCACTGACCAATCAATAGACTTCATTCCCTGCGGGTAAACTTTATGATTGGCTCAAATTTCAAAGTCACTAAATGCACATGAGAGCTACAACTCAGTGGTTCTAGAACACTGGCTTTGTAGCTAGTGTGTCCTCTGAACCTTAGAGAAGGTGGCTGTGTTCGACCTGGGCTACAGAACAAAACCCAAGCTCGACCAGCGTTCTGCGCTGTTCCACACGCACGCGGCACAGAAAGTGTGCGGGGGTGCAGAAGGCTGTCGGCATCTCCCTCCCACCTCCCCGCCAGAGCGGTTCATTTAGAAGCGGTTTCTCAGACCTGTTTTTCATCAAGGTCTTATTGTGCTTTTGGCTCTGCTAAGCTTCTCTTTATTTCCACAGCATGTCCCCACTGATTGGGCAGAAGGGGCCGGAGGGTGACGATCACGTGGCGGTTATTTTTGAGTACAGGCTTTAGGGACTGGATATGGGAGGCTTGATGTTTAATGATTTTGAGCATTGGTACTACAAAAATGCATAAAAATAATAAGCCATTTTATAATGAGGCAGGGAGAAGCTTGTGCTCCTTAATTCATGTGTGTCTTTTTCTACAGTACAACCCTTTCCGTCATTTTGGAAAGGGAGCTACAAATTTGCGCCATTTTCAAGAGCTCAGGAAACCTAGGTTGGTACTATTCTGTGTGAATAGTTCACAGCCAATAAGACATAACTGTGGCCTCATGGTGGTGCTGCAATTGTTTCTTCTAACGTTCAGAACAAACAGTATAGCAAGCCCATCAAATTTATGTATGTATGCTTGATGTGTGATATGACTTCATTTTCAATATCAAACATACTTGGAGGTTTATCTGCACTTCGACTATGACAGAGTAAACCTTTTCCTCACTTAACTTTCTGTTTATGAAACAAACTTTTGTATTACAGCATTTGTTTAGCATTTTTAGCACAGAACCTATGTTACCAACATTTTCCCTGTGACAAATTAATGGTAACTAATTTTGAAAATATTTATAAATTAAGAATTTCCACGATGACAATGCTTACTTATTTCTTGTCTATTCAGGGGTAATTTCTGGAGGAAACATTTCCAATAACCCACAGTATTGCTGACCAGAAGATTTTTCAACAACCCAGGTAATATGTATATGTCCAACACTTTTCGTACCGTATATCCATGTAGTAGTAATTCTCTTTAATCAACACATGGGGAATTGCCACGTGCCAGTTGAAAGTATAAATAAAAAGTTTAAATTGTAGCGTAGAAAAGTGTATTTGCTAAAAACTGGTCCCTCTACCTTGTTCCTGCTTTTTGAATTCAGACTAAGCTTCCGGATGTGAAAGCAGGTTCAGGTCAAGGGCTTGTATCCCTGAAGGCCGAGGAGGCACTGGGTCCCACATGCATATGAAAATGTTACCTGCCTGCATCTGCACACTGTCCCCAGCTGAGCCCCCCCACCCCCACCCCCCCAAACATCACAGCCAGCCCCCACGCTGAGTCCAACCAGCCAATCGCAGAGCAGTGGGTGGTTGCCCAAAAACTCCCCTCATCAACTGGGCAACAGGGAGACTGCTGGGGAGTGCGAGTGGGTAATCACTGTGCATTAGCACTCAAACACATTCCCTGGTGTGTCAACAGACTTTATTGATTTGTTTTTAAAGGGTGGTATAAAATGCGTGTTCAACAGGGCTCTGCAGGTTGGCCAAACACTGCTCCCCTCACCTCAACAGAGAGACTGTGGGGGAGTGAGGGGATTGTGGGTAATCACAGTCTGATAGGACAGTCCTGGTCAACCCTCTGCACAAACTTTTTTTTGTTTTTGCTTATTTTGGGGGGTGTTAGAAATGTTAAGTTGTGGCTGGCTGCTGATGATCTTAAAATAGACAATAGGACGAAACCAGCCGTGGAGGAATTAGTCTTTCCCCGGGCGTCGTTCTAGGGATGACTTCCTTTCACATGTGCGTTGCTCACAGGAAATGTAAATGTCAACATAGATAGCTGTCACATGCATAACTTGCAACCTACTAACCCTCATACTCTAAAGGGCATTCAGTACAGCTACCCTTACGTTGTCTCCCTGAGCAACACTGTTTATTCAAGGTCTGCTCCTGTTCTGTTTATACAACGCTACTGCTTCATTTTAGTGAACTGCTGAACTTGATATTCAAAAACTGGGGTGGAAAAAAAACAGTCAAATTAAAAATGTTTTAGTTGTGGAACTTCTTTTGATCCTTCTGCCTCCCTCCCTCCCTCATGCTCACTGATTTGCTGTAAAGCCACGCAAACAGCAGCAGGGGCTGTTTACCGCACAGGGCAGCTGCTGGCCCTTCAGGGGCTGTAGAGAGGGATGAGTACGGAAAATGAAGGAACAAAAATGGGCTTTTTGCTTATTTTCTTTTTTTGTGGGGGGGGGGGGTATGACATTTTCCTTGAACCACTGAAACTCATTTCATGGACATCACTTGAATAGAGCAGGATAATGAACCCGAAATTTATAGTTTCTTTTCAACTGACCTTTCAAGCATTCCCTGACACCCCCTGCCTGAAAAGAGTGACTCCTAATCAAAAAACGATAACCAGGCTAATTAGCATGGCCTCTGAATAGATCACAAAGGACCACGCGTTGATGAAGCCTTAAAAGTCTTCACAGAGAGATGCTAAGAAAATATAAATGAAAGCAGGTCTTGCATGATTGGCCTTGCATTTTAATGAGTACAAGCACAAGTAGGTTGGAATGGAAAGGTACTCAAAACAACAGCAATTGAGACTAACACTCTCTTAGAAAGCAACAATATTGCAAC
The DNA here is from genome assembly GCA_039654925.1 of Anguilla pacifica. Taxonomy (NCBI): domain Eukaryota; kingdom Metazoa; phylum Chordata; class Actinopteri; order Anguilliformes; family Anguillidae; genus Anguilla; species Anguilla pacifica. The sequence goes on from CM077288.1 coordinate 60,938,776, forward strand.
TCTCTTTGCTGGGGAGATACTGGGCCTTTGTGCAGGCAGTCACTTGTAATTATGAATCTCTTCTTCTGTGACCACAAAGAGGAAAAAATGAAGCTCGGATCAAAGCAGTCTCGTAAGGATGAGCTCCTTTCCTCCAAACTGTTCATCATCTCTAAACTTTTAATCTTCAAAGGCTTCCTCCTGCTTACTTAGTAGTCATCCTGTAGCACTGACGCAACCATCCACTCAATTCCTGAAGCATCATTTGCTTGCGTATTTGCTTTGTCAGAGACTAGAATTACCATCAAGTGCCACAGGGTACTAGCATGGTGACTCTCTCAGTCGTGTAGCTATCCAAGTCTCTGATCTCACTGCAATTAATGGGGCTTTTACTGATGAGTGCACGACGTCTGTGCGCGCAGTGCATGCGCTTGTACATGTTGTCTCAAGTGGAAACCCTGGAGCCCACTCAAAGTCCAACTTCAGCTCTGTGAGTAGGAGAATTCTGGAGTTACACTCTCTCAAAGCCCTGCTTTCTGATATTTTTATTCTTTAAAAAAATTTAATAAAATTCAAAACCTCTTAACTTGTGATGTAGAAGCGGGTGTTACAGGGGTTTGATGGACCTGTGCGACTTAATCCACTGTGCGCAATGAAACGTTAAAACCACCGGGATGAAGAATTAATCTGCTGGGAATGTAGCAGAATGTTCCAGAATGCTGCCGCTGCAGCAGAACGTTCCAGAATGCTGCCGCTGCAGCAGAATGTTCCAGAATGCTGCCGCTGTAGCGGAACGTTCCAGAATGCTGCTGCTGTAGCAGAACGTTCCAGAATGCTGCCGCTGTAGCGGAACGTTCCAGAATGCTGCCGCTGTAGCAGAACGTTCCAGAATGCTGCCGCTGTTGAGCTGGACTGCCGGGTCCAGATGGCTCCTTCAGAAGGCCTCGACTGCTGCGGCCAGCCTGTGGCAGCTGTGAGCGGCGTGGGCAGCATGCTCAGTACAACCGTGTCTGATGGGCTCTCTTATTTTAAATAAATTAGCATCTCAAATAGAGAGATACTTCATGTGGCCTGTGTCCTCGTTGTGGCCCTCATCATTTGGCATGTGGCTACATATCTTGCTGCTTGTGGGGCTGTCGGCCCTTCTGAAAGTTTTCTCTCTCTCTCTCTCTCTCTCTCTCTCTCTCTCTCTCTCTCTCTGTCTCATTTTCTCTCTCTCTCTCTCTCTCTCTCTCTCTCTCTCTCTCTCACACACACACACACAGACACGCTCGCTCACGTGTGTACACAGTATGTGCTTTGATAGATGACATTACACTAATGCACCAACTTGGGCATTAAAATATGACTGGTTCCCCACACTCCAAATAGGGGGAATTATTCTGAGGCACACTTCCATGAAGCAGTGAAGTACCAGAGAACGGGCTTTCTCCCAGCATGCTTTTCTGCACCACTGACTGCGAATCAGATGTAATATTAGCTATAGTACGACAATGCTGTCAAACCCAGGGCTGTAATTAATACGAAGTCCTCCTACTGGAAGTGCCACTTGGAAGATGTGATGATGATGATGATGGGGATGATCATTATCATAAACACATCTTGTGCTGTGCGTCTGTCCCGCTCTCAGGGTACATCTCAGCCACTGGAAATAGATTTGGGATTAAAATTTTTAAAGAGTCCTTTGAGTCACAGGCTTACATTAGCGTATGCTGCTTGGGATGGGTGTGAAACCTCTTAGTATTGGTATACTTGTTGAATCTAGTACAATACAGCCATGCTGCCTCGAGACCAATAAAATTTTTCTTCACCTTTTCCAAGTTTCCAAGCTGAAATTTACTATATGCATCATATGTTCTTCTGTTTCCTTTTCTGAAAAAAAAAAACAGTGACTGTTTTAGAGAAAGCAAGATGGTTGGGTTTAAAGCAGTGGTTGCAGGTTTGATTCCCAGGTGGGACACTGCCTTTCTGCCAGATATTTAACCAGTATTGCAATTACCCATTTGTGTAACATGATTTATATGATGTTTTGTTATATGTATTTTAAAAAAAGAACTTTATTAACAAAAGAACAAATGTTGACCCAGTCATAGATATAACAACATCACTAGGAACACCATCTGGCAAGGCAAGGATCTGATCTGGAATGTAGACAGCTCTGTCCTGAGCATTTGCTTAAAAAATGCCTCAAAATATGAAATATCAAACAACATGTATAGAGAATCCAGCTGGCAGCCCCCCTGGAGTGGTGCATAATTGCCCATTTGTTCACATCTCATTGTATACCAGAGATCACCTCCAGCCAATCTGAATTCACAGTTTACAGGCTGCACAAAAATGTCTATCCGTCATCTAATTCCTGGTCTGGGTCATTGGGAGGTGCTGGAGCACACACACCTTTCACTCACACACAGTTAATTTAGATTCTCCAATTACCCTAACTTGCATGTCTTTGTACTCTTGGAGGAAAACAGAGCACCTGGTGCAAACCCATGTGGACAAATGGAGAACATGAAAACTCCACACAGAAAGGCATCAGCTGGGATTCAAACCGATAACCTTGCTTCAACAGTGGTACACTGCCCCACTGTGGTACCCTGTACACAAAATGTACTCCGCAAATACAATGACTGTTTGTGTGTGACTGTAGGTTGGCTGAGCCCAATGTGAGTACTTATCTGTGCTGCCCTAAGTTGGTTGAGCTCAACATAAGTACTTGTCTGTGCTGCCCTAGGTTGGCTGAGCTCCGTGTGAGTCCTTGTCTGTGCTGCCCTAAATTGGCAGTACAATGTGAGTACTTGTCTGTGCTGCCTGAGGTTGGAGGAGGTTACAATTATGAGGTGATATTTGGCGGAAAAATAAAAGGACTTCTTCTGCCCACAAGGTAGAATGGGGCCTGAAAGTAAACTTGTAAACTTGTTAAGATTAATTAAAAGAGCAAACAGCAGATGAAGTGCAGCTCAAAGAATACAATTTGGACATTATCGTTCAAAAGATACTTTTATTCCAAAGCTCTGATGTAAATAAATTGCCTAATTTTCATTCAGCTTTGCTATTGATTTACATATTTGTTAACAGTTACCACAAGCAATCAATACCTAAGCCATTTGCCGAGTAATTGCGTAAACAGTTGCCTGTTTTGTCCAAGATGTGGGTGGAATTAAATAAACATGCAGTTTTTGTGCAGCGTTTTAATCACATATTTTGAATGCCTTGTACAAGAACCGCCCTTGTACAAGAACCGCCCTGTGCACAAAGCGATTTGATTATTTGCAAAGGCTCAATTAAAAAGCTGTGATGTCGGGAGAGGTGGCAAAGAAGCTTGGAGTGCCTTCATCCCTTTATGTTCTTAACTGAACATTATAATGCAGCTGTAACAATGTATTTCAATTCAAAGAGCATTATTGGCATTATTGTTTTTTTTTTTTTTTTTCTTACCTCCTGTGTCATACAGCGACCACATACATGCTCCTCTCTGGGTAGCAGTTGTATCCACTCAAAAAAAAAAAAAAAAAAATCTTGTGAGAAAATTTCCACTTCCATTGTGTTTGAGTTTCTCCTGCTTTATTTCAGTAATATTTAGATTAATTGTGACTCCTGCAGAACAAGCTCCCGCAAGGGTTGCCTTTCAGAAGAGACCAGGATTATGCCTGTAGACAAAGGGTTCAAGAATCGTAACCGTTTTATTTTGGGCATGTCGTTTTCAGGCTTAAAAAGAGGGGTGCTACAGAAGGGGTTCATCTAAATTATTTCAGAAGGAACGATAGTGGGTGCCATTGAATAATTCTAATTATGACAAGTATATGGAAAATGCATACCTGATTTCTTTGTAACTAAAATTATTTTATGTAAAGCGTACAATACACAGACATAAAGCAATCAAGTAAAAACAGGTAACTGTGAAACAGCAAACAGGTTTGAATATAAATACTTTACCTGTTAGTACCTCTCTGACTGTCATTGGTATAGCCACTAACCTGCTGACCACAAGTTTAAAAAAACTGTCCTCTGCTTATTGAAAGTTTTCCAATTCTACTTCTTTCTGTGCCTGGACAGTCTACTTATGTTCATGCAGGTGTCCACAAGTTTCTGTCATTACTTTCCATTTATTCTTCTCTGTGAAAACTTATAATTAACTTATTAAAGAAAACTCCTTTAAATAAATCATAAGGCGCATTGCAAAGGGAACTTGTCAGAGATCAAAGCTGTGCAAAGCTTTCAGAATGTTCTCTCTCTATTCAGTGTTCTAGACGTCTAGCATAGGCATCCGTATAGTATGCTTTCAAGTCTTAGGACAAAATGTTTTTGTTTATTAAGCCGTATGTACATATGTTTATTGGTGTGTTGGTCGATTTTGCTCATATTGTGCTCAAATTTTTCACACTTAAATTTTTTTCCTTTTTTTGTACATTTGGTAACATTTTGTACATTGGTAAGCAGTGGAGGATTAATAAGATACAAACACCAGTTAATCAAAAATAGCTTTGCTAATTGGACACGCACTGCCGATAGACATTTTATAAGATGTGGCAGGATACCCTTATCAAGAGACAGCAGTGCATGAAGTTCTCAAATATGAGATATCCATTATCTGCCACCCAATTATTTCTGACAACCTCATTTCTTCACTGGCTGTGATGGAAATTGTTTTTTTTTTTTTTGTCTCAATCAAGGGAAATCTTGACAATGCGTCAGAGACCTCCACCAAAAACCTGAGGCTTGAGAGACTGACGCAAAAAATCTGGAAGTCAAATTGATTTAATCCACGCTGTTCTGTGAAGGTGGTGATAATATCACATCCTTTTAATGGGGTATGGAGGGGAATTGTGGAATTGTGGAGATAAGGCTTGAGAGCGTGTGGAGTTTGGGCGTGAGGGTGAAGTGTGGGGTGAAGCAGCGGAAGTGTCCTGGTCTCATAACAGCGATTGATGTATCATGAACCATCGTCTGCTGAGCTTCTTTAATAAAAATAGACGAAGGGGACAAGTGCATGCAGACCTGGGTCAAATACGTATTCGGCCCTGGTCTGTGTGCATGTAAACCTCTTCAAATACATGAGCAAAAAAAACTAAATGTACAATGTACAAGTGACTTGCATAACAGAAATTAAGTTCTGGCCTTTTTTGGCAGAGAGTCTTCACATTTTCCATCGTGCTTAATTCGTTCCGGTGATTAGAAATTCACAGAAGCAGCGAGGTACTTAACTCGAGCAAGGTCCTCAGCGATTTATGATTTGTTTATTTCTACGGCAATTTTTGACGGCTGGAAAATTCGCGGAAGCGTTCTGATGAAGTACTTTCGCTAAAGTGTTTTCAGCGGTGTCTCGCCCGGGGATCCAACTCCCATGCTCCTCGATATAAAGCTGCTTGTCTTATTCTTCCTGCTACACTGCTGCTCAGATATCAGAAAGCTGAAATATTACAAGGAGAGCCGTCCAGTATTTTCTTTTGTTATTTTTTTTTTGGCTACTTGCGTCACGCCGAACAAACAGGCAAATTTGGATTAATGTGCAGGCGCTAGAAGTGCATGTAATCACTGTATCCCTGCCAAACGGTGCCTAGGAATTAAACCCGTTAAATTCTGATCAGAGGCCATGTAAGAGTTATCAAAACTAGTTAAACTTTTTTGAAACTTCACGAATATAATGAATTAATGTCATTTATATTACTATTTTAAAAAAATGAAATATTCAGAATGGTTTCCACATTGTTTTAAGGGCAGGAGCAGACAGGCACAGCCTGTGGTATTAATTACTATAATACTACAATGTAACACAATGTAACTTCCATATGTGCTTATAGACTATGGGGAATTCAAAATCTTATTACAAAAAAAAAACACCAACACACAGATTAAAAAAATAGGGGTGTGATGAATCTGATTATTCTACATATATAGTTTCTAAATCAGATGAGTGTCACTGTCTTATAAAAATAGTTGCTGGGATATAATTATTACACTGACAGACTACCGTGAGGAGATTTGAATATAAGGCAATACAAATATCCATGCAAATCTGTTTCCCCTGCAAAAGCAAAGGATTATAGCCCAGTGAAAGTCAGGTGGAATGGATTTATCACATGGTGTACAATATAGATCAGATGTGTTTCAGATAGTGTGTTCTTCCTAGGAATTGTGGCTGGGTTTTAACTGCTGTCCGTCCACCCTTATTTTCATATTGGGGATCACAAATAGTGCTCTCCTTGCAAAAGACGTGGATTCTAACACAGTAAGGCTAGGGTGAAATGGATTCCTCCAGATGTCTACTATACGAAAGAGATGAGATTCAAGACACATTCGCCCTAGAAATTTTGCCTGAGGGTTTAATCCCAGCACGATTTACTGTTCAACCTTTGCCTAACAACAACAACAACAACAATAATAATAATAATATAGATGGGTGATAAATGAAAAGACAACTTGAATAGATTAGTGGAGAATCATAATGAATGCATATACTTCCTTGCAGGTGTACTGCATAATACAATTAAGCAATCACCATCCTATCATGTTCTGTGGCATGTATAAAAGTGCTCAGCAGGCTCAGTTGACCTCGGTTTTGGATCAAGATGGCAAGAAGAAAAGATCTGAGTGACTTTGTGGAAGAGTGTTCATTATTGGGGCATGGATGGCAAAAGCTTTAGTCACAAAGACTGCTCAACTGGCACCAGATCGCTACCCAGCTGAGAACCCATAGGACCGTGTTAGGGAGTGCTCTCCGCCAGCATCATTATAACATCAAATGAGGGAGTAATTATTGGAAGAATGGTGTTCCATCCCTCTGGTAGAGTTCCAGAGGCTTGTAGAGTCTATGCCAAGCTGCCTTGAAGCTGTTCTGGCAGTTCGTGGTGGCCCAAGACCTTACTAAGATGTTGGTTTTTCCTTTAATTTGTCACCCATCTGTATATATATTGTGATGCCTGGAAGGGAATTGGGGTGCCCCCCACCCCCACCACATGTGTTCACCACATGATCAGTGGCCACCCCCAGCCCTGAATATATATATATGTGTGTGTGCGCATGTGTGTCCATGCTCGATCAGTAATTGGTCTTTCTTTCGGATATTACCAGAGTTATAGTTGGAGAAGATTACAAATAATACAATGACCAATCCATGGCAGTAAGCACCATTCTGAAGGAGCAAAATTTATTGCTGAGCATGTCAGCCTCTAAATAGCTCATGGTTTGAAAAAAAAAAACCAAACCACAGCTAACAGGGAAATGACCTGATGACCTGATGTCCATGACGTCATGTGTCCTTGGTAAATGGACTGTATTTATATAGCGCTTTTATCCAAAGCGCTTTACAATTGATGCCTCACATTCACCAGAGCAATTAGGGGTTAGGTGTCTTGCTCAGGGACACTTCGACATGCCCAGGGCGGGGGATCGAACCAGCAACCCTCCGGCTGCCAGACAGCTGTTCTTACCTCCTGAGCTATGTCGCTATGTCTTGCTGGTATAAAATATGTAAGGCATTTTTTTCTGTGCCAAGCTCTGCCATACAGTCTGTATATGGCCCCATTTGGCAATGCATTTGCTTCTGTATGGGATTCAGGTGCTGCGGTCAACTGCATCAGGCAAGTAGAAATAAAATCCTCTTTTTAAAATGTAATTATCATTTCTGAGTAATGAATACAATATTCGATTTTGCGTTTTTTTTTATCGTAAATACAGTTCAGTCAATCGGACCTGCACAAGAAAAATCAATCACACGTTTTGTGTTCTCTGTGACGAAATATCGGTCGTGACAAAAAACCCCTTGGAGCCGTCTCTCAAACACAAGACGGGTGTCATTGGGAGGGAAGCCATGCATAGGCCGAATCCCCACGACCACCCGGCAGCCCAAGGTTAGCGACATGCACAACAAAAACAACGGGCACATTACGACACAGCTGCCCCTTGACAAGACATGCTGAAGAGGATCACAGTCTGCCCTGTCCCCGAGCTGCTCGGTGAAGAGCCGCTTGGAGCTTGTGGCTTGTGGTGTCAAACAGAGCCACTGATATTAGAGAAGAACCAGATGTTCGAATCCTATGTTACTTCCGCCCTCCCTCTTTATGAACTACGGGAGGCTCTGGTTAATAGCGAGAGGTTCCTGTGCTTCCGAACATCCGCTGAATGGTGTACTTGGTCAGGAGTTCTCAGAAGACGCATCAAACTGCAGTGTTCCGGCATCAATGGAAGACCGGCAGAACTTCAGATTTTTAGGAATAAGGAGCCGACCATCTGGTCTACAGCAATGTCTGCGGTGGGCATGACCGAATGAGCCGGTCGGACAGCGGACCTGGCGACCCTGGCGGTCTCAGCTCTTCTCTTCCAGCGGGGGGGTCTGGTTCCTCTGAAACAGGATGGCCACGCCCTTCCTGAAGCGCCGGTCCCGCACGCTGTAGATGATCACGTTGCAGCAGCTGTTGGCCGTCAGCATCCAGAAGGCGAAGAAGGAGAACCTGCACCAGGCGTGTCCCACCACGTTGCCCAGCACGAACACGGCGATGGGCGAGAATGAGGCCGTGAAGGCGAACGTCAGGATGCCGATCGTCTTGGCCGCCTTGATGTCCGAGAAGGAGGGCCTCTGGGAGGGCCCGCCCCCGGCTCCGCCCCCTTCCCCGCCCCCGCCCCCGCCCACCTCAGAGAGCAGCTTGCGCTTCCGGGTGTAGCGGCGGATGCGGGTGAAGGACAGGATGTTGACCGCCAGCGTCCCGCCCAGCAGGGTGAAGTCGAAGACGGGGAAGAGCAGGAGCACCTTCCCGCCGGGCGGCGGCTCCGCCCCGTCCCACACGGGGGCGTAGTTGCACATTCGGCTGCACTCGTTGTACTCCAGGGTGAAGCCGGGGCCGAGGGTGAGCGGCGCCAGGGCCAGCAGGAAGCTGCCGGCCCAGGAGAGGAGGATGAGGAGGAGGACGCGGCGCCGCGTCACCAGGGAGTCCTTGTGCAGAGGCCGCAGGACCGCCACGCTCCGCTCCACCGTCATCAGGAAGATGGTGCTGATGGAGACGAAGGTGCAGCCGGCGAACACGGGGCCGATCAGCTTGCAGGGCTGCCAGGGGCCCCCCAGCCATCCCGCCGAGAGCAGGGGCCCCCCCTGGTACCACGCCGGGGGCGCGCTGGTCACCATCAGGGAGACCTCGGTGTAGACGGAGAACGGCACTACCAGCATGCCCACCATCATGTCGGCCATCGCCAGGGACACTGCGGGAGACAATAAAACGCTTTTACTTACACCAGACAAAAGGCTCCCTTAAGCAGGGTCAAAGGTCAATTGCTTTATATTGGTCATATCGGGAAGCTAGCATTAGGCTTTTGTTTCCTTCTTCTTTTTTTTTTCTTTGCCAAAACCAAAGTTTTTCTTTTTCTTTCTTTTTAAATTTTTTTCTTTGTTTTAAAATAGGAGGCCTCAATGGTCCGAGCACTCGGTGGTCTGTGGAAAGGTTCTTTTAATCATTGCCGTTTTCCTCTTCCCTTCCAATCTATTATTCTAATGGGCTCCCATTAAATCAAACTTTCCACCCCAACACCAGATAAGTGCTTGCATGATTAATTTTGCTTCTTGATAAAAAAAGCTGCTACATTCTGATTTTTTTTTTAGGACCCTCATATGCTGTTAGTCTGCCTCAGAAGTGGTAAATATCTCTTGCTTAATTAATTAAGTCGGAATAATTTATTTGATAATGAAGTAACAGGACATGAGCTGTCATTTAAAAGTGATCACAACTTTACAGATTAGAGTTTTATTCAAGCTAGCAGCATGACGTAAGATTTTTGTATTAAATGAATTTTTTCTTTTAATACAAAAAATAAAAAGAAACTTGTCTACATGACCAAGCTGCAGTCCTTTCCCACACTAGTCTACTGGCCTTTAAAATTTGTATCATAGGGGATATTTAAAGTTAATACCTAACCCAAGGCCATGAATTGATTGCCAGCAGAATACCAAAGAATAATCGAAAAGAGGTTAAGATCCGTTGACTGCAGAGTAAGCCATTAATATGCGCATGCACAGGTACCTAATCAAGCGTTTAAGCTGCGGCATCTGCTCCGCATTGCATACGTTTAGCCCCTGTTTGAATGCTTAATTACGTTTAAAGGGCAAAGCACTGGCAGGAATATGTCAGGGGCGTTTCTACTGAAACAGATGGCCTCTCTGAAATCAAGCACTGAATTCATAAATTTGAGTATGTAATCTGTATTTATTGTATATATTATATTTGACAAGAAGGCAATTCTGTTATATCTCAAGCTGTGCAAGTACAGTACATAAAGCATATTTAATCTTTTTAAATAACTAATTTTTCCACTATTTTTAAAAAATTCCCTCATAGAGTATGTGTTTACTTCATACTAATACATTGTTTTCTTTCGCTATTATTTTTCTCATTATTATTACGTGCAATGGAAATTATTTTTGAATTACTGCTAATAACCTCTAATGTTACTGATTTTGGGTTGAATGTGAAGTATACCAGTCCACACTACACGTCTAATTATCTGTTATTCATCTACATTGTTTCTAATTCAAACACAGTTGTCAAACTCAAGTCCTACAAATTAATTATTTTCAGTGCCCTGCATCAGGTTGAATTACTGACCCCCTGTGGGCTACTGTGATACTGCAAGGACCAGCTCTCACAGGTAGAGAGCTATGAGTTTTTCCTGTCTGGCAGGATTTTCTGAAGCCATTTGTGAAGCCATCAAGAATAATGGCGCATTAGTTGACAAGGCGTTCCCAGTCTTATCCGAGAACCATCAGTATTAATTTTATTCTTGTCCATCACTGTGACACCTCCTGCAACTAAAATACTAATCACGGTCTTCAGTCAAGACCTTGATGAACTGAATCAGGAGCTTAAGAGCTAAGGTATGATGACACCCTTCACCCTCCCTGGCCCATCCTGGGTGAGATCTGGCACGTCTGCCTGGTTGAAAGACACGTACCCTTGCGGCTACGGTGTCTTTCATTCGTCCTACGTCAGTGAACCAATCACATTCCTTTGACTGCGTGCTATTGATCGCTGCGGCTAACAGCGCAGTCGTCGGCGGCGCGTACCTTTCAGATACCCCTGAGGCGTGCGGCACTGCCGCGTCTGCATGAACACGATCAGCGTGACCACGTTGCCCACGACGATGGCGAAGGCCAGGCTGACCATGAAGACCACGGCCAGCGTGTGGCCGAGCAGGCCGCAGCAGCAGGAGACGCAGGGCGGGGCCGGGGAGGTGCCCCCCCCGCCCTGCCCGGGCGGGGCCACCGCCACCCCCCCAGTCAGATTGGCGCTCACCGTGGCCCCCGGGAAAATCCCCCACCCCCGGGCTGAGCTCATGTTTCCCAGGGGGGAGGACATGATGATGGGGACATGAGTCACTCTGTGATGGGGGTGCACTGTGGGGTTGGGGGGGCTCTAGGACTCTCCCCTCCAGGGGCTTGTGCTGTGATCAAAGGCTCCTTCCTGTACAGACAGGAACAGAAAGATACAGGACAGACAGGACTTAGCTGAGATCAAAATGAGTACGACAGTGAACATTGAGTATAGAGGACAAGGCTCTGTTTGGTGCTTCCCATACATCTCCCTGGGAAAACATAATATTCTAATAGCACTAATATATAATATATTATAATTATATATAGTGTACTATATGCATGTAGCCATACAGTCCAGTGCAGTTAATGCTATAACTACATGTGTGTATGGAATAAATACTATACATTGGTCTGGATAAGAACATGAACCGAATAACTAATAGTAATATAACTGTAATGTAATGAGATTTATCAGATAAGTGTATTATTATACTGTTGTTTTTTTTTGCTGTGACCCTATTATTCCAAGACTAAAGTTCCCTGTGTCCTAGTGGTCAGTGGAAGGCTGGTGCGTTGTCATGTGGTGAACTGAATTTAATTTCAGCATGATGCCAGGTTGGCTTCCAGCAGTTGTAATCTAGTCAGATTTTAAAATTTTATTTTAATATTTAGCTCCTCACACAGATGTTTATCTTTTCTTCCCTCTGGAGATTTACTCTGTGAGCTCGGTCCTTCCAACCCGGTGCAACGCGATGAATTTAATCACCAGCAACGCTCGTGGTGCTTTATACGTTAAATCTGTTGCAGTTGTAGAAGTGGATGTTTGCATTTAAGCACATTGAATGGACTTTTAAAAAATAGAACAAAATGTAAAAATCATACAGTCAGATTTGATTATATAATGTATGTATACAGCTTTCTAATATTAACATGAACATGTATCAGAGTGTAAATATTCACAGTTGCTTCTGACCGTCCATATACACAATTGGCAGCAAGAAAGTGGCATTGCATCATCTCGTATCTGGGCCCCTCTGGTCTTGGAAACCAATGAAAAAAACAATAAGAATTTACAGTGATTGGTCTCTGATTCCAGTCCTCTCCTTCATAGCCAATGAAGTTGAAAATAAGTTTTTTCTTAAAAAAAGAACTGCAGAACATCATTCAAAATAACCTATTTTTGGATTAATACTGTAACATTGCCTATATTGTTTCAAAATCAAAGGTACTCACAGTGATTGCTGCGTCAACTAATGCATTCCCAGTACTCCCACAAATTTATAAGCACACAGAAATGTCATTTTCAGATGAAAGAGAATGTGAGTTTCTCTAAAAAAAATTTTTTTTTAAGTCAGTTTCTATATATATAAAAAATGATACACTGCTAGAGTGCTGACATAATAGCGTATTTTGCACTGTACTAAATTTTTTGCGTGAGACAGTGTGAGGGATCACTGGTTTGAGCAAACACATGTCACAAATGTGTGAAAAGTCATTAATCTCCCTGCCATGCTACCCGGTAGACTAACTCCCCCCCGTGTCCACTGGCAATGGACTTTATCATCTTTTGCCAGTGACTGCTGCCCCTGGTTGCTACTACCCAAGAGTACACATTCAACTTGTACAATCATGAAAAATTATTTATTTTGAGCGCATTGGCCTGGGTGCAGCAGGGGGGTGGAAACATCCTGTCAAAAACTGAGAAGGCGTGCTCAGCTGTATAATTAAACAGTATTGCCAGCAATGCAGCTCTTGAAGTGTGAGGTTCCTATACCACCATAAAACCCAGTCACCAAGTGCCAATGGACAGTGGACACACCTGAAAATCTGCTCGTTATTCAGAGAAGGCAGGAAATCATAGGATGTAGGAGTAATGGTTCTGGTGGCAGTTGGCTTGCTGAGCTGTTTCTTGGCCAGCTCTGTGTCTTTGCTTCATTACTTCATGCACAACAAATGCTAACGAAAGGTCTAGAGTTGATTGTAAGTGTGTGGAATTTGCATTTGGAGTCTGTTGCTGTTGTCTTTCAACATGAGGACCAAAGAAGTGTCAGTGCCAGGAAGGCAAGCCAACACAAGGCTGAAAAACCATAATAAATCAATCGGAGACACGGTCAAAACATTGTGTGTGTCAAAATGAACCGTTTGATGCATTGTTAGGAAATAAGAATGTACTGCTGAGTTTAGCAATAGCAAATGACTTCCTAGATCGTGAAAGACCACTGTAGTGGATGACCAAAGAAAGCTTTCAAGAAAGACCCCTTTTCAGCTGTCAAACAGATCAAGAACACTCTTCAGGATGTAGGCATAGATGTGTCTGTCTTATGGACAGATGAGTGGAGTATTAACCTGGACCAAAGTGATAGAACGGAGAAAGTGTGGAGAAAGAACTGTAACGATCTAATGGAAATCATAATCCAAAGCACCCTCATCATCTGCGAAATGGTGGAGGTAGCTTTATGACTTGGATATGTATGACTACCACTGGAACTGGATCACTTGTCTTTATTGATGACGTGACTGCAGATGGCAGCAACAGGATGAATTCTGAAGGGTACAGAAACATCTTATCTGCTCAGATGCTGACAAATGCCTCAATACTCATTGGATGCTGGTGCTTCACCTTGCAGCGGGACAATAACCCAGAACATACTGCTAAGGCGACCAAAGAGTTTTTCAGGGCCAATCGGCAGAATGTTCTTGACTGGCAAGGTCAATCACCCATCCTGAACTCAGCTGAACATGCGTTTCACTTGCTAAGGACATTGCCTATGGGTCGCAGACTTCAAGCGGTCATCGAATGAAAAGGATTTGCAATTCGCTACGAAATATGATTTTATTTCAGATTATGTTCATTTGCCCCAGTACTTTTGCTCCCCCAAAATGGCGGGACTATGCAAAAAAAAAGTGGTATAATTCTTACAATGATCACGTGATACGGATGTAAACGCCCTCAAATTAAAGCGGACAGTCTGCACATTTACCTCATATTCATTGTTTCATTTTAAATCCAATTTGCTGGAGTGCAGAAGTCAAATAAACAAAAAAATTTGTACCTGCCTCAAATACTTGTGTGTTAAACTGTATCTGGACTGACAGGAAAGGGATTACACATGAGGGTGAAGATGCATTGATCTTGGGAACTGACTGAGGTAATGCCAGACACTGACATCTTCCCAATAATACTGCTTGTATCATTAGCAAAACTGGCAGGGCAGGGACACCCAGCCTTCCTCTGACAGCATATGTGCTGTTTTTAAATGAGCTGATCCTGTGTCTCATTATTTTTTTCATTCATCTTCAGATCAGCCCATTTTTTAAATCCTCTCTCAGCATACATCTGTCTCGGGTGTTAACCGTTGGCAAGTCATCATTTTCAGCAACTCTCTTTTAATCTTTTTTTTTTTTCTTTCCCTGTTTTGCAGTGAAGTTCCTTCATCAACAGCTATATTTCAAAATGGCAGCAATTTGCTTGCAAGCCATGTGCACACCCCTGGTGATTTAAGGTCAAGTGGGAAATACAGACATGCATGGGCTTCAGACACAGGAACAGATGTGTGCTTCACGCTACGTTTGCTAACTCAGACGTGAGGATGGCCTGGGGACATTTCTGAATAACATTTTTTTTTTTTAAATCTAACACATCTACCACATCGTCGAGATCTTCACGGATTGGCTGGCTCTCTTGTAGCACTGAATGGTGTGCAGTTGTGTGGAAGACTCACAGTAGGTAGTGCTCATTTTGCTGTAGTGCTCCATGCTCTGGTGTGGGTGATACAGGGGTGCACCTTAAAAAAAAAAAAAGCCAAACTAGGATCGAACCTGACAAATAAAATAACTGACCAATTAGACACTCCCACACACATTTATTTGACACGCCAAAAAAGCCAAAACTGCCTTGAATCAGTTTTACTTTTAGTCTTGAGCATCAAATTATACAGCTGTGATTATTATGAATAGTCTCTCTCTTGATGCATCAAGCAAATTATAAGCCATTGTTAAGTTTCATCTGCTTTCTCAGCTCAAAAAAGTTAAAAAAAGTACTAAAAATGCTTAGAATAAAACCTCCAATGTCAACGATCATTTTATAGATAATGCCTTTGTCAACCTTGACTGACAAAGGTAGACAAAGGCATTATCTATAAAAGGCTCTAGAAATGCATAACTTTTAAAAATGATAGTTCCCAATGTTGAACTGTTGTTGAAATTTGCATTACCCAACACTCTCATTGCTACCCTGTAATGCTGAAGAACAGACTGAAGAAAAGCAAAGAAAGGCGCTAAGGGTTAACGTCAGAAAATAAGCTAGCGAGGAACAAATTTAATTACCGCACCGACAGCAAGTGCACTTCTGTTTAGATAGGATCAATTATGTCTGTGGTGGGAAATGTAAATGAAGGAGATTTTTTAAAAGGTCATATACAACTGGAAAGAGAAAAAAAAACTTAATTTGATGTGAGTGTCAATAAGCTTGCAATCAAGTTTCTTCCTGAAGAATTTACCGGTGTGTGTGTGTGTGTGTGTGGTATTCACTGCAAATTCCCTGGTTACACCACTCTGATATGCAGCTCCTGAACAAAAAGTTTTAATTTGCAACAGTAAAAACATGATAAACAAGAGTAGCAATGAACTTAAGTTATTAAGAATTTGTAATTTCGAGTTTATTCATAAGTCCTCATGTAGTTGAATGAATGTTTCAGGGTTCAGCAGTCGGGGGGGTGGGGGTGGGGGGTTGCTTCATTGTATGCCTTATAAATCTTAATTATAATAATTAATGTCCTCACTATCTTCTGTTCTTTTTCTACATTGTATAATTTGTTTTACACAGACTAATGGGTTTAGTCTGACTAATAGTATAGTCAGAAGAAATGCTACTGAGGCAGTATCCACTGTAATGTATGAATGGCTAAATCTATGATTGTTTTTATATACTGAAACTGAGATTCATTGAAATTAGTTGTAACAAAGTCCAGCACACACAATGGATTCCTCAGAACAAAGTTTGGGAACAAATGCTGTAGCACATCTATGATGTTAATCTGTGCCAACTGAATTAGAATTTAGTGAACTAAATTTACTGACAGTTTTACATTAGCTAACGTGAGCAATGCATGACAGTAATTAATTTCGATAACTTTTAACTATGTACACAACATTACCCACAGTTTGACAGCTTGCTGTTGCTCTGAGCAGAAAACCTCTTGCCCCCAGGAATGGCCGTTGAGAAGCCAGCGATGTGCTCCAATGGATCGATGATATCTGTGAACAGCTGCTTTTCCTGTAAGCGCCTGGATGTTCACAAACTGAAAGCCTTCGGGAAGTTGAAAGCTTCTGAGGAGTCACATTTAAAATTGTGGCCAAAGAAGAGGTCACGTGTTTGTGTGAGGGTGTGTGCGTGGATGTATGCACACATGGATGAATGCGCGTGTGTGGTCGCTGCTATTGCAGATTTGCACTTGTTTTTCTCATTCATATTTGTTTGTGGCGGTTTCCTCATGCTAATCACATGAATAGGATTGCACATAAAATTTACAGTCAGCATTCATCATCTCACACATCTGGGATATGCACAAAAACAAAGGTCTGTACATGTGTCATGAATCCCCTATTGGTTTTTCATAGGAAAATTTTTAAGAACAAAAATAAGAATAATTTTTAAAAAACTTTTGTGAATGAGGCCCAATGAATTTTTCATAAAGTTATCCGTAGCCTTTTCAAAGTTGTTAGCAACTTTGTTAGCTTTGTTAATGAAGTTGGCTTCACGTAACATGAGCTAGATAGCATGCATGATGTATCAAATTCATTTCTCCTGACTGAAGTAAATGCGGGTGAATTACCAAGCTAGATAAGTTGCAACCATAAACACTAACAGCTGTTCCCAATGGGGGAGAAGGCATCGTGATGGAAGAACAGAATTCGAAACAAAAGCTACCCAACATCGGGGATCTAGCTGTGTAAGGTAACCAGCTAAAAGTAACATTACTTACAGGTCCAACAGAAAACAGGCCAAGTCCCTGTCGTTTTTCATCCACTTGGTGAGCTTTAGCTGATGGCCACCAAAGAAAAGTAATTCCAAGGTTGACTCAAGTTTTTGAAGGAGCACTGGCGGCTTGTCTTTTTGCTTTGCTGTATCCAGGCTTCTTAGCATCTGCCATTGCAGCAGCTGACTAGCAACAAACACTTCGTTGGACTCTGATCCCAAACCACAGGCTCTGCACCCATGCCCACCCCTCCCCCACACAGAAAAGAGTGCCACGCCTAGAAACGTCTCAAACAAATTGTGGAATAACAGATACAGGTAAAAGGTGCGCAAATTTGGCTAAAGTGTGTAAAGACTGAGATTGCCAGTGCATCGTAGATATGCCTTAGCATATTTATTTTGTAATATTTTCAAATAAAAAATAGTATGCCTTGAACAAACCATAACTTTTTCAGTGTGCATGCTGAAAATGTTGTGCATGAGTCTCAACATTTTTGAGTCTTTATGCATAAAAAGTCCATACAAAGGTTGTTTTACTAGAAAAACTAATTTTTCAATGGCCAAGTCTAAACAGAAGACTTGGCATTTGGAGGCCTTGGAAGAAATCTCTCATCTGAGTGAATATTTCTGAGGAGGACAGTGAAAACAGCTTGGAATCCACAGCAGAGGGCATGTTCATTGAAGGATTTGGTCCCATTTTACATCAGTGAGCATTTAAATACATTCTCACAACATTTTTCTTATTATTCAGTACCTCTGAAAATAAGGAGTAGGCATACCGAATAATAATAATGGAAATAATTAGAGAATATTGAGAAGTGAGAATATTTAGACATGTTGGTGGGGGTGGGGTTTTTGGTGAAAACTTCAATCAATGGATTATTAGACTAGAAAGCTGATGTATTTTCTACAGTCTTCCAGACCTGCTGCTGCCAGAGGCTGCAAGGAGGGTGAGGAGAAGAGGGGGTGAGAGGTAGATGGAGAGGGAGGGAGAGGGTGACAGGCAGGGGGAAAGCAAGCTACTTTTAAGCATACTTGTTCCACGAGCATATAGTATACAATATATAGTTTTACTCCTCTAAAGACCAATCATATCATTTGTTTACCACTGGTCCTTTTGGAGTCTCCAAATGGCATTTTTGGAAACCTGCCTAGACATAGCTCATAAAATAAACAATGCAGAGTACTCACTTTTGGTTGTAATGTCATCAAATTTGAACCAGGATTTATCCAGTGTTGTGGTTTTGTCTGCATTGTGTTTCTAACCGCACCAGGCACAACCACAACAAGCACCTGTATCTTCTCAGGAAAGATGTTTGAGCTTCTGTGACTTTGTTTCAGTAATATTTAGATTAATTCTGACTCTTTAAAAAAACAAACCGCCAGTTCAGAAGAGACCAGGATTATGCATGTAGCCAAAAGGGTTCCAGGGCAGTACCCATTTTGTTTTGGGTGTGTCATTTTCTCTGGCTTGTGTAAAAAGAAGGCGGTGCTCCTTAAGGGGCTTCACCAAACAAAGGTTTAGCGGGCTGTGTGCCAGCCGCTGTTCTGCCCGGGAAGAGGGAAGGAGACCGGGAATGAGCCGGGGGCTTGGGGAGTGATTCCCAACTTGGGGGGGGGGGGGGGTTAGTCATCAGGAATTACAATCACAGGCTGTGTCCTGCGGAAGGAATCATTCCCACTGTAATGTGGCCGACACGTGAGCACAGCCACGTTCCAACGAGGGAAAAAGAAAATCGCCCCTCTTCCATCTCTCTCTCTCTTTCACTCTCTCTCTCTTTCTCTCTCTTTCACTCTCTCCCTCTCTCTCTCTTTCACTCTCTCTCTGTCTCTCTTTCACTCTCTCCCTCTCTCTCTCTCTTCCATCTCTCTCTCTCTCCCTCTCTCTCTCTCTCTCAATTTCAATTTCAATTTAAGTTGCTTTATTGGCACGAAATACAAACGTACTTATTGCCAAAGCATACATATATAATACGTAAAATAATAATAATATTAAAATAATAATTGTAAATGTAACGATATATACAAATAACAGCATGTACAATAACAGCAACAGAAGTAAATCTCTCTCTCTCTCTCATCTCTCATCTCTAGCCCTCTTTCTCTCTGAATTCCAAGGCTTTGTCACTTCCCTGTGTTCTGCATGAACAATGTTGAGAGGAGCTAGCCATGGGAGGCAAACTGTTATCCCTCACTGATGTAGACGTCATCACACTCTCAGGGGTTCCTTAATGATTTCACGCACTAGGTATACAGGGTTTTTTTGGGGGGGTTTTTTTTAGGGGGGTGGGGAGGTGTGATCCTCATTAAATATAGCAGGCGTGCTCATCCTAATAACCAATGAACCTCTAATGTTTCCTGGGTAACAGTATTTACTGTAAAGGCCCTGGCTATGGCACAGATCCAATTATCCACTTACAATCTGGACTTCTTCCTAATTAGAGTCACACTGTGTGTCCATCTAGGCTATTATAAGCCAGTAAACTTGCAAATGACCAGCCTTGGATCTCAGCTAGAGTGAAATAATAAGCACGGTTTTCCACAGTCTGGTTTGTAATGATTTTTGGATGCTAATGTGTAATCGTACAAATGGTTACACTGTAGTGCAGATACGGTAGGACTTTAACGCTTTCTATCTCTCTCTCTTTTTTACACACACACACACACACGCTCAGTGTATATAGAAAAGGCAGGAAAGAGCATGCATTCATTTGAGAGAATATTTGTATAAGCGAGTGTGGATATTTGTATAACTGTACTTGCCACACAGGTCTATAAAATCGGGTTTACAATCTTTGTTTAATAAAGAAATGTACAGAAAGAGGATGGATGGGAGTGTATGTCCAAATGATGAGAGTATACATTTGAGAGAGGAGTGTGCATGTGTGTGCGTGCATGCACGTGTGTGCATGCCTGTGTGTGTGCGTGCGTGTGCGTGTGTGTGTGCCTGTGTGTGTGCGTGCGTGTGTGCGTGCCTGTGTGTGTGCGTGCGTGCGCGTGTGTGCGTGCCTGTGTGTGTGCGTGCATGTGTGCGTGCGCGTGTGTGCATGCATGTGTGCGTGCGCGTGTGTGCGTGCCTGTGTGTGTGCGTGCGTGTGTGTGCGTGTGTGTGTGTGTCCGTTTCCTACTGTCCAGCAGCCTGTTGCTGCTTCCCATGCTCATTATCATCAGGCTGCTCCACTGGAGATCTGTTCCTAAACAGCGGCTTCCAATGTGTCCTGGTTTTCAGGGCAAACCCACAGCAGCAGTAACGTTCGCTGCCTCCACCTATGTATCATCCTTAAGCACTAAACATTAACATTGAGCAATTCACTGCCATATGGGAAGCTTAAAGTCTTACCATGAGCCACCCTTGATAAAGATTTGAAACAAGCACAATAAAACCCAGGAGTAGAGTACTGTAAACTCTTTCCTCCTCGCTGTAATCAACTTGCGAAATGGACAATCCCTTACAATCCGTGAATCATGAGCAAAATCTCAGAATAGTGCTGTACCAAGGCTATCTTCAGAAAATGAGGTCTGTACAAAATGCATGCAGTGCAAAATGCTTCCGGCTGCACATTTCATACATCCGCAAAAGTGCAGCATCCATGGATTAAATGGGCAATTTACAATGATTTTTCAAACGCTGTTCCAAATTTTAGGATTTAGAGGGAAAGAAACAAACAAAAACAAAAAAAACAACAAATGGATGGGTTAATCTTAGAAAGCCCCCCCCCCCAGCTGAAGGCACTGTTACAACTTGCCGTACTTTAATACCAGCGTATACACAGAAGCCTGATGTAGCAGCGCACATGCAGACAGAGGAGCCACTCACCGTCATGTCAGGCTGGATGGATGGATGGAGTGAATGGGGAGTGCACTGTCTATTCCAGCGGCGGGACGGGGGTGTCCCTCCTCAGAGAAAGTTCCTGCGCGGGACGTCCATTCGCGCTGGCAAAAGGTGTGAATCCCAGCACTGGCACCGCAGTGGATGCATCATAGATAAGATGGTCGTAAAATCAACTGAGAGAGAATCCACTTCCTTCCACATGCGCTCTTTCTCTCTCTTTCTCTCTCTCTCTCTCTCTCTCTCTCTCTCTCTCTCTCTCTCTCTCTTTCACACACTCTCTCTCTCTTTCTCTGGCTTTCTCTTTCCCGCTCTCCTCCAGCACTCGATTCCGCTCGGTGGGGTCACTGCCGTTTGCAGGCTCTCTCTCTCCCTTCTTCTCTCCCTCGCTCTCTAGCACACTCTCTCTCTCTCCCTATTGCTTACTTGCTGCCTCTAGTATTCTCTCTCTCTCTCTCTCTCTCTCTCTCACTCACCCTCACGCTTCGTAGTCACGGCTGCCAGCTGAAGTCTCCTCAGGCTGCAACCCACCCTCTCTCTTTTTCTCTCTCTGTCTCTTTCTATCCATCTCACTATCACTCTCTTTCTATCTCTATCTCTGTCCCTCTCATTTTCCTATTTCTCAGTTTTATTTTTGCCCCCCAACTGTTTTCCCCTCTTCCATCTCTCCCTCTCCCTCCCTGTCCCTCTCCCTCTCTCTCTCTCTCTCTCTCTCTCTGTCTCTCACTCCCCTCTCTAGGGTTGGGTACAGTGTCTAAGAGAAGCATAAATATCATTCTCTATCTTGTCATATTAAAGTTGGATGTACGCTGCTGTGTGCATTGTTGTACAGTATGTTCCCTGAGTGTGAGGTGCTACTAGCACTAGCTGAATCTGGGTTGTTAGGGCTGGGACAGGGGACATCAAAAACAGTGCAACACTGAAGGTTTATACCATGCTGCAGTAAATGTTTTGACACACTGGAGGTGCTTCCTCCCTTACATTAAATAAAATTTTACCATAGCGATTACATTTTTCCGTATCTGCATTGCTGCGTTCTCCAGTGAAGCTTAGCACATTAGGCTGTTTACTCTTGTTGTAAACAACGTCCTACGTGTTGTGATGACGCACAAATGCGTCCAGGGACGGGGGAATCAGAGCAGCAGACCCTAGCAGTGGACTTGAACTTTTCTGCGGGCTTCTTTTTGCTCAGCCATTTCACTCGTTTTGCGAACGCCACTGATTCTCCGTGAGTTCTTAAAGTTTTGGAACCAGTTCCCATTTGGAGCCAGTTCGGAATATCCAACCCTATTCTCTCTTTCCCTCTATCTCTCTCTCTCTCTCTCTCTCTCTCTCTCTCTCTCTCCCTCTCTCCCTCTCTCTCTCTCTCGTTGCCAAAGCTTTACAAAACACATTACAATGTACATAATGTACAGTGTACTGTCATCAATTATAAAAAACAAAATAATAAAAAAACACCCAACAAGTACCTGCAAAAACAAGAACTAAATTAATAAAACAACAAATGACAATTCATTATAATTTATTAACAATAAGGGTCATAACTGTATGTATATCTTTCCTCTCCCAGGAGAATTAGAATTTTTTGTGAGAGTTCCTCTCTCTCTCTCTCTCTCTCCCTCTCTCCCTTTCCCTCACCCTCTCTCTCTCCCACCCCCTCTCCCTCTCTCTCACCCTCTCCCTCTCCCTCCCTCTCTTTCTCCTTTCCCCACCCCAGTATATTTCGACCGCTGCAGGGGAGAGAGGCCCCCCTGGGTACAGTCAGTGCAGCTGCACTTCTCTGGCTCATGTGCTGGGTATCGCGGGGGGGGGGGGGGGGGGGGGGGGGGTCCAGGGGGGGCACACAGAGTGCCTTACTTCCAGACAGCCTGACACAGGGCTGTCATACTCCACTATTACCCAGCTGTGAGTACAGGGTCGCACGGTACGTCACACGGCACTCTGCAACATGGACGTCATGACCCATTCCTTTATTTGTGCTCCCTCTCTTGAGGAAAGCATAATCTGAGTTCTAAATTTGCTTTCTCATTTTTTTCCATCACGCACGAGGGTACAGAGGACATACGCACGCACACACTCACACACACACACACACACACACACACACACACACACTCACACACACACACACACACACACACACACACGCACACACACACACACACTCACACACACACACACTCACACACACACACGCACGCACGCAAGTGCAAATGCATTCTCGTACCCAGTAGTGAACTTATTCTCATCGCAGGGACCTGTTGCTTTCAATTTAGTATGACAGCAGATTCATGTTAAGACAGTGATTTGCTCAAATAGCCCACTGAACTGGATTTTTTTGAGGCATTCATAAGTGCCCAAGTATATTCTCAATACTTTTGTGAACACGATTGCAAAAATGTTTTTTTTTATAAATTGTGAGACAGTTACAAGGATATCCCAAGACTATCGCAGCTTTATCCCAAGTCACGCGTTTGCTAAAAACTGTTTACCTAAATAAGTTATCACCAGTGTGCTGTCAAGATGGTATTAACCAGTGTGTGAGAGAAATGCCACATTTGCTTTTACAATTCCCAATTTGACAAGCACAGTGATCCTATGAAGTTCCACGTTTGTACAGCTTTCCACAGTAATTAAACCGTAATTACACCACGTAAGAGCAATTAGTATCAGTAATTAAAAGACAAATTACTAGTTTTGTAGATCACAATTAATTTTGGTTTCTATGACGGCGCATCCCATGAGAGTCCAGGCTCATAGCTACAGTAATGATGGTAGGGAAAATGCTCAAATTTTGCTTTTGTGAAACCAGCCCACATACAATGCTTCTTTCTGGGCACACACACAAACACACACATGCACATGCACATGCACACACTCACACACACTCACACATATGCACATGCACACAGAAACACACATACATACACAAACACACACATACACGTGTGCACATGCTCACAGAAACACACACACACACACAAACACACATACACACAGCACACACACACACACATATGCACATACACAAACACACACACATACACACAGCACACTTACACACACACACACACACAGCACAAACACACACATATGCACATACACAAACACGCACACATACACACAGCACATTTACACACACACACAAGCACACACACACACACAGCACATGCTCACACATGCACACACACACACACACACACACGCACACACCCAAACACACACAGCACACACACACGCACACACACACACGCATGTGCATGCACTTCCTTCCCTCTTCCAGAGCACATGTTAACCCCTTTGTCATGAAGGACAAAGCATGACCCTCTGCAGGAGGAGCTTCAATTTCTGAGACTTGCATTGATGGGCAAAAAGCATGACAGGATGGCGTGACACGCGTACAGACGCTCCGACCGGAGCTGTGAGTCAGCCTGTGCGCCGGGGGGATGCAGCCAGGTAGGGTACAGCCCAATTACCGAGAGAAGGAGATCATGCGCGGCGCTGCGTTTGCATGCAATCCCAGCATTCATCCCCAACCCTCTCTTTTCGCCCTAACAGAAAGTGTGATTCGGAGAAGGCGTATGACCGCGTTCCCCCGGGGTATTTTGTGAGAGGCTCAGAGGGAGTATGGTGTGCAGGAGTCGCTATTGCGAGCCGTTCGGTCCCTGTACACTGAGAGCTGCATTCGCTTTGTTGGAACTAAGTCAATCTGCTGTTCGTGGTATTCGTGGACAGGATCTCAAGGCGCAGCCGTGGTCTAGGGTGTGTCTGGTTTGGAGACATAGGGGTGACATTTCTGGTGTGTGCGGATTATGTCGTCCTCTTTGCCTCATTGTCCTGCGACCTCTGACGCGCACTAGAGTGTCACGCGGTCGGGACGAGGATCAGCACCTCAAGATCTGTGGCCGTGGTCCTCTCCCAGAAAAAGATGGCTTGATCGCCTTAAGTGAGGCGGGATAAAATCTATCAGCTGGGAAAATCTTGGGTTGGAGGAAGTCGCTGGGGAGGGGGACGTCTGGGCTGCTCTGCCTGTCCTGTTGCCACCGCGACCTTGATCTGGACTGAGCAGTTAGAAAATGGATGGATGGCTGGTTTCAAGTCTTTCAGTAACATCAATATGTTTTAGCATTTACACAAGTGTGTCTATTTTATGTATTATAATGTATTAGGTTTTTATGTGTAATGGGGGGCAGTGTTGCGTATCATCAAATTTCAATCAAATTTTATTTGTATAGCGTATTTTACAGCAGTTATCGCAATACGCTTTACAGACAACCCTGGCCTAAACCCCCACAGGAGCAAGCCTAAGGCAACAGTGGCAAGGAAAAACTCCCGGTGGCAGATGGGAAGAAACCTTGGAATGAACCAGGCTCAAGGGGTAAACCCATCCTCCTCTGGTCGGCTCAGGGTGCCGACTGGTGACCAGCGTGTCAGCCAGTTTTATAAGATATGTGATGTGGCTCAGATGATGGGTGGGGCCGGGTGGCGGTGATGGGGAACAGCAGGTGGCGGCAGGTGTGGGCAGGGTGGAGGCAATGACGAAGGAGGGCCTGGACCGCATAGGTGGGGAAGACCAGACGACTCTCGAAGCACTCTCGAGGGTTGGGGCAAGAGCCCCGCCGGCAGCGTGGGGAAGAGGGTAGAAAGGCAATTAGGGAATTTGCAATATAGCAGACAGTGAGTAAGGTGGCAGTGGTATGTACTGGGGGGACCCCGCCAGGAGTAGAATATGGCTGCATATCTACTAGGACAGGGATGGAGAGCCCATACAGTCATGAGGGGTAGACAACCATACCCGCCTATCAAGAGCCAGCCCATGTAAAGTCGGGTCACAGCTGATTGACAGGTGACAGTAAGGAAAGGATTGCCACCTACAAAGCTCTGTGACTACAGGCTTCTCGCACCCTGTCTCCAGACTACAACTGATTGTAAGCCTGAGCATAGAGGTTTTTAATCTAGATTTAAATATTGAGACTGTGTCTGACTCCTTTATAAATTTTGGAAGCTGGTTTCACAGTAGTGGGGCCCTGTAGGAGAAAGCCCTACCACCTTTTAGGTTTTTGGAAATTCTTGGGACTACCAAGTAGCCTGCGTCTTGGGATCGGAGTAACCTTGTGGGCTTATAAGGTAGGAGCAGGTTAGATATGTATTGGTTTTAGAAATGAACATGAAACATAAAGGATACTCAGTGGAGTTACTCAGTGGTGTACATACATCCTGAAACCACAGAAAGAGAGTTAATCAATGGTGAACACACTCACCTTGATCATTTAAAAAAAAATGTTTTTCTGAATTCTGGAGCTTTTGTTGGCCAGCAGATAAATGTAAAGCTTAGGAACAGCCAAGGACAGACAGGGACCTTGAATCTAAGTTACATCAAAGGCGGCTTATTTTGGATAAGTGTCCTGTTTAACAGGCTAGAAGCCGCAATCTTTCCCCCGAACCCGAACAGTCGCGAGGCAGCCTCCCTTCCTGTGCTGAATGAGCGCCACGCCACAATCTGGATTTCACACAGAAACACACAGGCGGCCAGGGGGTGTGCTGTTGCTATAACGATGCCGTGTGCAGGTGGTTACCTCAGGTCATAGGCTCGGAGGTAAAAAAAAAAATATATATTCAGATACTTTTTTTCTTTTGTAGTGAAAGGATACAGAATTCTGAATTCCCTCCAGTCCCACCAAAAGAACAGCCGGCCCTTAGAGATGCTAGTACAATGACCAGCATTTTTTCCTGTATGTGCCGTACAACTTTGGGACTGGATACAAGAGGATGCTCTTGTTACAAAAGCAAAAGTGTCATTTCCTGCAGTGCAGCAGTGTGCATCCCAATGACTTCAACTCAAAAGCCTGCGCTTGAATCAGCTCCTCCCCAAATACAGAGAGAGGATTGGCCAGTAACCCCTGGAGACCAGCATGCTGGATGCACCTGTAAATGAGAGCGGGGCTGCAGGTCATGTGTAGGACTGTATTTCAGCACGCTTTTCTCCATGAGGGACACATTTAACCCATCGATGGTGTAAGATCACAAATAAGTGATTAGAATGTTCTTTGCTGAACGTTCTAATGCTGATGTTACAATCACTGGTAATGGAAAGCAACAGAGTTCTAGAATACTGGTTTAGAATTTTAAAAGAAGCATTCATAAAAGCCAACTCTTCAGATGGTTAATTCTCCATGAACCTTTGTGACTGTGTAACAGGGAGCTTGTTCTTTCAGGAGCATCACTTTGCATGTTTTTTCACAAAGTATCCATACTGGCCTGCAGCTCCAATTCTTGTTCTTATATATATATATATATATATATATATATATATATATATTTCATTTTGATTTTAAATAGCTTTAAATTTCCCTGGTATGTAACATAGGCGTTATCATGAGTGCAATCAATATATTGTTGTCTTCTGTGTGCATATATCTTTTGTGTTTTATTTCATTATTATTATTGTTTATTACATTTCTTATATGCTCTTAAATAATCTTAATGTTTTATTTTATTTGGTCATTGTTTTAAATGTTTGCTTAGTGAAGCACTTTGTAACTTTAGTTTGGATAAGTGCTATATAAATAAAGATGTATTATTATTATTATTATTATTATTATTATTATTATTATTATTATTATTATTATTATTAATACATTTCTATGGAAATTAGCAGTGATTACCTCCTCCTCACACCTGGGTAAATATAAAACGGCCTGGTATTTACGGCCAACGATTGCCAATGCATAAATACCCTTGCGGTACCATCAGTGTGGTGATGTGGTCAATGAGTCAATAATAGGAGCTATAGTAAAAAATAAAAAGAAGAAGAAGAGAAAGTGGTGGGAAGTTGAGAGACAGTGTTTCTGGTCACTTTTTAAATCTTGGACGGGCAGGAAGACACAGGAAGACGCAAGAACAGGCAGGACCCAGTTCCACGCAGTTCACCTGTGAGAGGAGGGAGCTGTTGAATTCCTCTACACGGTAACTCGTCGGGAGACACCTCATTTGCATTTCCTGTTTTAACCGTCGGCTGTCTGAGGCGTTGCGCTCGTGTCCAATTACCCGGATGAATGGAGGTCGGCTGATGAGACAGCAGAAGGTTTTTAAACAGGCTCGTGCCTCAAGATCGCTGGGCCCTTTTCAGCTTAAATTACGGTCACTGATGGCGCCGCCTGATAGGGCTGCTGGATATCGTCCCGGGGGATTCTGGGATTTTGCACAAACAAAAGCAGTCTTGTTCAAAAGGGAACAAATTGTGAACAAAAAAATTCGAGGCGGGTTCTTAATTTTAATTACCACAGCCATTAAAATGCAGCTGGTTTCTCTTTGTAGTACTGCTCTTAAAACGTGAGTATTTAAAACTTGAGTGTGTGCGTGTGCGTGCGTGTGTGTGTATGTACACGTGTGTGTGTGTGTGCGTGCGTGTGTGTGTGTACACGTGTGTGTGTGTGTGTGCGCGTGTGTATGTACACGTGTGTGTGTGTGCGCACGTGCCTGTGTGTGTACACGTGTGTGTGTGTGTGTGTGTGTGTGTGTGAGCACGTGCATACGTGACCACAGTACGTCCCAAGGCTGAGACTGATTCAAGGACGTGTGACGTAGATTAGCAGTGATGTCCTCTTTGTGGTTGGTACTGTGTTACAGTCTGTGCAGAGCCGGAAGACTGGGAGGAAGCGTATGTAGCGCACTCCTGAAGCCATCCCAGATATCTGAACCGAATGGATCCTTTCCCTGGGCCCTGCGGATACTTTGGTGATATGATTTAGGCACAAAATGAATCTCCTCTCTGAGACACAGTGTCAAGCAAGAATACCAATGCAAGTTGTACAGGTGATCCTCTTCCCCTCATCAAAATTCTGAGCTTTATGTAACTGCTTTGAACAGACCACGACAAAGACGCCGCTGCACTTTGTGCGAGGTTGATTGTTCAGAGAAAGGTCAAACCTCCTCCTTGTTCCTCAAAAACGGACCTTTGTAAGTACTTCTCACTGAGTCATGTTTAATTTGAGTCCTTTAAATAAAGATGAAAAATATCTTTCTTACTCTGTGGCCAGGTTAGTAGGCAGCCACAGCGCTGTAAAAGCTATGGTCAGAGCACAATCTTGTCAGAATAAAAAAAAAAAGGCTTGCACGCAGTCATTCAGTTCACTCATTGAAAATACAAGCCTGTAATGGCGGTCTGTGGGATTGAGAAGCTTTGTTCCTCCAAAATGAAAACCCGCTGTACAAAAATGAAACCCCGGTCACCAGCCTTCCCTACCCACAAATGCTGTCGGGGCGTGGCCGCCTAAAAATAGCTCTGTGCAACACAATGTAATCAGATCCCCTGTCAAAAGGGCACATCACATTATATTCAAAAATGCACAGGGGGAAGTTTCAAAACTCTTCTCTGTTCCTTTTCATTCATTCTGTTGTTTTCTGAGCTGAGAAGGGGTGTAAACCCAGTCATAAAAATGCCAAAGCACATTCATTTGAAGACATTTAATGACTTTTATGTTTTCTTTTAGCAGAATGGTCTTAAGTGATGCTATAAAATCCTTGGCTTGGGTTGATGCCACTGTCCAGTGTTGTGATGGGGATACTGCATCATAGGAGGACATCGCAGTGTCCAAACCTTGTTCACATTGTCACCCTCTCACGGTTCCTGGACGCCAGAGGCCGGTTGGTCCCCCATCCCATTCCATCTCAGCCCTGTCCATGTATCCCCTGCTTAGCTTCACTTAGATTCTCTGTTCTGTTCCCTCATGTCTGGCTGTTACGCTTGTCTGATTCGGATCAGGAAATTGTGATTTCAGTGCTAGTTTGTATTTGTATTTGGCAGGGTCGTTTGTTTGCTGAGCAGGTTACTCTACAGGGTTGGAGTCCTGATCTGTGGTCACTTCTGGCACTACAATCGTTATTTCGCCCTAGTATGTTTCTTTTGTACCTCTGCACCTGGAACTGATGCACTTGTTGTACGTCGCTCTGGATAAGAGCGTCTGCTAAATGCCTGTAATGTAATGTAATGTAATACCCCTTGTTAGTATTTCTATCATTGCTTTATTGGTTGGTTAGGTTTCCTCACCTGAGTGTCATTAGTCATTAGTCTCACCTGGTTGTTCTCTGTATTTCGGTGCGCTGTGTTTGTTCAGTCTTTCAGCTCAGTTTTCACTGCCTTCGTAGGTATTTCTGACTTCAGCCTGATTTCTAGCGTGAGATTCCTGGTTGATTATCTCTCGCGTTAGTTAGCTGTTCTCTTGTGGTTTTCCTGTATTATTTGTTTTCCTACAGAGTGGTGTTTAGTGTTTAGTTCTTCATGTTCGTGTGTTTCCCCGGCACATGGATCCGCCTCGCCCCACGGACTGACAGTTACAATTTTTACTATTTGGACCCATTTTATGCCCATAATTTTGAATTTTGTATGGACCCCTTGTACTCGTTTTAGTGACCCACTGCTGAACTGCTGACAGCATGTTGTTCCTTAAAGAAAAATTTACTGGAAGCTAAAATAAAGGCACTCTTTCTTTTGATTTTGATTCATCGGTTCATTCAAAATATAAAGCTCCAATTAATTTTTTGGTAACAGTTCTACCTGTACATAGGTTCTCATGTTGTGGAATGGTGTTACCACTGTCATGTATGTGACATAGAATCCACAGTGCAAAGCAGTGGTTTTCTTTGGCTGAACTATTTCAGTAAATATCCATTCTCATTAGTTATTGTGTAAAATGTTAGCATTTTATAATTTGCCCAAGTTAAGGGCATTTGTCAATTACATCATAATAAAAAGTCCATCGCTCCACTATCAAAACCAGTGTCCTTGGACAAACAGTCAAATTGCTCAATAATTACATAATAGACAACCTGGATTGCAATAACAATTTGAGTATTTGGTAGACAATTGCATAACATGTTCTTTTGCCCTATTACGCCAATTCCAATGTGAGATAAGATTTGGGAAGTGCCAGCAATGAAAGTTTCTGGAAGTTCCATCAAGAACAAAAAATCCCATTCCTTGACAAAGGGTCACGCAATCTAACAAAACTCTGAAATTCATAAATGTTGCTAAATAAAATGTTATCATAGCCATTAATATCATGGAGGCACATTCCTATAGGACTGTACAAACAGAAACTATTATGATAGGCATATATCAATGTTTGTTTATTAATAAATTGAATGATTTTTTGCCTGATATGGTACATACTGTATACATATATACTGCTTTTCAGATATTACCTTAAATAATACATAATATTACACACAAGCATGCTTTTTACAGAGTATGAGACTGAGTAATGATTGATATATATATATATATATATATATATATATATATATATATAATATATATAAAGCCAACATAGTTACCAAACAACTGATATTTAAACATATATTTAAACTCATTTCTGTGTTTCTAATCCAGTTTTTTCAATGACATGAATTAAGCAGCTTGATGGCTGTGTTTTTTCTAGCATTTTAATGGCTTACCACAAGACGATCTGTCTTTCAAATAATTTAGCCCCACTGCTCGGTTAACACTGAGCAGAATGCGGATGGCCTGCGTCCAAAAACTGGCCGCTGCCAAGGACACTGAAATTTCTGCCATTTCGGGATATCTGGACCGCCCCGCTATTGGTTATCGGAAAGTGGTGAAATCACCCAGAACAGCACGTATCCCAGGCAGGTCAGGGTTTGCCTCCCCAGCAGGTATAAAAGCCTGAACCGACCTCAGCTGTCAGTGCGCCTCTCCAGCAGGGAAACCAAAATATCACCCTCAGCATCCACCTTCGCCATAATGCAGTAAGTGTTTCTTTTTTCATTTTTTTATTTTATTTTCCAGAGTGAATAGACTAAGGGGGGGTAAATCTGGCAGGGGTGAATTTTATTGTGCCCAAACCTTTTAGGATATGATGGAGACTGTTGTTAACACTGCAATGGAGACCACTGTTGATGTTTCTTGCTGTTTTCCAGGTCTCCTGTGGTTGTCTTGCTTCTTGCCTTTTGTGTCGGCCTCTCGTATGCATCAGGTATGTTGTTATTCCAACATTCCGAAAAAAAAAAGAAAAAAAAAAACCCAGAACATTTGAACTAACCGTGGCGAACTTTTCAGATCCGTTCAAATCAACGATGCTTTATTTTCATGTGAGAGATGAACATTTTACTATGGAAGTATACCATAGGAAATACAAACCAGCATAGGCTGACATAATAGTAATAATAATAATTGTGATAATATGTACATAAAATCAGTTAGTAAAATTGCCAATTCGCACAATAAGACATAATATATTTTCTACAATGGAGCTCACATGAGTGCCTCGCACTTTGACACATCTGCACACATGGAACTGGCTCTCCTGGGGCTACAGCCCCAGGAGAGCCCGCCTGAATCAGTCGTTCGCGAGGAGGACCGAGCTCATCCAGCAGCACACCCCACCTCGCTCGCCAAGCCTAGCGCGGTTTCCTGTCACACACGTGCGGTTATGTCACCCTCTCGTGTTGTCGAGGGTGACAGAGCCAACCAGGGTTTTCTGGCTCCGCGCCTCGCGGTTTTTCATCATCATCATCATCATCCTCATCATCATCATCCTCAAGCGGAGACCTTCTCTTTTCTTCTCTCTCCGCTCTCTCCCAGAAGTGCGTCTGGCGGGCAACGCTGTTGTCCCTGTTAATGGAAAATCAGTCGCAACAGCGGCGCAAATGGAATGACACGAGAAGCCAAATGAAAGTTCATATCTGCATGCTTTAGGTTTCACTAGTGCGTAATTCAGTAATGTGTTAGTTCTGGGATAAACACATTGCCGCTATATCATATTGCTGTATATTTATATACCTTATACAGTATATATAGAGTAATATAGCAATTTTAATAATATACTGAATAAATTAAATGCCCAATATCAGCTGTAGTAATTTTGTCATAATGGATGTGACAGCAGTTATGTCAAGTGTATGACAGTGTCCTGTCAGCCTTGTGTCGAAGGGTTCAAGTAAAGCGCAACCAAAAATGCCCGCATATGTCTGCATATTAAAGTTATGGGCAGATATTGCTTGGATCCAGGCCGCTGGTTCCAACGGCAGCCTGGCATTGACTGTGATCTTTTTTTGTTCCCCAGGGCCTCAGATCAGATCCCGGCGCTTGGTGGGGGGCTCCCTCACCTGGAACGTCCCCTGGCAGGTGCTGCTGCAGTTTTCGGACAGCGTTCTGGACGGCGGGATTGGGGGCGGAGCTTTGATTTCCGAGCGCTGGATCCTCACGAGCGGCCGGAATCTGTTCATCAACAAGACCGGGCAGCCGACCAGGAGGGAGCCCACCGACCTTCCCCTGGTGTACGTGGGAATCACCAACCGCAGGACGCTGGATCCGGCCCAGGCGGTGGAAGTGGAGAAGGTGAAACACCAAGCCCACTCCCTGCTCCCCTCCCCCCCTACCCCAACCCCCCCCCCTTTATCAGTCAAATGTCAAATCTGGAGCTCACCAGATTATTCATTTATGAGTGTGCGAAACCAAAGTCTTAACTGCCATGCAGTCTGTGCATGGACAAAAGTGTTACTGTAACACGTACTGTAGCATCCGGTAAAGATGCCGATGATAATATGTGAAATGGCTTTAGACTGGGAGCACTGAGCACGCAGCTGTCTCTGATATAATTTCAGAGACATTTTATTAATTCCCTGCTATCTGTACATCACAATAAATGCAAATGAAATTATAAATCATGAATACAAATTAGCACCATTGATGACTGGAGCCTTGAACATAGGCTGTTCACCATTCCGTAGAGAAGGAATTCTACCGATACTTTTACAGATGCCGCCATACATACCCATATACCCGAGAGCTTGCCATTTGGATTTCACTCATAACCCAGTGTCATTCTGTGCAGGTGTTCTTGCACCCAGACTTCCAGAATGCCTCCACCTGGGACAACAACCTGGCCTTGATCAAGCTGAAGCAGCAGGTGGTCCTCAGCGAGAAGGTTCAGCCAATCCCACTGCCTGTGACCGGCCAGGACCTGGAGGATAAGGAAGGAACGCGGGGCGTGGTGTCGGGCTGGGGGTGGGGCGCCCTCTTCACCTTCTCCGACTTCCTCAAGTACCTGGTGGTGTCCGTGGTGGACCGGGGGCTCTGCCGGGCCGAGTACAAGCAGGGGGGGTCGGTGCTGAGGGATATGCCGGAGGTGGACGACCACACATTCTGCACCGGCGTCACCGAGAAGACGGAAAACGTGTGTTTCGGGGACGAGGGGGGCGCCCTGGCCGTCCTGGACCCGACGGACGACAGGGTGTACGCCGCCGGGATCCTCTCCTTCGACAAGAGCTGCCAGGGGGAGAAGTACGCCGTCTACACCAAGGTGTCGGCCTACGTGCCCTGGATCATCAGCGTGATGAGGGGGGACTCTGACGACTCCAACGCGCTTCGCGCCTCCGCCATGCGCCAGATGTTGGAGAACGCGTAAGACGCGCGCGGCGCCAGGAACCGCACGGGGGCGGGTTGATTGCGCCCGCCCATTTTTTTTTTGTTGTAAACGCCCTGTTCCCCGAACGAACGGGAGTCGTGATTTGCTAGCTCCGACGTGCCCTTGTTTGTTTTGACGTGTGTCATAACCGTAGTGTTTGATTTTTTTTTTTTGTTTTTTGAATTGCTGGATTTTCAGTGAAATTTCATTTTGAATGGTAAATCCCCGTGTTGTTGTAAACATTGCTGTTATTTCTGCTGTATTAGAGAAACCCAAAAATTATTGTGATTTTTCATACTTCAATAAAATGTGACATCAACAATCTTGTGCATGTTCATTTTTATATTTCATATTTATATTAGATTTTTATTTATTATTAGTTATTTTCATCATCTTGATTTCGCTGGCAGAGAGAGAGATTTGTCCTTGTGCTTTCCCATAACTCATCTAAACAGTCTTTTCGATTTAAATCTTGAACGGCCGACAGGCCCCCAATTTCCCCATCTGAAACCCATGAGTGACGATTCAATTATACCTTCCACTCAGGAAAAATATCCATACAGGCTGAAAAAATATT
Source organism: Anguilla pacifica (assembly GCA_039654925.1). Taxonomy (NCBI): domain Eukaryota; kingdom Metazoa; phylum Chordata; class Actinopteri; order Anguilliformes; family Anguillidae; genus Anguilla; species Anguilla pacifica. Next base: position 60,973,861 of record CM077288.1, read on the forward strand.
TCTGATTGATTGTCAGATGTATAGTGAAAATGGGTTCTGTTCATTTTTACTTGAAGTGTGTGCAAATTGTTAGCCAAACAGTTGATTAACTAGACTTACGTTCAAAATAACAGGCTGATTGCTTGTCAAGGATCATGTGCATATTTCTGAATGCGTTTCTTCGGAAACAGCAAATCCTCTCATAAAAATATATATGTACTGGATGTCACAGGTATTCAAATCACCATTCATAACCAAGAAAGCCAAAACAAGGCCAAAGAAAATAAAAAATTTTATTACCATATTTATGCTCATATTATCAATACTTTTGAATTTTATAGACGGAGATGTGAGCACTAATCAATGTAATCAATGGGGGAGTTCATCTGCATGGCATTGAATTATAATACCAATAATTCACAGTGTATTCCTGCCAGTCAAGTCAAACAGATGTTGCCTATTTCTCTGTGTGTTCGACAGGAAGCACTTCAGCAATAGTAATAAATGTATTAGAAATCATTATCCTAACACAATCATAATTATCATCATCATTATAATTCATTATGCGTGAGAATTACATTAATCATAATGCTGTAATGGTAATTTTGATTTACACTTGCCAAATATGTGAATTTCACATGAACAGGCTGCTGCATCACAGCAAACTAGAGTCAACAGACACCTGCTTTTGGGCTACATAACAACAGCTCCCCAAGAGAACTTTGAGTAAATCTTTTTTTATTATTATTACTTTTTAAAGCAAGGTACTGTTGCTGCTCTAGATTCGAATACCCATTTGTGCTGGTTGTCAAGGTAATGCCTATTGATGTCTTAACAAAGCACTGGTTTTTAAATTAGGGCCAAGCCATGGATATCACATTGGAATCTGCTCATGCAAAAAATTGTCTGAATGTGTTGTTATACCATCGCAGTATGATGAATTTCTATGCGCTGAATATGGCCAGCTGATGGACACTTAAATTAATCTGTTCTGAAACGGATATGAATAAATCTTTGCCAAGTGAACAGGCTGCATTTGGATGGAGATGTGCTCAGAAGGCTTCTTTTTATTTACCTGCTAGGTACATTGTACTCACCACATTCCCAAAGTAATCAAACTTTGACAGGGCCTAGGAATAAATATCATTCAATTCATAGATCAAATTAGTGGAATGTATCATTGGAGAGATGAGTCAGGCCTTGCCTGTCAAAATATACATATATATTTTTTGAATTTACTGCCATTAATGTACCAGTGAGTTGCCGTGTTTTGAATGGTTATAACAGTCAGTGTTGCACTGTGATTGGCTCAGTGCTGTGAGTGTGTGTCCTTGTATACCCCTGAAGGAAGCCCCTTGTCATATCTTTAAAATACTGCTATGTTGGATGTTCAAAAAAAATATTAATATTAATATATTGCATCATTCACTGCAATGTCATGGCCATCTGCTTGATTTTTTAATGAGTCAATATTATGTCCATCCCCAGTACCACCTGTGCAGGGAACGGACTCAAAAACCACTTAGAATGAATCACAGTCAGAGCCATGATCATGTCCAGATGAACAAACGATGCTACGGTCTCACACATTTTATCGAAAAACTTGAAATTTCCTTTTAATTTCTTATTGCCGTGTTTTTATCGCATCCCAAGAGACTGAATGTTTTTTATTTTTTTATCTTATAGCTTGACATTCTCTTCAGAACACGTAGAGCAGCTTGTCAAGGTGTGAGAGTTTATGCTGGAATAATTACCTTCATCTTGTTGAGCACACGAGTACAGTGTGTTTTTTTCCTGTTCATGCCACCACTCGCTGGACGAGAGATCCACCCAGTTCTCATGAACCAGCCTAAAAACCTGAACTGAACTCTGAGCTGAAAAATGAATTTCTCGTCTATTCTAGAAATGAGTGTAACTGTGTGTAACGGTTAATCATACATGCTGCAGGTGAACTTGAGCTGGTTTGTGAAACATGCAAACATGACCCAGAGTTCACGGCTGGCAGAACAAACACAGACTTAGTTTTGATTCATGTGGAAAGTAAGTTTGTTGGTTGCTGCAGCATTTTGTGAAACAATCCAACATTTTTGTACTAATATGTGTCACAAAACAGTCAAGGGATCAATTAATCTCCACAATGGGCTTTATAATTTCTGTCCGCAATTTTCCACATTTAATCTGAATTCATTTCATGAATTGACTGACTTAAAAATGGAACTGATTCCAATGCAGATATCTGTAAATACATGGTATATTTAATTTGTAATTCATTGGGCTGTTTAATTTCTTATCTCATGAAGTATAGAATTTGCAATGAATTGGTCGTCCTACTCTGCTAATAGAATTGAGTGGATTGAGATGCAAAATCATCAGATTTGAATTGTGTTTGTTGAAATAATTCAGAACTGGAACTAAAGTTAAAAGACCTGATTGGAGGAGGTCAGCTATATTGGAAAAGGAAGTAGGGCAAACTGAATTGTATTATTTTGATTTTATTTGAATAACAATTATTTATTTTACTCCTACAGCAATACATAAATAAAATTTCTCTACTTTTGTACTTTTATATAAATACAATGTAGTGTATTCCACAGTAATCACATGCATTAAGACGAGTGAGCCGTGGCAATGGCAGGTATTTTTATATGAAATATGTAGAATACATTTTTTCATTGATTTATGTTGGGTCACACATCAACAGTGCTTTGAGAGTTGTCTGGTCTCCCCCACCACTGCAGTCCAGCCCCTCTTTCGTCATCGCCTCCACCCTGCATACATCTGTCGCCACCTGCTGCTCCCCACCACCACCACCCGGCCCCGCCCATCATCTGAGCCACATCATAAACTCTGTAAAACTGACTGACGTGTTGGTCACCAGTTGGCACCCCAGAGGAGGACGGGTTTCCCCCTTGGGCCTGGTTCCTTCCGAGGTTTCTTCCCAACTGCCGCAGGGAGTTTTTCCTTGCCACTGTTGCCTTAGGCTTGCTCCTCACGGTTCACCTAGAGGAGCACCAGGTCTGCAGGACTACGCATCGAAAAAATAAATGACAAAAAAATAATAATTTTGAGCCCTTTTTCAGGAAAAATGCTCATTTCCAAGAGTGTGTTAAAAAAATTTAAAAAAATTTTTAAATGCCCAGCGCTAAAAGGATTTTTATGTCTGTGTGATATTGCAAAGGGAGACATGCAGGTTGTGCTCGCAGTTTATTACATCATTATGGGATCTCAGCAACCCTCCAATGCACGGTGCTCAGCAGGAGCTCTGAGAAATGACATCTATACCAGCTGAGAAAGTATTGCGTTTAAGCATTTATAAGTCTTCTCCTTAATTGCAAGGCTCCATGTGGCACGTGGCTAAGCCGCAGTCAGAAACCCCGAGTGAGAGACGAAGGATTCAAAGCAAAATGGGGAATCGTGTGCATTGAATTGCGTTTCAATGGTGCACATGGCCTTGGACAGAAGGTTGTTGAACGTATTTTACTCCTTAATATTAAACATCGTCGAAACTGCTCTAAAAACAGCATCACATCGATCGGGTTCATCAGAGTAAGACGTCAGTAAGATGAAGCAGTGGTCACGCAATTTAAATGTGTATTTAGCACCATAAATAAAGGGGGGAAAACCCACCACATGCTGATTTGAACAGATAAAACCGTTACACCGGCTGCCGTTCTAATGCTAAATTATTTAGCGTGCTGTCAACGGCAAACGGGCTGTACATGTCATTATCCGGTCCATACCTGTAGGTTTATGTCACACTGCGGTATAAGCAAAGGTCCCGAGGGCTGACAGGAAGCTGTTACATAACTCAGCCAATCACACGTGGCTGGTTCTCTTAGAGGCTGACTCTCTTCCTTCGTCGAGCGGCTGGTTGGTACGGGGTTGCTCAGAGGAGGGGGAAATACTTCTCCGGGATTCCGTGTGCGCCAAAGCGCTGACCCGCGTCTTTTTATTGGAAAGTTTTTGCGCAATATTTATTTTGTCTTTCATTTTGAGCCTGTGAAAGACTTCGCAATCCATGCTTTGTACAAAAGGAGCAATAGAAATATTAAGATTATGGTGATGCTGATGATGATGATGATGATGATTATGACTATTATCATTATTATAATTATTATAATTGATGCTGCTACTACTAAAAAGAACAATTATCTTCATAATACATAATCATAATGATGATTGGATTATCTATTTAAAGAACAATAGAATCCTGCATATCCCTGAAGGCGTATGGAATAATGACTACATAAAGATGGAGGATAACAAACAGACTCAAGGTCAAAATGTTTTCATAACAGTCCTCCGAAGTTTCCGGTCTTTTTCATACTTCATGGATGTATAAATTTTTGACACCCACATTAGCTGATAATGCTAATATGAACTGACATGTAAAGGTAAAATGAAAATGTTCCACCTTGAGAGTCACTTTGGCTCATAGACATTTGCAACATCACATTATTTAGCATATACCCCGACAGCATGCGACTCCCTGGCCGGATCTAGGCCAATCGTGGCCTGAAGTCAGAACTGCCGGGCCGGACTCTGGCCCGAAGTCGCTTGTTATCTGGGTATTGGTTGCATATATCAGCGTTTCCCAACCTTTTTCCTTACGCGGCACACTTTCCAAATTTACAGAATCTCATGGCACACCATGCCGACAGAACTTTTTAAAGTCATTTGAACATTAAAATTTTTTTTAAAACGATTTTTCACACGGCACACCTGACCTTGCCTGACGGCACACCGGTTGGGAAATGCTGGCATATATATATATTATTTATTTTTTTGTGTAAACTCACATGAATTTACACAAACCACTTCCCACATTTCCACATGCACAGCAGGACATCTTCTGCAGAATTTCAACATTTCACCATGTTTACCTTGCCCAAAGCCGGCATATATATATATATATATTATTTATTTTTTTGTGTAAATTCACATGAATTTACACAAAACCCACTTCCCACATTTCCACATGCACAGCAGGACATCTTCTGCAGAATTTCAACATTTCAACATGTTTACCTTGCCCAAAGCCACAGTGACAACTTGGCTAGCAGGGAGCGAAACCTGTGACTCACGGGTTACGAGTCCATCGCCCTGCCCACTGGAACGCAGTCCACACGCCCTGTGTGCACAGCACAAACTAACGAGGAAACAAGGGCGGGGTGTCGCATTCACCCCATCGCACCCTCATACGTGCACGCGCAGCATCGCCAAGGGAACCAGCTCTTGCTTCTGATTTTCGCGCTGTTGACGGTTTTGTGGACCAGGAAGATGAGATCAGCCTTGTGTGCGTGCGCCGGGAGATCAAAGATGGCGAGAGCACCTTGCGGGCCATCTGTGACATTGTGTGCTTCCAGAGCCCTTCCTGTCAGCTTGCTGTCACCGGTCGCTCTTATTCATCAGTCAGTGGGAAGCCAGAGTGACACACACAGTGCTATCAGTCAAATGCAACGCCATTGCCAAAAAAGTGAAGGATTACAAGATAAAAAAAGTAAACAAGTAAACTACAAAGTACAGCCTAGCCCTTGTGTGTGAATAGACTCTGTGTCAGTCAACACATTTCGGACAAAAAAAAAATTCATTGTTCACGCCAAGTAAATGAGAGGCAGTAGCATAGCAGCTAATGTGCTAGCACTGCCATCATCAGAGAAACACCTGAGTCGTAAAGGTAGCATATACACAATCTATCCAGGTAAGCTGTTACTTCAAAGCAAAACCTTATATTTTTCCCATGGCTGAGTACTGAGGAACATGGAGAATGGCCTGACAGTTGGGCCACCCGCTAGCCCTGCACCCCAATGAGAGGTAACTCCACCTGCGCTCACTCACATAATTAGTCACCTCGTTGCCCAGGGAGGTAGAGAGGGACTAAGTCCTGTAGTACCTGTTGTGAAACAGAAAGAATGAAAACAAGCAGTCATGAGTTTCAAGTGATTGTGTAGTCCCCTATCCTAAAGTGCCCCCTCTGCCATTGACGGACAATGTTGCAGCAATTGGACAGCCTAAAAATGAGATGTTATTTATACATATACATACTGTAAGAAGTGACGTGTTCTTTTGTTGTCAACTGAATTACTCAAATTTATGACTTTATGTTCTTGTGATTTTTTTCACGATAGTACTCCTAAATTTTGTTGGGTATTCCTGCTCACCATAGCAACCTCGTCAGTTTGGGATAGTGCAGACATGTTGACACTCTCCTCCGGCACTCATGACGGCAAGCCACTGCTTCGTTTCCACCCCACGGGCCGCCATATAAACCTGGCACAGACAGGAAGTTGAAGGAGGTCACCTAAAGTGCAGCCTCTAAGGCCGGACGGTGGATGTCCTATTGACCGGACAGCGAGCACGTAGATCACGATTGCACAATGACGCACAGACACATTCTTTAATTAAACCCCAACCCTAGGTCTGGGAGTTGGGTTAAGGCTAACATTAGGTGAAGGGCTCATGTAAAATTATGGTTAGGCTAGGAAAAAAATCTTTTTTCTTGCCAGCTGTTCTGGCACAATCCGTCCCAATGTGGAGTGCTTATTTAAACATTGAAACAGAATTGTTTCTGGCTTTCAAGCCAGAAAAGGGCAGGGAGGTCCCCTAGTTAAGTCAGCCGTGCCTCTCCCAGTAACCTCCAATCTCAGCTAAAAATGAAAATGCTTCTGTCAAGAAATAATAGCCTTTCCTGATACTGTAGCTATAATTATGGAGCTTTGCTAAAGTGGAATTAATTACACTTCAGTGGCTCATCCGAAGAACAGATCTGTGTAGCTGAAGGTAGGAGATCAGGCGGACACTAATACAATTTTTTTAAATAAATTCAAGCCTTTCACGTCATTCCTTGTACCTTGGCTTGCATGCACTTTCATTTAACCAAATTGGTACTCAAGGATTGTCAATTTTAATTAACTGAAATCCATTTCATTCGTTTTGTAAATTGTTTTGACTGTACCAGTGCTGTTTTACCCTCTGCCCCTCAGCTGTTGGCCATACTTATTTGGGGCTCTCTGCACTAGTGTGTAGGGTATCTGTCTTTTCTTGCAGCTGAAGTCTTGCACTTCCATTTTTCAGTCATTGTTACTGAGCACTTTCAGGTCCTGTTTGTTCTTTGTTCATAACAGTGCATTCTGTGCTGGGCTTTATCTCATGGTAATTTGAGAGGCCACAGCTCTCATGTTTAGTTCAAGTTTTCATTCGTGATTGAATACCAAAGGCGTGGTGATCAAAGCAATGTCGGCTACAAGTACTATTGTCTGATTGGTTTGCTAAATTCATTTGTCCTGAACTAAAAGCAGAAATGAACCAGCGTGGGAAACATTGAGAATTACCATGCGACTGGGGTCTGTTTTGCTACACTGTCTTATTGTTGTACATGACCCAGGTTTCCATGTGTTTTCAATATATCTGGTCTATTGTATTACACCTTTGTTTATTCTACATTTATGCCGCACATGCAGTATTTCTACCAAATACTTAATCAATGTTTATTCTGACGTTACCTTGTTAACCCTCAAAACCTTCTTATTTCTGGTCGGGGTCGTTGAGGAGGCTGGGGCCTATCCCAGCATGCACTGGCTGTGGAAGCAGGAACACACCCTGGACAGGTCACCAGTCGAACACAGGGCGCTCACATCATTAACCTTGTTTTATTTCTTTCTTTATCCTGTTTTACCTGTGTTTACATTGAGAGTACCTCGCATATACCTGTTTTCTTCTGTGCTAATGCTGTATTTACCTGTGTTTACTATGTTTGTGTTCCCCACCTTGCCGTGTCTACGCTGTGTATTTAACCTCTGTGCAGACAGTTCAGCCTGCACATATCCTGTATCTTTTATGTGTTTACCCACCTTCTATCTTCCTCTTCAGCCCTTATCACCCATTCACCCTCTGTTTTTTATGCATCTACCTTACAGATCAAAATATGTGGGTCCCAGGTGGACATCAATGTGTGTGCGTGCATGTGTTTGTGTCTGTGTGTGTGTGCCCGCGCGTGCATGCGTATGTGTGCGTGTGTGCGTGCGTGTGTTTGTGTGTGTGCCCGCGCGTGCATGCGTATGTGTGCGTGTGTGCGTGCGTGTGTTTGTGTGTGTGTGCCCGCGCGTGCATGCGTATGTGTGCGTGCGTGTGTTTGTGATAATAATCTCTATCAATTTTCAAATGTAAGTGCAAACAAACCTGATCTTACTGTGATTGATGAGGACCACAGTGAGGTGTTCGTACTGGAAGTAGGCTGTGCCTTCGATGCAAGCCTAGAAGAAGCATTTCTTACTAAACAGTTAAAATACCAGCCATTATTACAAGCCATAACAGAACTAGGGTATAAGTGTCAACTTCTAGTTTTTATATTTGGAAGCCTTGGCCATGTCCGCAGGCTTGTGGTCAGAGGTCTTAGGATAATGGGGCTGGTAAAATTGAGAGCAAAGCGACTAGCAAAATATTGCTCAGTTTCTTCCATTATAGGCAGTTGCAGTATATGGAGGAGAAGATGCTTCTTCTACCCATAATGTTTCCTGTCAGTATAATTGAGATGCAAAGGTCTAACCTGCATTTTGTTTGCTTTATCCCTATTGGTATGCTTTCTGCTATTCAAGTGAAGGACATCAGACAGAAACTGAAATATATTTATATAAATATATATTATATATATATATATATATATATATATATATATATGATGTATTTTATAAATGTGGATCTAAATAAAGAATTAATATGTGAATCTGCGTGTGTGTGTGTGTGCGTGCGTATGTGTGTGTGTGTGTGTGTGTGTGTAAATATTTGTATGAGTGTGTGTGTGTGGGCGTGTCTGTGTGTGCAGGTGTGTGTGTGTGTGTAAATATTTGTATGAGTGTGTGTGTGTGTGGGCGTGTGTGTGTGCACAGGTGTGTGTGTGTGTGTGTGTGTGTGTGTGAAACACAGGGGAACCCTGGAGAACTATTCGGCTAATTCAGAGACTACATTTCCCATTACTCAACGCCATCTGTCAGCGTCTTCGGCTGAGCCTGTTTAAGTACCGGGAATGTGTCGCTTCAGGCAGCGGCAGGGTGACAGGGTGGACGGGTGACAGGGTGACAGGGTGACAGGGTGGCAGGGTGGCAGGGTGACAGGGTGACAGGGTGGCAGGGTGACAGGGTGACAGGGTGGCAGGGTGACAGGGTGACAGGGTGGCAGGGTGACAGGGTGACAGTGCACGGAGGTTTTCCGTGAGCACGCTGGCATTGTCGCGCAGTCCCGTCGCGCAAACACTTCCCAGGAAGTGTGGCGCCAGGGGAAGCCGGGCTGTCTCCAGGTGAGCCGCACACTGAGGCTCATGGAACTGTGTCACTCCTGACGGGGGCGTTTTCAAAAGTTCCACACGTTCGACGCACTCGAACTGCCCACGCCGTGCCGCCAGAACAAGAACAAAAGGGCCAAACCTGAGCATTTGTTCGAGGGTAGAACTTCCACAACAAGAACATTTGGATAAATTAAAATTGGTGAGGGCAAGCTTGCCATAGGGATTACCTGCAATGAAATCTCTAAACAGAATTATATTATATTTATAATTTATAATTTAACCACACCTGAAATAGATTGTTGGCTACTCTTATAGCATCGGCTACTCTTTATTCCAGTGCATGTTTTGACTGAAACGATTCCCTGATTTTTATTAGTATGGAACATTTAGTTGTCAGAGACAAATTGGATGAATTGTAACTGGCAGCGCTGTTCGTTTATTCTCTGTAATGTTTTTCTGTCATCTAAAACATGCATTTGCAATTTAAAAACTATAAATTTGCTCAATAGCAGCGCTAATTATGCTATTATACGATCATTAGAGGGAAACAGGCAGTTATTTTGGCAGTGCAGTATCAGGGTTTTTGCTACTTTAGAATTTTGATTATGCCATGTTAAAATTAATCTGGGGGCCTGGAGCACTGGCTGCAATGTGGGGCTTTTTGCCCCCGAAAGGTCTCTGACTTTGCACTGATTTGTGGGATTGAACACCAAACTGCTTTTTTATTGTTTACTTTTCTGTAAAGTTCATCAGCGAAAAGATGAATGTACAAGATTTGAAAATATGAGGATGGATCATTTCTTAAGCGCAACAAATACTGATTTCCCCTGGTGCCTCTTTGATAATGAGTGTTTTTGTAATTAAGATCCATATGCATGTAGCCAGTCATCTCAGAAAATATATATTTGACATTTGCGCTCTCACAGGAAAACAAATGTTTTTGCCTAATACTGCTGCGGATGTACATCTCGTCCGTATCTTTAGATTAGATTAGATTCAACTTTATTTTCATTGCACAGAGTACACGTACTGAGACAACGAAATGCAGTTAGCATCTAACCAGAAGTGCAAAAGAAGCAGTAAAGTGCAGTAAGGTGTATGCACATATGTATAATATAAATATAGAATATGGAATGAAAAGCTAAGGTATATACAGTATGAAAGTGAATAAATCTTCTCCATGACATTCAATTATGTGAAGACATAAATGGCGAGATTGGGACCAGGGGAAGGGGGAATCGAAATCGTCAGCGCTGCGGCTTTCCAGGAACTTGCTTTGCCTCCGGGAAATGAATCTGTGTATTCACGAGCGAGGATGAAAAGAGATGACGCCAGTCAGCGCAGTCAGTTTTGAATCCTGCCCTGAACGTGATTTGGATCCTCGAAACCAAGACCAATTAATTTCGCTGCCGCCGCAGAAGAGCGTGGCAGCGCGCCTTCTCGTTGCGTGCGACCGCTCGGAGGGACGTCCGGGCGCCTCGTGGAAATGCTCATGCATTTGTTATTCAGCATGGCAACAGATGAGCACAATCCCTGCCTCTGTTTCAGCGCCTGGAAACAGGGGAAGCTGGTCTGCCAAGGAAACGCTTCGTATCTGGTGTCTTCTGAGGCAGGTTGCCAAATAAAACTATAAAGAGTAAAGGGGCTTAGGGCCGTCTGGGTAGTGTAGAGGTAAAAGCACTCGCCTGCCACCGCAGAGGCTGTTCAGCAGGGAGGGGATCTGGGGGAGAGAGCGTGAACCTCCGCACGCGTTACACTCTCCCGGTGAAACTCCTCGCTGTCAGGTGAAAAAGAAGCGGCTGGCGACTCCACGTGTATCGGAGGAGGCATCTGGTAGTCTACACCCTCCCTAGACCAACAGAAGGATAGCGCCTCGACCAGGACCGTGATACACACAGGGAATTGGTATAACGACTAAACTGGGGAGAAAATTGGAGAAAAATGGCAGAGAAAAGGGGCTTCAATTAAAGCTGTGTATTACCGTCACACGACGAGGCATACCTGCTGAGGCTCTGTCAAGTTTTACCCTTTGCCTGTTCTCCAAGAGATACATGCTAAGATTCATGGCTTCTCTACATACAAATTGCTTGTGTATTTACCTTGTAATTATACATCCATCCATCCATCCATCGCTTATTCTGAGCAGGGTCATGGGGGGTGCTGGAGCCTATCCCAGCGTGCATTGGGCGAGAGGCAGGAATACACCCTGGACAGGCCACCAATCGATCGCAGGGCACACACCATTCACTCACACACTCATACCTATGGGCAATTTAGAGTCTTCAGTTAGTCTTCCTGCATGTCTGTGGGAGGAAACCCACACGGACACGGGGAGAACATGCAAACTCCACACAGAAAGGCCCCAAGCTGAGATTCGAACCCACGACCTTCTTGCACCACCGTGCTGCCCACCTTGTAATTAATGAATGTTAATCCAGCTAATGTTCATTAATTAATGTTCATCTAACTTGAAAACTGAAAAAAGTGGTAACAATACCCGTATGAAAAAGAATAACGTGTGGCATAGTCCTGCTCTCCAAGACAGTTGAAGATGTTTGACAGAATTTCCGAAAACCCTTTGTTCTCTTTTTTTTTTTGTTAGTGGCCATTGGAAGCTGAATTTGTGCCACTGGGTAGGACACAGCCAGCAGAATGACAGTTTGCAGGGTACAAATGAACAGATCCCCCTATTGGTGGAAGGCAGCCGCGTTCAGCATCACATTTCAAATGAAGATGCTCCACCCCGCATCAGTGCATCTGCAATGCACTACTCTCTCCTGAAACATTCCATGGGCCAGTTGTTGCTTAGCGTCCAGTTTAAACCCCTGGAGCACAGATTTGCATTACAAATGGAGCAGCTATACAAATCTGTGAAATCAGGAGTAGCCGTTCCAGTTCTAATGCAGTTCTGTGGTCTTAGGGGGTTTAAACCTGATGTTTAAATTCCAGCTAAGCATACTGAAAATGGCCTCAAAGTCTGTTGAGGTCATTTTCACATGACGCACAACTGACTGATCAGGGTGGAGGATCTCGCACGGGTAAAAAAAACGTACACTAGTCAAAGATTTATATATAGAGAATGGGTCACAATAGCCAGCAACTGTGCTTTTTCCCACATTATGCAGCAGACTGAAACAAGAGGGATCCAGGTGCTCTATACAAAGTGCTTTCCATAGAGACAGCTGATTTGCACCCCTACACATCGAATGTGGCTGTCAGCAGACTGATTGTGTTTTTGTTACTAATCCAAAGGTAAGGAGCTCAGTGAATGGTGACTATGGGTACTCAATTATGCTTGAATAGTTTGTACAACAGCTAGGCTTTGGGGGCTGCACACTGCCCGCACCCCCCACCCCCCCCACCCCCACCTTTCCCCCTGAACCCATCACAAATCAGCTGAGCTGGAACATCTGTCACATTAATATTGATCATTGACCTATCTAATAAATATACACTCCACCAGCGTAAGCTATCATTGCTGTTTATTTTCGGTTGGTAACACCGGAGAACTGGTAGTTGGCCGCTTTCAATAGATTTAATTTTAAAAAAAATAAATAAAAAAAAAAACACTAAATGTCAGGAATTAACAGATGTCAGGGAAATTGCGTGAAATTATTAGTAGCTGCTTTTCTCAGGATGACTGAGTGGCTCAAGTGTAGTTTTGGTCATTTGTTAAAAACACTTGAGAAAATTAAAGACACGCCAATTCTGTGAGTGATGCACATCTGGAATCAAAATGGAGCTGTGGAGCTGCTCATTGGCCAACAACAGAGGATTGTGGTTGTACTGGGCAGCTCCCAGGTGTGAATTTGTATGAGTGTGAAGCAGGGCGTTCCTGCAAAAGAGCATCTGTGCTCAGTGAACCTACCCTGGGTAAAGAAAGGTTAAATAAATAAAAAAAATTTGTTAAATGCAGCTTTACAAGATGCAACCGCTCTTTCGATCTTTTCAGCCCAAAACTTGATATTTTTGCTTCCGTCTTAACATGAAGTTAATATGAGTTTTGTCTGAACAGGAAACTGGGAAGAGGATCTGAGAAAAGTCCATACCTTGCCAGTCAATGACAATAAATGTGTGTTTTGATGCATCTTATAAATGTTGTTATTCACTCACAGAAGGCGGGAGTTAGTGTCATTCCACATGTGTGACAGTCAGTTATCAGGCCTGGTTCTGTGGGCAAGAGAGATAGCACACAGTACGCCGCTGTGTACACAAGTTTAATCTTACAATAACTGGCATGCAGACTGAGCACACATTCAAACATGTAGACATGAAACAAACGTACATATGAATTTTAAGAGAATGATTTTTTCGCAATTTGTTTCACCTCTACCATGTCATCTGCGCCTAGATGTTGACTGATTACATTTCGGCTGATAACAGTGCTTAGTCCGTAAACGCAGAGGTTTGCAATCTCAGCCCTGGGGCTCCCCTATGTGTGCTGCTTTTTTTGATGAGGCTGTTGAAAATGTGCTTATGATCTTCCATTACGAATTCTGCTAAACGTATCACACGTTCGGCTTGTTGCAATCTGTTTTGGTTTTGCTTTGAACCTCATTTTCCACAGTTTTCATTCAGAGGTCAGATGTTCACGTTTATAGCAGTTATAGCAAATTACATATTGCTATTTATTGTCATTTCACTTGTCAGTCAATAATTAAAATTTTAAAATGTAGCATGTTTCTAAAGGAAACATTTCCCATATGGCACAATAAATTAAAGCACTAGTTAATCTGATGTGAATATGGAAAATCTATTTGTGTTACCCACAGCTATTTCTGACATAATGAATGTAATGTTTTATTTCCTCAACATTGTGCATCACATTGTATTATTTTATTTTCACGCCAAAAAACAGATAATGTTTACATAAGTGTAGATAAAAGCATTTTCTTCCTGTTTAAGCATTGTTTTTTCAGGTTCAGGCTATCTTACATTACATGACATCAATTTAGAAGACGTTCTTATAAAGCGCAACTTACAACATAGGATAAATATGTGTGCATTCACTTTATTAAAATGAGCAGTGATGGCAAACCTGTTTCACAGTTCTAGATTTCCAATGCAATTTCAGAGGGAAAAAAATAAATAAAAGTTGACAAAGATAGCTTCTGACCACAGAGCTGAGATCGATGCCTCGTACAGCAAGGGGGGGAAACGGCCCTTCGGTTCTTCCACAAACGGAAACGAACAAATGATTTTGTGCCTCCTGAGGTTAGCCTGGCTGTGGAAAGAGCGATGTCCAGTCTCCACTGTGCTGTGTACAGACACAGGCCATCTGCCAGCTTGCCCTGCTGTCAGAACGGAGGCCTGCCCGTTTCCGTCCTTAGGTGAGGAAGTGCGGTTATCACGCACGCGAGAGGAAGGTCACTGAAGGAGCAGGAAATTGAAAATAATTACGGCACAAATGGGTTTGGATTTAATCCAGATCCACACGTTGTTTTTATGCCTCAGCCAGCATTGCATGGCAAGACATCCCACTATTTCACCTGTACACCTGTACTGGTTTATAGTTCAGGTATTAAAACGGTATAGCGTGATTTCAGCACTGAAGACAATTTTTCAACCGAAATGTTTTACCCTTCATTCTTGTCTCTGATGAAAAAAATGTTTGCAAACATGCTGAACCTTCATTTTGTTGTCCTCTTTCCACAAGCTGCATTTCGTCCTCAGAAATGTTTGTCACTGAACAAAGGTAAGACTGTGAGAGTGTGTGTTTGTCAAAGGGAACGCTAGCAGGTTTATTTCTTTTGTTGAAAAATTATCCCAGTGTATGCTCCTGGAAAAAATAAAACAGCTCTTGGAAATTGGCCTTCGGAGATTATGACGCATAATTCAGTTTCCTCTTTACAGAGAAAAGTGCAGTATCTATGTTTTTTTAGAACGCTTTTGTTCATATTTGCTCAAATTTCCTTCACGTACCGACAGATATAAATAAAAGATGAGCTCAAAGAAAAAAAAATCTGGTCTTTATGACTGCCCCATGATCTGAAATCAGCCGCTTTAAATTGCCTGAATCGCCTGAATCTTAACAGCCAATCAGGACAGCTCTCCACAAGGAGGCTTACCTACCTGCCTGTCAATCAGGTTTCATGTACAACCAGTGCTGCCAGAGTGCTGGGTACACAGTTAAGAGCAGAACTGAGATACCACAGTGATAGTGTTATAGCTATGAAGTTACCTGGAAAACAAAAACAAGAATGGCAAGGGAAAACCTGTTAAAAAAAAATAAAAAAAGGACCAGTTCTGCCTTTGACTACAATACATACTGATTTATTTTTTTTAATTGTAGTGTTTGTGGGTGGTATTTGTGTGTGCATCCAAGTGAGTTTTTGCACGACATTTTTTTTGTGGGTATGTGTATGTAGGGGGCAGTGCTGTGTGTGTACATTTGTGCAAGTGCGAATGTGTCGGAGGATGAGGGGTGTCCATTGGACATCTGTGTGTGTGTGTGTGTGTGTGTATCAGGAAGCCTGCAATGAATATTTTAATGATCTTCCGGGCCTAAGCACCAAAAGGACACTCTTGCATTCACATGGGAAGCCACGTGCGTGGGAGAGAGAGAGAGCCTTCCCTCCCTGTCCATCGCTGAGACACATATTGGACAGGACTGGTCCCGCCATGTGTGCACGCTGACACATCGACTCAGCTCACACAGCACGCATCCAATTCTCTCCATTACTTTTGAGCCACGGCCACTTTAATTTTAAAAAATATCTTCCACGCCGACGAACTGCCACAGGGGAAAGGATCCATTCAGAAAACAGCGCACAGGCAGGGCTGATGTGTGCTCAAAACACACGCCACTTATTGGATCTATTATGGGGCTAAGTGCTTTTTCAGGTTCTGACAGAGCGGGTGACTCATTGTTTTTGCAAACGATCACAAAGAAGAGGGGGCAGCATTTAAAAGCCACGAGAATTCCACATGTCTCACGGCAGGACTCCCTCTCCGGCAGTAGCCAATCACGGCAGGCCTCCCTCTGCAGCAGTAGCCAATCACAGCAGGGCTCTCCTTGGCTTGTGTCAACTTAAGCTTTAGGAGTGATGGCTGGGTGTTTGAGGGGGTATAGGTGAGCAAAGGGCAGGCGTTCCCGCCTGACAGTTCACGCCTTCCACTGTCTCCCACCCCATTCGCAATCCCTCTCTCCCTCCCTCTGGGCTCCTCAGTACATTTTGTTTATTCTCCTCGGTTCTCTCTTTTTCCTTCCCTTCTCTCTGACAAGGAGCTCTCTCGTTTTGCCAGGTAAACAATCCCCCCCCCCCCCCCCGCACCCGGCCTTTTTGTACTCACTGCTCTGCTGCCATCCTACGATTCAGAACCATTACAACACTCTCAGCGCTTGATTTTGGCTATAAAAAAACCCCACGCACGCACACACACACACACACACTCAAGGCGTGACACTCAGCTCCTCTCATGAGCTCAGCACAGTCAGCAACTGTCAGCTGCAGTACCTCGTTGCACAAAGGAGTGTGACTCACCGCGTTGCTGCATTTCCTACGTCACGGTTCCGTTGCACGAAAGCAAACGTCACAGCACAGGCAAAGCTTACGCAAACAGCGCCGTTGCCACAGCAGGTCAGCGGGGTCCTGACCGACAGTGTCTTACCTGTTGTGATGTTCTCCATGAGAGGACAGTTTATTTTTTTTGGCAGACTGGGATGCGGACGCCATTGTTGTAACAAAATGTAAATAAATCCAACTCATTTTAAGCAGCTATTTAAAAATAAATAATAAATAAATAGAAAAAATCTGAATTCATTTACCTTTTTTATTGCTTCTGCATTATACCACTTTGGTCTGGAAGTGAATGCATTTTATTTTAACTGTTGTGACAATAATAAATGTCAAGTAATTCTTACTTTTGACCTACACTATTTTAAAAAGAACTAATCGGAGTGCCTTGACATACTGTAAGGTCATTTTGGCTCTTGGTCAAGAATGCAACATCAGACACATTTTTTTTTACCTTTATGTTTATAAGGTATGCCCAAAAGTGCTTAGCATTTACTTATTGGGGCATCTCTGTGAAGACACAAGTATGTACGCGCCATGTAGACTTGGTTGTCACGACGAGACCAGGAGTTTCAAAGCCAGGGGGAGGGGGATGTGTGTATGAGTCACACACACATAAAACAGGACATCAGTGCCTGGACTGTCTTTCATTACACCTCTTCTTTCATCATAAAAGTGCGCCCCCCCCCACCGCACCCCCACCTCCACCCCACCCCCACCCCACCCTTTCCACTCATGTTCTTGGAGGTTCTCTGGTGAAACATAAATTATTATGGAGCTCAAATGAGGTCCAGCAGGCTGGCGTCTCGGTGTTGAAAGGCAGGGTGATGCCAGCTTCTGCAACTTCAGCACGTGCCCGCATTAAAAAAAATATACATATATATATACATATATATTTTTTTAAAGACAAAAGACTGATAATCCTTCGAAATCCGATCAAACAAAGCTGGAAAATAGAAAGGCTCGTGAATGAATGAATGAAAGGGGGATGAGGAGCGGAGGAGTGACGTGGACGCTGCTAACTCGTCTGGGAATTACGCGCGCCTGAAAAGAGGAAGCCGCGCGTTTCACGTCGTCATCGGCGGCGTGTTTCCAGGTCCGCTTACGGGAGCAAGTCGCTCAGACGTGGCGGTGACTCACAACTGCTGCGGCCCTTTCTTTCGTCAGCTTCTTCAGAATTCAGGCTCATGAACGAATCTGCCCCCGGCCAAACCTGTGAAAAAGACCATGCCGTCCAATGGCTAAAGCGTCACTATTAGAAAGTCGCCTTCGACAGAAAATTTGATTACGTGTTCAATGTACAAATATTCATTCAGTGGTGGTGTGCGGCTGCGTTCCATCAATCTGTACACGCGGTGCCTTTTTTCATTGAATAAATTAAATAAATGACTTATGAATAAGAATATTAAAAATGCTTTTTTTTTTTTGTTCACTCAGGTTCCCTTTTGTCAAATATTACATTTTTTTCCAAAGATCGTACACAGTAATGGAGGAAATCAGGAAGGGGGCAAACACTTCGTCACGGCACTGTGAAGGTGAAGTACCTTTACCTGCTGCCCCCTTCAGGCAACACAGCGTCATGCACTCAAAATCAAGGGGAGAGGATCCTCAGGAAGCGTCTAACACACATAATCCTCAGTCCTGATTCTCACCCATCAGTCTAGTCCTTCCACTTGTGCTGCAAAAATGGTGTCAGTGACTCGATTCACAGGAAAGTGAAGCTTTGCGGCGGATTCCTGAAAACTGCCTATTGGGGAATCTGTGATGTGAATGTGCAAGGGAGTTCTTTTCTGTACAGGAATGAACTATTAATTTCCCAGTGTCCTTTTTTCACGAAATTCAATGAAACACTACTCAAAAAATGCTACAGTTCATTTCAGAGATCCCGGAACAGACTCGATGCATTAAAATTATCTGTATAACATCTGGAGAATCTGCCCCTTTCTCACCACCTACTCAACCCAGCACCTGGTCCAAGCAATGGTACTATCCCGCCTGGACTACTGAAGCTCTCTTCTGGCTGGACTACCGACATCTGCCATCAGACCCCTGCAACTCATTCAGAATGCTGCAGCTCGTCTGGTCTTCAACCTCCCCAGACACTCCCACGTCACTCCCCTGCTCACTACCCTCCACTGGCTGCCTGTTATAGCTCGCATCAAATTTAAAAAATTGATCCTAGCATACCAGGCAGTCAAGGGATCAGCCCCAGCATACCTCCACAAGATATTCAAACCCTACATGCCAGCCAGACCCCTCCGTTCTGCTACCTCAGGACGCCTGGGACATCCCCATCTTCGCACCTGCGCTTCCAGAACACGTTTCCTGTTTGTTCTGGCCCCACGATGGTGGAATGACCTCCCCATGGAGGTCAGAACAGCTGAGACACTGACCCACTTCAAGCGACGACTGAAGACTCACCTCTTCAGGCTGCACCTCTCCCCATCCCACCCTACCTCCCTGTAAATGACTGTAAGCTTAGGGTTGTAACTAGGTAGCTGTTTTTTAGGTGACTTTGTTAATGCACCTGCCTTAACTACTGCTTGTATTTTTGCATAGACTGCGTTGTTGCTGTTCTCGTTTGTGTTAGTGTTAAACAGTTTAATCTTCAGGGTCCAAGTTGAACTATGCGGTTGTTCCCTGCACTTGGACCAGTACTTCTCTCTAGGGTTTTCGTCATATTTGTTCCTGGTTATGGTTATACACTTTGTTGTACGCCACTCTGGATAAGAGCGTCTGCCAAAGGCTTGTAATGTAATAATGTTAAAAGGGAACTATCTGAACTTTTTTTGTGTAAGGGAGTGGATAAGGTGTGTTTTGGATATTTATAGGTAACTGTAAAAAAAATTTCAGATTAACCATTTGAACTTAAACATGTGGTACAATCATCTTATGGATTAGAATGTGTAGAAAGGCTGACTTCACATGTTTTAGTGAGTCACTGACCTTTTGATATTGAGATTATTTGAGGCCATTGTGAACGAGTTTCACTTCCCACACATTTGTTTTAGAACATCTGATATAATAATATAGTAGCTGCAATGTATGAGGAACAAAAACAAAAAAGTCAGACAAGCTTCCCAAATCGATGTCCCAGCTGTTTGGAGAAATAAGATCTGAAACATGGTAGAACTATCCAATATTCTTGTGTGACAAAATTTCGATGTACCTGTAAAGTATATATAAGAAAATCACCACTGCAGCTCGGTTCATTTGTGATGAAAGTGTTCAGTCGACCATACCGAACAATCCAGGTCTGAGGTACTTATGTTCCATGCAGTAGGTGGCATGATAAAAATTTGATTTTGATCGTACTTATAAAATAAACCCCGTCATGAAAGTCGAAAAGAATGGGAGGGAGCAGCAAAACGATGTCAAGTGCGTGGCCAGCTGCCATCTCACACAGAGGGGTGGACAGCTGCCATCTCACACAGAGGCGGTGACATCACTTACCTCTTAATCTCGGCCACTGAGACTCGGTCAAGCATGATGGCGCCGTGTCGGCCCCACTGGGAGCTAGTATTGCTATGCAACTGTCAAAACAGCTGCATGAGACCAGACATGAGGAAGCGGTGTGAAGAAGTGTCAAAATAGGTTGGCACAACCAGACATGACACGGTTTCACACGGACATCGAAAGAGGAAGAGGTGCCACAACCTTATGATAAACAAGGCGGGGGTGGGGAACAGGCGATTAAAACTAGAAAATTATTTATTTGGCAGTACAACACAGCCCTCTGATAACTGGAGAAAGAGCAGGCAGAGAGAGTGTGAGAGAGAGAAAGAGATGGTAGCCAGACAGCACACACATGGGCTCTGTGACCCGGACTGTCACACGCAGGGGCACTTGGCTTGTTGCCGTTGCCAACCACTAATCAGAATGGTGATGGGATGCGCCAGGTGGCAGGTGAAATCCCATTGCGTTCTATAATCGGTGATGCCAGTGTCTGCAATGTTTTAATCTTTGTTATGAGGTAGAATATTCAATCATTTCGAATCGTGGGTCGCAATGGTTTGTTTGGACAAAAATGTCATTTTTGTCGAGAATCAGACATGGACAGTTGGACTGTGGAGCCTTTTTTCTCTAAAACAGTTTGGTGACAGTTATAATACAAATAAGCATTTTTCACTGAAACATTGGAGTAGAAAGACATTATTAATGTCATACGTAAGCTGAGATTTACTTCACAGCCATATGTGTTTCTGGGTCAAAACGACTGAAAATGATGGAGCAGGTCATGCCACACTTTACACAAAATGTAAGATGGATGAAATTTTAATCAGGGGAGATGGAAGTTCTGGGTGATATGGTCTAGAACTGATAGATACACTCACCTGTCACTTCATTAGGTACACCTGTTCAACTGCAAACTGCACCCGTTAACGCAAATATCTCAATGCATTTAGGCATGTAGACATGGTCAAGACGATCTGCTGAAGTTCAAACCAAGCATCATAATGGAGAAGAAAGGTGATTTAAGTGACTTTGAACGTGGCATGGTTGTTGGTGCCAGACGAGCTGGTTTGAGTATTACAGAAACTGCTAATCTACTGGAATTTTCACGCACTACCATCTCTAGGGTTTACAGAGAATGGTCCGAAAAAGAGAAAATATCCAGTGAGCGGCAGTTCTCTGGGCAAAAATGCCTTGTTGATGGCAGAAGTCAGAGGAGAATGGCCAGACTGGTTCAAGCTGATAGAAAGGCAACAGTAACTCACTATACAATAACCACTCATTACAACCGAGGTATGCAGAAGAGCATCTCTGAATGCACAACACGTCGTACCTTGAAGCAGTTGGGCTACAGCAGCAGAAGACCACACCCGGTGACATTCCTGTCACCTAATGAAGTGGCCGGTGAGTGTGTGTATATATATATATATATATATATATATATATATAACCACATTGGGGGGTGGGGGGGGGGCCTTAGAACAGTGTGGGTCAGCTGTCTATTAGTTTGTAGCCTCCTTTTCCAGTATTCAAAATCGAAATGCAGCAGCACAGTGGTGCAGTAAATAGGGCTATCAGCTCACAGCAAGAAGGTCCCAGGTTCAACCCCCTGCTGAGGGATTGTTCTTCCCGTGCCTGTGCGTTCTCCACAGTCCAAAGACATGCAGGTTGGGCTAACTGGAGGTTCATAATTGTTCATAGTGAAGGATGTGTGTGTCCTGCGATGGACTGGAGACCTGTCCATGGTGTATTCCTGCCTCTCGCCCAGTGCATGCTGGGAAGGGCTCTGGCCATGTCCCTGTATAATAATTATAAGCTGATTCTGTGATAGATGGAAAAATGAAAATCTCTTAAGATCAATATACCTAAGTGCCCAGAGAATGTGAGAAATATATAACACATGACTGTGATACCAGATATGGCTTTGGACTATTGTAATTATGACACGGATTATGAAGGTCTGTTTTCATTCTCCAAACACAACAACCTTGCCATTTGTGTGTGCTTTTTATGCGGTGCATGTAGGTATTATGTTATATAAATGACAGCTTCTTCTATGAAATATTAAAATAAATGTTTTCATGAGTTGAGTAATACGCCTTGGGGATGACAAGGTATTGGCTTTGTTTACATTATTACATTATTTTGATTATTTTCAAATATTTTTCAAATGTACCTGACTCTCAAACACTAGTAAAGCAAAACTAGGTTAAGGTTGCTTAAATAAAAGGAATTTAAATTTTAAAAAGCGTAGGCAACGTTTGAGAGAATGAAGCCATATAATAAATGTATGTCGGTGGGGATGGTATGGTGGTATAATCCATAAAAGTATATCCACAACTTCTGGGCCATGTAAATACTACACAAATTGACTCAAAAGTTAAAACAGAGTCAATCTTTTTGACCCCAATAACCCTTGCTCCTTCAGCTCAGCCCCTTCTTACAACAAGCCCTCAATTTTAAGTGGGGGTTGAGGGGTTAAACCAGCATAGCAAAAGTAGCTAGCTAGTGTTCATTCTAGCAATTGACTGATAGACAAGGAAACGTTCCTGACTAGCTACAAAAGTGCTCAAAAATACAACTGACTGCACTAACCAGTTATGCCTTGCTTTTTAACATTAGAGAGCTGCTCAATGTGTCAGTTAAACAATTCAAATACTGTTGTCAGGATTCTGCCTTTGTTTCTGTTTTTCTTTTGTTTTGCCGCCAGCTGGCGGCACTTCAGTTTTGTGTTTCAGTTCTTTCTCCCTCTTTGGTGTTTAATTGCATTATTGTTTTCAATTATTCAATCAGTGTTTTTGTTCGTGTCTTGTTTTCCCTTCCTTCTCTGGTTTGAGAAGTGTCTTGTTACCTTCGTGTCTATTTGAGTTCTTTGTTTCCCTGACTCGGGTGCTGGTTCCTTGTGTTTCCGCGTGTGTGTTTCTGCTTATGTTTCTGCCTGTGTGTATCCCCCTGTGAATATCTGCCTCTGTGTTTCTGCCTGTGTGTTTCCTCCTGTGAATATCTGCCTGTGTGTTTCTGCCTGTGTTCTGTTCTGTGAGTTCTGCCCTGCCCTGTTTTTGGATTTTTGGATTTTCTTCTGTTTTCTGTTCTCAGGTATTTTCGTATTTTTGAGAGTTGCCCTGTGTGGCCTCGTTTTTGGTTTCCTGGTTTTTGCCCCGTTTTGGAGTCTTTGTTTGAACTTTCCTTTTGAGTTTCCTGTGTTTTACACTCCTGGGACCTAACCCCCGCGTCCTTTGATAGCTGTATATTAATTTCACAGTTAAAAAGTTCATATTTATTGAATTCAACGTGTTTTTAAATTCTAATCTTTTTAAATCTTATTTCCATACATACTTACAGTCAAACAGTCATAAATAGTCCAGATATGACAAAATGTAAAATTAAAATTACAAGTAGGTGTGTTTTATCTAAAAAATTTACTGGACCATATTTCAACAGAGAATAAACCACGGCATACAAAATTATACAAGTATTATAGAAGGTATTTTACAAAAAATATAATGAAAAAAACTTCAAAGGAGAAAAATACAATTAAAAAAATATTTGCTGTTTCAGACAGATTTCTGAATGGCTCACAGTCGGTAGTTCTCAGGTAAGCACATGATGTGCAAACAGAAATAAAATGGTGGAAAGTGAGATGCAGCAGGAGGATCAGGCTACTGAGAGGACGGGTTTCTCCGCAGTTGTCCTTGTTTCCAGGGGCTCAATGGGCACAAAGTCCTCAAGACACTCCCACACAAACCTCAGTTGTGAACTCTGCATCTCAGACTCAAAGACTTGGTCAAAACGCTGGCTTTGCTCCTCCGTGAACATGTTCTTCCAGTCCCCAATTTTACCTGAAATTCACACACACAGAAATGTTCATGAGTTGGACAGGTTATGTGGGGCTTCTTTTTAGAAGAAAAACAAGAACATCTTCATCTTTACACAAGCTAAAAAAAACTCTTAAAGACAAGAAACACTGTACCACCCAGAATTTGCACCTGAAGCCTTCTGGTCACAGACCCAGTTACCTGACCACTTCTCCCCAAGGCAAACAGAGCGCTGCCTCACCTTTTCTCATGAACTGGCCCTTGCTGTGGTCCATGATCTCATCTGAAATCTGAGTGTAGTTGACCATGGCGTTCTCCTTCATCCTGCTGAAACTGCAGTGCCTCTGGGTGCTGTTTAACTCTTCCTCCTGCAGGGGGCACTGTAGGAAAGCACTGATCCTCTCCAGCGAGCCTCTCAGGTCCTTTGCAGGAAAAAACCACAACAACAAAAAAACAAAGAGCATTTTACACTGTCCCGTGTTATATAAATACATCTCAAGTCAAGGATATGTTCCACAGTCAAAGCTAAAATCCGTCTCCCAAGGCTACCTGTTCTGAAAGAAGACCCATATAGAAACTGTAAGTGTGTACTACTGAAATGTCTCACCTGCCACATGTCCTCATAGGTAATGTAAAAAAAGTTCAAATTGTCTTCTGCTTGACTGGTCCAGCCTCTCACATGATCAAACCAAGACCCATAATGTACTGCAGAAGAGACGTGAGTGTTAAGCTCAAATTCCTTGGGCTTTATCTCAGCACAGAGTGAATCACCAGGAATCAAAAACTATGTGACACAAAACATTTAGAAAGGAGTCCACCTACGTGTTCCATCCAGGAAATTATTGAGAAACTCGCCAAAGGTGCCGGGTTGGGGAAGGAAGTTGGCCATTTTGTGGAAGTGGTAATATGACACAGCGACATCCTTTGGGTTTCTGGCCACGTAGATTATCTGAGAAAAGAGAAATAGTGTTGAACACACAAAATAAATAAATAAATACATAAATAAATAAAATAAAAGGGCATTCCTAAGGTTTTACGAGTCTTTTTGTGACTCTGTGACTCTTTCACCCACAATATACCAAGCACTGCAAGGCTATACAGCTGTACTGCTCTACTTACATTGTCATGCCATCATTGCATCACAGATCCACAGAAGATTTACTGTATAACTACCACATAATTGCAGGGATCACAGTATTGCCAAGCATGTGTAAACCAGTCACCGCTTCTTTTCTTTAATCTCCAAAGTATGCAAGGAATGAAATGTATAAATGCAAGCATATTCAGACCCTTTGAGCCTAGCAGGGGCACGGAGGAGAATATGATTCAGACGAGTTGTGCTCATCCACAGGGGTCTCCTGTCCTGGTGTGGGGTCTTACCTTGGCCTTGGAGCCCTGGAGGGCGGGGGCCAGCAGGTGGTAAGGCAGGTGGGTGGTGATGATTCGGGGGCCCTGGGAGCCCTTCAGCACCTCGGGGCAGTAGAACTGTTCCAGCCAGGGGGCACGGGCCCAGTTGGGTACAGTCTGAGCCAGGGTAGCATCCCCCCGGCTCATCAGCAATGTAAGGGCCTGCTGCATCCAGGTTGTCCCTGCACACACACACGCACGCGCGCACGCACACACACACACACACACACACACACACACACACACACACACACACACACACACACACACACACACACACACACACACACACACACACACACACACACACACACACACACACACACACACACACACACACACACACACACACACACACACACACACACACACACACACACACACAGAGGGCGAGAGAGAAATGTCAGGGGCGACGTAGCTCAGGAGGTAAGAGCAGTTGTCTGGCAGTCGGAGGGTTGCCGGTTCGAACCCCGCCCTGGGCGTGTCGAAGTGTCCCTGAGCAAGACACCTAACCCCTAACTGCTCTGGCGAATGAGAGGCATCAATTGTAAAGCGCTATATAAATGCAGTCCATTTACGTTTGATGACCAGAATTCAATAACCTCTTATTGATTTTGAATTAACTAGCTGCCTTTATTATGAAATAGCATGCATTCACATTTTCAATTTCTGAAAAGTACCAAAAAAGGTAATATATGATGGAAACGTTTTTATCTTTGCACATTAGCACAATGTTGGCACAACACCAAGTGGTACAATATTATTTATTTCATCCCTCTACTGGATGAATAAAGGGATGTGTATGTTTTTATACCAGCATTCTTTCCTTCTTGGGGATGTCTAACTCTTATGTGAAGTGGATTGCAAGTCCTTATTTTCCTTCTGCATACTTTGGTACGCAGCCATGGTAACTGTGTTGTATGACTTATTTAAAAGACACAGTTTCACTTATATCCTTCCAGGTGACAAGAATTGTCCATTATGCCCTACAGTACTGAAAGCATTCAACCTTATATTAAATAATAGTACCAATTAACCTCAACCGTCTCTGCCTCTACTGTGACACAGCATGTCAAACTATTCATGTACACAACACAGTGTGAAGAAAAAAAACGTTGTATTTTTTGCACAGAGGGAGATCATTTTAAGACGCATCTTCATATTCGCTTTTTCATCACAGAGAGAGAAAGAGACTTGAAAGCAGGAAGATGTAATTTCAGGGCACTCTGTGAAGAGAGACATCAGAGAGTATGAAAGAGAGAGAGAACCTGACCACTTCAAAAGGCAGTTTTTTTAACCGCGCAGGTGAAATCTATACACATTTATGACTTTTTCACATGGGAAAAACAACCAAAATGACACTTTTTATCACATTCAGCAGCCGATCCCTCTCTTACTCATCAGCATCCAATGTGATGTCATTACCTTTTGCGCTGTTGACAAGAATTATTTTTTTTTCTTCCTGGTCATTCTCTATTTAGCTGGCCTGCAAAAGGCAACCCCTAGTTATTTGTCATCTTGACTGCGCGAAAAACAGGACGGGACCTGCATGTCACGACTCACACACGGCCAACTCCCTGCTGAACAGCCTCTAGGAAGATCAAGTGCTGACCGACATAAAATAATCCGACTCTTTGGAATGTTCTGGAAAGGAAGGGGCAGAGCACCCGACGACTTGAGAAGGGTCTCAACCGGCTCCCTCTCTTTTTTTCTTCTTTCTCTTTTTTTTTTTTTTTACCACCCGTGACTTACCGGATTTGGGGTAGGTGACGATGAGCGTGTCTGTGTCCTGGAACTGGAAGTCCGTGGCATAGCGCAGGGACTCTTGGGTGTGCAGGTGCCCAGGAAAGGTGATCTGGCGGAAGGTCTCGGTGACGTCCAGTCTGGCCATGGCTGATGGCGCTGCAAGCTCGCAGGGGGAGGAAACTGTGGTTAAAAGAGGAATGGCCTAAGGTTTAAATAAGACGAAGAGGATGTGGGCGTTGTCATGGGGCCACCCCGTGCCTTTTAGAGTAAGATGCACGCGTGTGTGTGTATGTATTTGTGTGCGTGTGCGTGCGTGTGTGCACGCCTTCACAGGAAACATTTCTGCTTATTGACCTCATTGATCTGCCCTCACAATAAAGCATTCAGTCTCTGAAAGAAATTCCCCTGAAATAATTTTCATTGTTTCCTTTCAGTGGAATTCAGTGGGAATTCACTTTTACAGTAAGGGCACAACATGGCTTATTTTACACAAATAAACATATTTTTGACCTTGGAGTGACATTGCCCACCCAGTCATCACTAAGGCATTCTTACAAAGTTATTTGTCTCCCCAACAATGGAAAGCCTTTAGCATACTTCAGTTTAACAAATAGCATACTTTACAATAGTTTCCAACAGTCTTTTAGCATTATCAATAGTCCCATGAAATATAAAAAATGTAGGCATAGAAATTGTGAACCATTATATTGTGATGAAAGATCAGGTTTCTTTTGTACATTTTATCCCTACAGAGGATGCTATACAAAGCTTCATTTTTATTTGACACTTTTATAATTTCTATATGTATGCTTGCATAGGGTCTCTGCATAATTATTATTCCAATGACAATAAAACTGGAGTTCAATCTGTCTGACGGGATTGAAATCGCGTGACATTTAGAAAGGGATGAGTTCATGGCTAATTTTACAATGGCTACGTGTCGATTTATAGGAAGTATAAAAGTTAAAAACATGGCCATTGTTGCGACCCTCTGCTGTTCCTTCGCTGGTCTCTGTGTTGTTTCGCCTGTAGTTGCGGGGGAGTTCCAGCTTAGCCAGCGGAGGGCGTAACTAGTCATTATTGATGACACCTGGGCTGTTGTCTTCGTCTGCATTCTCCTTCCTTCCTCTACCACGGACGACTCAATACGGTTTTTCCTGCTAAAGACAACATCCTTTACTGACTCCTACTCATTGAACCATCACCACCCACACTACTGACCTACGTCACACACCCTACACACCTCATGTATTTTTGTAAGTATTTTTGGGTTCTTTTGTTAATAAATATTCTTGATTGCAACTGCTTCCTGTGTGCCTCCCACTTATGTTGTGGCTACCCCTCGCAGTCATAACACCATTAAAAAGCATGCTATCATCCTAAGGCTGTGCCCACCCATCAGCAGAGATTTTCCATCTTCCATGTACACACCCAGGACTTAATTATTTGTTTGACAGGATGTCAACATGTTTTGAGTTTCTGTCCTGGCTGGTTTCTGACTTAGACAGCTACAATTTACGTTTCCACATAAGACGCTCGCTCAGCAGGGTGAGTCATGTCAAGGTCCATGACAAAAGGCAAAATTTCTTCTCCCCCTCTGGATTCAAACCTGTGTTGACAAAAGACACATTTTGCTTCAGTCCAAATAATGCCACATAGAAAGTATTTTTGTCGCACACAAAAAGCACCTGTACAAGATCCTGGCCAGAGAGCTGGTGAGGCCCTCCAACATTATAAATAAATCAAGCCTGTGCCTCTTGAAGTACAGCTTCATCAAGAACCTATCAAGACCTCATCAGGAGAACACGTTTGGCCAGTGAATGCATGACTCAGGAGAATAACGTCAGCTGCTGTTGCTGGGTGGCAGTCAGATGTTGCGGCTGTGAAGTTCATTTCCAGGATTCTAGATTTTGCCAAAGAGAACGTAAAACCCAGTGCTCACACAGCTTCAGCGTGCACTCTGATACAGGAGGGAGAGCGGAGCGTCTCCAAACCCAAATGGAAATCCAAGACGTGGAAATGTAGGGGATTTCCTTAAATGACATAAATGGACAAAAGAGAAAATGCCACATATTAAATCCATATAGAGTCCCTGTATATGAAATGTATGAAATATTGGAACATTTTCATATATGTATGCAAGTCATTGTTATATGTTATTCATCCATCCATCCATCCGTTATCTATATCCGCTTATCCTGAGCAGGGTCATGGGGGGTGCTGGAGCCTATCCCAGCGTGCATTGGGGGAGAGGCAGGAATACACCCTGGACAGGTCACCTGTCACAGGGCACACACACCATTTACACCTATGGGCAATTTAGAGTCTCCAATTAGCCTATCTGCATGTCTTTGGACTGTGGGAGGAAACCCACGTCGAGATTTGAACCCAGAACCTCCTTGCTGTGAGGTGACAGTGCTACCCACTGCACCACCGTGAAATGCACATATATAACAATATATAAAAAGAATCATTTATTATTACTTTTCTGTTTGGGGACCTATCTGAACTTAAAATAATCTCAAGCGCCTGTCTGAAATAAAAACCACTATCGATCAACCCACAGGCCAGACCTTGAGCTAGACGGGAAGTCAAATTTTAAAAAGAATCATTTATTATTACTTTTCTGTTTGGGGACCTATCTGAACTTAAAATAATCTCAAGCGCCTGTCTGAAATAAAAACCACTATCGATCAACCCACAGGCCAGACATTGAGCTAGACGGGAAGTCAAATTTTGGACAGAGCGTGAATTCACAAGAATGTCATTCGACACCCTTCAATTTCCCAGTTATCTTCTCATCTGCTTTATCTCTGACCCCATAGATTAAATGCCACAGCAGCAACTTGAAACAAGAATAGGCAGCTTATATTTGTGTCTACAGTACCTCTATGTCTATGCTCAGATGAGAGGTGAATAAGTCTCTACCCATTTTGGAGCTCAACAGCCGGTCATGAAAAGCTGGACGATTGTGTATGATCACGAGCACTGTAATGTTGAACGAGTGGGCGAGAGAGTGAATGTGTGTGTGATGCATCTCACTGCAGATAATGTTGATGTGAGTACAGTGTGATAGACACACACACACACACACACACACACTGATCACACACCCACAGGTACTGTAGATCTATCGCTTACTGCAGGGGTAATTCCACACAATGTGATGAAGGCAGAAGTCGGGCATAATGTTTGTCGGTGTGACTAGAGCAAACAGACAGAAATTACAAGAACAGTTTACCATTGAATGCCATTGTGGTTTTATTCTGGGTTTTCCCACACGGAAACTTGATATGGTTAAATCTCTATACCGGAAAACGTTATTTTGGGTTTCTTTTTTGGTTTGTTTGTTTCACATCTCAGAAAAACACTAGTTTGTGGTTGGAGATGTTTTCCTCTAGCTCATAGCATTGTGCATAAACTGTTCTCACAGATGCATTTGGATAAGCACGTGAGCATAATGTGTCAGGTTTTTGAAATAGGAAAGGCCTCTGCGACAGAAAAGGTCCGCTTTGCGTTGAGTTTTCAAGGGTAAGCTGAACGGTGCCCTCCTGAAATACCACATTTCTGTTATCAACCATTACATTACATTACATTACAGGCATTTAGCAGACGCTCTTATCCAGAGCGACGTACAACAAGTGCATTAGTTCCAGGTGCAGAGGTACAAAAGAAACATACTAGAGCGAAATAAAGATCATAGTGCCAGAAGTGACCACATAGATCAGGACTCCAACCCTGTAGAGTAACCTGTTCAGCAAACAAACAACCCTGCCAAATACAAACTAGCACTGAAATCACAATTTCCTGATCAGAATCAGACAAACAATCCTGCCAAATAAAAACTAACATGCTCGAATTAGCCTAACTAGACTAACTAGGTACTAGGTACACCACATTGAGCTACACTAAGTTAAATGTGAATTTGAGAGGTGGCAAAACATAGCCTTTACATTTTGTTATATTCAGGAGGTTTAGACATTGCCTATGCTTATTAAAATTCAATATGGTAAAAGCACATCCCCTATAGTCATTATGGAATTATGTTTTAGATATTATGTTGCCTGCTCATTGAGGTTAAGATATAAAAATTTTGGGTTATTGTGGTTATTGTGACCACACGCTTGGCACAAAAAGCCTATTCTGCCTTTGAAACCATTTGGACAATGCCCGACAACCCCAATTGTATGTGCTGAAGCTTGGTTGGGCAACAACTGCTCGGCCAATCAGAGACCTGGAGGCCATTTTCCATTGCAGTCGTTTTTCAGATACTCCTATCCAGAGTAATCCGTAAGAGAACATAAGTGCATTCAGCTGATCAATACAAGCAAGAGTGTCAGACCTGTTCAATAACATTCCCAAAGTAGTGATTGCTAATGTAACATCACTAAAGCATTAATTAAAGGTTAATCATGCTGACCAAGAACAAAAGTACAAATCCTGAATACTTGCTGATTACTTCCATAAGCAGCTGTTAAGAGCTTAATAACTCAAATTCATACATAAGATAGGAGTGCTTGGGAGTGGGGATGGGAGACAGAGAACAATGATTATCTGTTACATATAAATAAGCAATCAATTAATTAGCTACATGCAATTATGTTAAATTCATATGATAAAAACCTGTTTGCACTGTAAAGGTGTCATTGTCCCACATAAAAGTGTATTCAGTCATGATATACTGAAAATAAGAAAATCCTCATTTTCAACAACATTTTATGAATTTGACAGAAGAAAAGTCTTTCTCGGCAGCGAGAGGCATAGAGCCCAGCTGTTTTTCCCTTAATCAAGATTGCCGCACATTGCACCCCACCCATTAGATAAGATTGAGACTGAGATAAGGCCTTTTCTGTGGCAGACCTGTAATTCACCGTTCGGCCATCCTCAGCCATAGGAAGCTTCAAAGCGCACGGCCAGCATAGCCTGGAGATAAGACAGATCAGGAACTGGGGGCATGGCCACTGAAGGTGTGAATCTGTGTGTCTGAGTGTGAATGTGGGTCTACGTTTGTGTTTGTATGTCAGAGGGGTGTGCATCCCCCCTCCTCTCATTCACTAGATAATATATACATTCTTTTTTTTTTTAGTTGGGCAGACTTTATTTTCGTTTGACCCCCCCCCCCCCCCCCCCCCCCTTCTCCCCTTGGCAGGAGAGGAGACCTGCTCACCCCTGGAGACAGGGACAAGTCCTGAGGGCCATTACCAACACATCGAGGACAAAGGACCAGATACCAAAAACAATTCCCCAAATCGTGAAAGCCCTCCTACTGTTGCCACACAGCATGGAGAAAACCTGGGGCAGAACAAAGGACTTGCCCCACCACCCAGTAAAAAGGAGAAATCCAGTACAGACTGCTGGACTCTCTTCCAAAAAAGATGGACTATAGTTTCAGAACAGTAATCAAAGGTGAACTTTGATTGGTATAACTGAAGCACGCACTTTGTAAATGCCAATGCCCTGTCTGTGTCATGTCAGGTAGCCCCTGCCCCTTCCCTTGTCTTTCTTAGTTTTTAGTCCTTTTAGATGCATATTGATGTGAAGAGTTTATCACCTACAGGGGTGGCAATCAATCCTTTGCAGATAGAGGGAATGTCAGACACTTAATTCACCATTTGGCCGTTCTGAGGCACAGGGAGCTTCTAAGTGCTCGGCCAGCATAGCCTGGAGATAAGACAGAGCAGGGGATGTGAATGTGTGTCTGATTGTGAGTGTAGGTCTGCACGTGTGTATGTGTGTGTGTGTGTGTGTCAGTGTGTGTCTACATAAAATATGCAACTTTCTTTTAGTTTGTCAGTCAGTTTTGGGCAACCTTGAAGAAGTTTGTAACAGTTAGTTGCAAGTGGCCATCTGAGTCCTGAATCCAGGTCTGGCATTTTACATTTCCTCCTTATTCTTTTGGAGTATGGTTACTTTTGTATTTATTGATTTTTATCGATTTAATCACCTGGAATTGAAATATTCTTCTGCAGCCGTTTGGGCATATTTTACCGTTGTCAGGCAAAACTGTCGTTGGTCGTTGAACTTGGACCGTTGTTATGCAACAAATAGGATATAACAGGCCAATAGTCAGATTGTAACTGTTTTATATATCCTCTCAAACACATTCATTATGTTTTTATGCGAACATTCACTTTCATGTCTTGACATCCGAAGCGACAGAATGCATTCACATTTCCAATATAACTGGCAACAACAGCAGAAAACGTGCACACAATTTGCTGTTTGATTACTTTCTCATCGTCAATTCCATATAGGCTAATCGCAAAATGACAAGAATAGAACGAAAACTCGGACTTGCGTGAAAATTTAAATTAGCAGTGGTACAGCCACCGTTTGCTTTCCTCCGAAGTTACTGCTAGCCGAGCAGCGAAGTGTGCCCTCCAGATGCGAACCATGCACCATAAATTAGTCCATAGTCTTCCTGGGCTTTTTGTGGAATTGAAGAATGGCAGAGTAAAATTACGGCAGTCTGAAAAAGCTAAAGGGACGATTACTAGAACTAACCTGTTATTAACAAAGAAAATCTGGAAGAAAATATTCAGCAAACGAATTCATCCGTTTGAATGTTTTGGTAGGTAATATGCTGTCCCAGCACGAATGCTTAGCATTTTATAAAACGAACAGCCTACTGAAGCAAGAAAAGAACAGAAGAGCACACGTTATAATTCCAAGACGTTGGCAGGCTATAACCAAAACTAGGCTACTGCGCCGCATAACATACACGTTTGATTTGAAGTTATTATGAAAATAAATCGGTTTGCGGCTGCAGATTTTTAAACATGGCAGTTGAAATAAAACAAATAACACTGCAAGTAGTCGACCAATCAGAAATGTTCAGCGCTTGCGCCCCACCCCAAAGGTTCCGGTACTTTTGGACAGTACTACCCCCGAGCAGGAACTTTTTTGGGGGTAAAATAAAGCCCCCGGAACTAAATTTAGACCCTAGTTCCTACGGTGGAAACGCACTGAGTTCCTCAAAAGGTTCCTGGTTCCGGGGTAAAGTTCCTGCGGTGGAAACGCGGCTAATCTCGAAGATTTCCGTTTCGTTCTCTTTGGCGGTACCAATGGCGAGAAGCAGTAACTGCAGGTGTGTTTTTGGACCTCACTTCCCATAGATCCAACCGGATCCAACCAGTGTCGCTTGTGTGACGTTAGCCACGCCAACTATAACACTTCTTTTTACTGAATAAAAAATGGGTGTTGTAAAAGTAACGTTATGTACATACCCATTCACTGTTTAACATTAGGCTAACTTAAGCTGTCTTTACACTGCCGAGCCGGGTTAAAATGCTGTAGCAGACCTGGGGTAGAATTAGTGATGATCAATTTCCACAGACGTTCTTTATCCACTTTTTGCCCGGTATGAACATCTTTACACTGCAGAGAAGAATTCGCGGGATTCGCTGTGACTCGTGCAATTATATATCTCGTGCACAATAAACAGTTTTTTTCGTGAATGATTGTTGTGTGATATTTTTGAAACAACTGCCTTGCAATATGTCACCCCTGGTGTTTCTGGTTTGGCTAGCTAAACTGTTCCAGTATAAATCTGAGCTGGGTATTAAATTAGCAATTAGAACAAGAAGAATAAAACAAAAACAAAGGAGATTTCATCAGAAAAGGGCATCAAGGCTGAAGGAACATATGAGGAAGCGTAATAAAATAATAACGCTAATCCATGCCGTATGCTTTTATTTAGTTTTCTCCGGCTTGACATCTTTACACAGAAATCAGACCCGGCTCTGCTCCACCTATACCCCGGCTTTATTCCGATCATTATAATATACTGATGAACTTGATGGCAATGTAAATAACGGTAACGTTAAGGCCAGTTCAGATCAATGATTCACAACGAAACGAAACAAAACGGTTTTAGAATGTTGCAGAGAAAATTGCAGCGGTGTGAACTGGTTAGTTGCAGAGCGTCTGAAGCCTTTGCCTGGGGTCTCAAAAGACCCACCTTGTCAAATCGCCAAGTGCAGTTTTATAACGTTTAAATCAGACGTCTTGGAATTTTGCAAGTTGCACCCAGTCGTTGCGAATCACTGATTTGAACTAGCCTTTAGGTAGCTACATTGCAACATTGGAAGTGAACAAGGTAGCATTGCATTCGAGAGACGGTTTGCGAGGCGTGTACTGGGCCGTAGCGTCAGCTAGCGTTTTTTCTAATTGTTAGCTGGTATTAGATTGTGTTAATTACATTAGCTAGCTAGCTAACGCAGCGTTACCTGATATGAGACATGGATACTGTGCGCAACGTTGTCTA
>CM077288.1:61014323-61054323 GCA_039654925.1 Anguilla pacifica
ACTGAACACTTCATTAACACTGAACACTTTATTAACACTGAACACCTTATTGGGCGGGGCGCTACCTGCCTCGTCGCGCAGGGCTCCTCTGTTCAGTCAGGCAGCTGCAGTCTGGAAGAGCAGCCCCCTCTGCAGCAGTGGCTGCGCAGCTCCGCTGGTGGACTGCAGAGTGAAGCGGGGTAAAAAGAAAAGGAGGTTACGCAACAACTTTAAACTTTTAAAAGATGGGAAGAGTGAGTGTTCATGAACTGGAGCGACTGCATGCTATAAAACAGCTCTGACTTGTTATTTTTTCATTGACTACTTGCTGTCCACCGCACAAACACTAATCAGTGCAATTCAATGATTCATTCATGACACAGAGATCCATCAAGTTTTTGGATTAAAGAACACTCTATTCTCCCATGGTGAGAGTTTGAGTCAGAGGTGTGTACTGGCAGACATCTAATACCCCCCCCCCCACCCCTCCCCACATCCCTCCACTCTCATCCCCAGCAAGTGATACAGGAAATGAATCGGATAGGGATGATGGTGGACCTGGCGCACGTGTCAGAGAAGGTGATGGACCAAGTGCTGAACCAATCCCGCGCCCCGGTCATCTTCAGTCACTCCTCCGCCTACACACTGTGCAAGCACAAGAGGAATGTCCCAGACCACATCCTCAAGAAAGTGGTGAGTGGGTTCGTTGCTGGGGGTGGGGATGGTGGTGGGGGGGTAGGGGATAGGGGGTTTGGTTGCTGGGGGTGGGGGGGTAGGTGGTAGTAGGTTGGTTGCTGGAAGTGGGGGTGGGGAGATAGGGAGTAGTGGGTTGGTTGTTGGGGGTAGGGGTGGGGGTGGCATGTGGGTGGAGGAGAGAATAGGTAATCCCCTCTTTGAGACCTGAACAGCCCAAAAGCTTCATTATATTCACAGCTGCTCACCAACCATGGGCATATTGCACAGCCAGCTTCAGAGGTAGAAGGTTTGGTGTTTTCCAAGATCCTTCTGCCAAATCCCCAGAGGAATTTTCAGCCCACAGCCCTAGTTCAGAACTTTCGAAAAAAACAAATAATTAATAATTATCTTACTTCAACCTCATTTAACATTTAGAGCTAATTTAGTCTTTAATTTAGTTGAACGTTTGAAGGAACAAGTCAATAGGAAAAGTAACAGCAGGAAAAGCTGGACAGCTTTTACAGGGCTGATTTAATAAACAATTTAAATGGTGCCACACAGAGAGTTTCCCTGGGTTTGCTATTGTTATTTTAAAAAAAATTAATTTAAAAAAAGTATCTGGTGATTTTTCCAAAAAGAACTCGAAAATGTTTTGCTCTTTTAATTCTACCTGGTTGACCACGTCAACATGTGCAGTCCATGTCCTGTTAACATCCTGTTAAGAACAATGCCAGGTAGACAATTTTTGACAGCATTTTATAGCTTAACACAGCCTAAGGGACACTTTTGAGCTGAGAAAAGTATTGTGAAATCCTTTACTTGGGACTGCGGTGTCATATTTTGTCATGAATGATCCACCAGTTAAACCCACATAAAACAGAAAATTGTACCATGATGTGAACAGACAGCAAAATGTAAAATCATAAAAAGATAAGGCGGCCTGACAAGGCAAGGTATAATTCAATTGAGCAATATGTGGCAGCTGATGTGCATGGTGTGCTCTTCAAAGGAAATGAATAACATTTCTTTTTAAAGGACAACAGACACGCCAACTTCCTTTCATTTGTTTTCTTTTTTTGTGGGAGGGGGGTTCATACAAACAGGTAGAAAGCAGGGAGGGTAACAGAAGGGAGGATAGCTCATAGGGCGGTTTGTTTAGAACGAAAAGTTTCGTTTTGAGTATGCTGGCGTTATACCCCCGCCCTCACGGGGGGGGGGGGGGGGGGGATTCGGCTGCCGCTTGAGATCGTATCACGTCCAGCCAAAGACCACACATTTCTGCAATGACAAAATGTGTCCTTTGATAGATATGTGCCATTAGATGTTGTCAATAAATGTTTTTTTTCTTCTTGTTCTAACCACAAAGAGCCTTTCAATACCTCATTTTAAACATTTCAATCCTTAGACACTGCTTTAGACACAGTCTATTATTTCACAACAATACGCAATAATGTTGGTTCCCTTAGACACAGTCTGTTATTTGATTGAGAATGGGTGTGAAAATCAACCTTATTGATTAAGTCTTTTCTTTCTTTTTTTGTTTTGTCTCATGATTTCCTTCTAGCGAGACAAAAAAGGGATCGTCATGGTGAACTTCTATAACGACTACGTCACATGCAGCAAGACAGCCAACCTCTCACAAGTTGCAGGTCGGTAGCAACCAGGATGAACTGTCAAAGGGCCACTGTGCTCTCCCTACTGAAGATTTCACTCCTCGTTTTCCTGCTTTGTACTTAGATCACTTTGACTACATCAAGAATGTGGCCGGTCCCAGTGTCATTGGCTTTGGAGGAGATTACGATGGAGTGACCAGGTGAGAACACAGGAATATGATGGTTTGGTCAATCCATTAGTCCACAAGCAGTGGCCAACAGTTCAAGAGTCACAGCCAGCGTCAGTGTAAGAACTGCAGCGCCAAATTGATGTGACAGATTGCCATAGCTCAAGGCCAAGCCACCTCCAGGGAGCATAGAAGCTCAAAGGGCTCTTTCCAAATTGCGTATTTTACCTCCTCGCCTCCTTTCCTCGCTCCTTAGCTCCACCCATCAGAGGGAGGACGCAAGGAAATGAGGCGAGGATGGAGGAATTGAGGAAAACACGTATTAGGCAAAATGGAACGTCCTTGTCAATTACAGGTATGGAAGAAGGGGAGAGGTGTATCCACAGGTCAGCCGCACATTCCAAAAAAAAAACCCCCCACAAAGGATGCTCCTCGCTCCCAGCTCCGTCGAGGGGCACTCCAGCTCCGTCGAGGAGCACTTAATGGGAAGAAATGTCCTTAAAGGTGGCGGACTTTGATTCATTTCCAGGTCAGCCTAGAACCGAGGAGACAAGAAGGGATAAAATAACTGATTGGAAAGGGCCCATAGAGGAAGAAGCTGCATGACAAACTCTGACTACTGACCCACGACCTCTGACCCCGCACATGTTATTTCCCAGAGTGCCCCAGGGGCTGGAGGACGTCTCTAAGTACCCAGACCTGGTGGCGGAGCTGCTGCGGCGGGGGTGGAATGACAGTGAAGTTAAAGCCGCCCTGGGAGAGAACCTGCTCAGGGTCTTTAGAGAGGTGGAAAAGGTGAGAGTGCGTTGTCACCTCGTCTGCACGCCCACCCACCCACCCACGCATGCACGCACGCACACACACACAGGCATGCAAGCACACATGCTCACACACACAAGCACACGCATGCACATACACATGCACACATATATGCACACACACACAGGCACACACCCATGCACATACACATGCACACATACATGCACGCACACACAGGCATGCAAGCATACATGCGCACACACACGCATGCACATGCACACATACACGCACGTACACACAGGCATGCAGGCACACATGCGCACACACAGGCACACACGCATGCACACACACATGCACACATACACGTGCACACACACAGGCATGCAGGCACACATGCACACACACAGGCACACACGCATGCACACACGCATGCACACATACACGCACGCACACACAGGCATACAGGCACACATGCGCACACACAGAGGCACACACGCATGCACACATACACGTGCACACACAGGCATAAACGCATGCACATATAGAACGTGTGCCATAGTGTACAATCCACATGACAATATTATTTTACAACCACAAGCTGCACTTCAGAGGGATACTCAAGGCTTATTTTTAAACCTTTATTTCACCAGGAAAATGCCACTGAGATCAAAATCTCTTTTGCAAGGTCATAGTTTATTGCTTTTCACACATCAACACATTTGCCACTTCACTAGCAGAACAGCAAACTGCAAAAACAGTCAAGAACATGGTCCCCCGACCTGTCCTGAAAACTCTATTTGGGACGTGACCGCAGACTGATTTTGGTTTTGTGTGTCGCTTTGGTTTTGTGCGCTTCCTCCCGGACAGGTGCGGGACTCGTTGAGCGGCAGCCGGCCGGACGACGTGCCCGTCCCGCTGGAGCAGGTGCAGAACCCCTGCAGAACCAGCTACGGCTACGCCTCGGCAGCCAGCGGCGCCATCGCGGCGTCTCTAGGGCCGGTGCTCCTGAGCCTGGCGGTGCTGCTGCCCCGCTGCTACTAGCCGCCGCGGACGCTAATCCAGATTGCAGCTGCAGGGCCTGTTGGTCTTATCCCCCCGCCCCCCCTTCCCAATGAACTGGACTGCCCTGCCCTCCTGGCCTGGGTTAACTGGACTCCTGCTGCTGAACAAGGCCACACTCACTGCTCTCCTGGTCTCTTTGTTAATGCCCTGCAGCCTGATTCACTTGAATAATTATTGCAAATGAAAGTGCAACAAGGGAAAGAATTTTAATGTAATGAATTCACTAGAAAGCGATCCTAATTTGATCCTTTTATTCAGACAAATTCACCTGAAAGGGAGACGTTTTTCTCGCTTCATAAAATATAATTAAGTCCACATCTTTATTTAGTTTGTATTGGATTTGTGAATTTGTTTCTGTGAAGTTATTGTGTTTTTTTTTCATCACATTTTTACTATTTGAAGCCAGTTGGACGCTAATGAGTGTATTTTTTTTAAATTTTGTGAGTGAGTCTATCAATTATGTATAATTTTGGCTGTGACACCATATGTTTGGTCTTTTTGGAAGACAGATTGGAACCTTATTGATGAATAAAGAACAAAATCTGTCTAAATTATACTATTTTAATGATATGGTTGATATTATGACATGATGTTCTGGGAAATTATTGCTGACTCTTAATGAATCACTCAGATATCTGCTCTATATTTCCCATGTATTTTTGGTAATGCAGTGTATACATACAATGTCTGTAGGGCCATAGATCAATCTGGAATCCCAAGTCTATGCTCATCAGTAAATCAAATCAAAAACCAATTCCATCCCCAGGGAACTGTAGCCTTCATTTTGGATAGTTTTTATAGCACTGCCCAATGGCAAAATGGGAGAATGCATGAGACAAAGGCTTTTTGGAAAATGGACTGCATTTATATAGAGCTTTTATCCAAAGCCCTTTACAATTGATGCCTCTCATTCACCCACTCACACACCAATGGTGAAAGGCTACCATGCAAGGTACCAATCAACTCATTGGGAGCAATTAGGGGTTAGGTGTCTTGCTCAGGGACACTTTGACATGCCCAGGGCGGGGAATCAAACCAGCAACCCTCCGACTGCTAGTCAACCGCTCTTACCTCCTGAGCTATGTCGCCCCAAACAGTTTGACAGTTGTAAGGTAACTGTGGGAGGTCATTCAATAAAAAATGAGTCTAACACTGTAGGTCACATATCACAGGATATTAATATTGACATTGGATATAAAGCATCCAGAACGTTCCCCCCCCCCCCCAAAATGCATCTTTTAGACTTATTTCACATTTAAAACTAGTGAGCAGTTGGGAAAAAGTTGTACCAATGATAATCTTGTTCAAAACTGTTGGTAACTGAAATTTGAAATAATAGTGCAGTACGGTCAATATATATAATGACAAGAGCAACATACACTCCTCAATGAATAGATGGGAGGAGAACTGAGAATGGCAAAAACATACTATGAAGAAGACTCCTCCACCATGGCAAATTCTAGAACTACCACTGTGACTGATGTAAATGGAGGTAGACAAAGTTGTGCACATGCTGTAGTATTCAGTATTAGGATTAAGGATATGACTCTCAGATTTTACATCTGATTTAACACTGTTCTACACGAGACATATTATCAAGCAAGGCATACCCACAGCTGCCACAAGGCCCAGGAGACCTGACTGCCACAAGCTGGAAATGTATTTGGTGTGAAAATTTGTATTAGCATATACTTAGATTTACATTAAATTTTAACACTTTTACAGTTGGCAGATGTTATTGTGGTAACAAGGTTAGATTAAGACCTGTACACAGTAGACACTGGAAAGTTGCCTGATCAACGTTATTTACTAAATATGGAAGAATTGTCACAAACCATGGACAGTAAACAAACTTTGCTTGGACAGTAAGAAAAATTTCAAATGCAATCTGAAGATTAACACCCAATTCAGAGCATACAAGAGAACCAAAAACAGGAACTAAAACTTGCATC
This sequence comes from Anguilla pacifica, assembly GCA_039654925.1. Lineage (NCBI taxonomy): Eukaryota > Metazoa > Chordata > Actinopteri > Anguilliformes > Anguillidae > Anguilla > Anguilla pacifica. Next base: position 61,020,531 of record CM077288.1, read on the forward strand.
AATCTATTTTTATCAAGGGACATTTACTCAAACTGCATCACCAGTTGATATTTCCATGACCTTCTAAGGACTGGCCAGTTTAGAACAGAGTCACCTACTTTTAATGGGTCAAAATACAATATAAGCACAGGAAATAGCGCTTCTTCCTGTGTTAATGCTTCCAAAACTCAACTGCAAGAGTATGGGGACACCTAGTGGTGACATAGCAGAAATACAAGACCGTATACAGACAAAAGACAGGAGAAAGATGATAAATAAAGACAGACAAGACAGACAAGCGGACAGACAGGTAGTCAGAAAGCTTACCAGTCACACTGAACCAGCCTGCAGTGATGGGCATGCTCCAGCTGTTCACAGGGAGGTTCAAACCCCACAATCTCGGCTGGATAAAAAATGTTCTCAGTTCAAAGCTGTTCATTTTTGGGTCACATGTCCCGATGGTGGACATATTTCCTCCTTGATCTAGAGGGGAGAATTTGGGGATGGAGAGGCCACATGAGACAGAAAGCGTAAATACTATCCAAAAGCAAAGAATTTCTGTTATTCACAAAGTTTTGAATCTCGCTCACGTCAACGACAAATAGCTCTGAGCGGCATATTTTGGAATGTAAAGCAAACACGTGATGCCTGATCTATCCATGCACATAAAAAAATAATATAGTGCAGTAAAGACCAAGAATTAAGAACAAAATATGCGATTATATTTTAGTTGAGATTTTAAGAGTTTTTATCCTGAAATTAACTGTGTTCTTATTATACAGACCACACGACAAGATGTTTTGGTGTTGACCATTTGGAGGCCATGTTTATTGTGTAACAGCATTTACATTTGAATGCTCTGTGGTGCGACCATTTTGTAGGCAACCAATCATAAGCGAACGTTCAGACGGAACAGATCTGCCATGTCAGACCTGAAGTGTGCTTATAAATAACATACTTCACTTCAAAGGGATAATTTGATCATTTTCCGAGTTTAGAAATTTGTAAAAAAGCAGTTACGGATCATTATAAGAAATAGAGATGATCAAAGATGCGCATTAACATATTGATGCACTGTGAGAGTCGTATTGTCCAATGGCAAAAGCAAACACTGCACGATAAGCAGTAACAAAAACAAACAGCAAGCCGAACGTGACTAAGGATCCATGTGCTCAAATGGAGTCATTACCATGTTTATGAAGTTACGTGCATTTAGCAGCATAACTACCGCCTTCAGAGCTAAATTTATTTGCACATCAATCCTCGTCTAGCGGGAAGATGTGAATTTCCATAGAGCTCCAGATCAAATTAATGTCCTGATGTGAACCGAATGGTCTCAGATGAGTGCAATGTGGAGACGTCTATGGTTCGCAGAGGTTATGATGGGAAGGCGGGAGTCTAAAGCTTGGCTGCTTGTTCCAGGATTCCCATTCCCATATAGCGAATTAAGCATACACAAATCAAAAATCTAGCACCGACAAGTACTTACAAGTGCAACGGCTGACATTTTCATAGCTGGGTGTTATGAATAGAGCTCTTTTACTGGGGGTCGGTGACAAGCGGTAGTGTGGAGCAGATGCTGTGGAGATCAACCAGTGTTTATAATCAACCAACCGAGGCCAGCGCCCGTTTGGAGCCTGTGGAACAGCAGAATATAAACACACTCCTCCAAGCTGCACTGCAAGACAACAGAGACAATTTCCCTTCTAATTAATTCTCACATTACAAACAGACCTACTTTGTTGGGAATTTGTTCATTTGTAAAATTTCAGGGAATTGCTGATGCGTATGGAGCCAGTGGGGATTTGTGAAGAAAACAGCCCACCCTCTTGAGCTTTTTGAAATTATTTTTCATTGCAGTTTGTATCCAAGCACTTTAGATTGACAGTAAAAAAGCAGAGCAGAGCTGGACAGAACATGGTTCGGTACAAATATTGGCCAGCAAGGCTGGACATGAAGCGAAATGAAATGTAACAGTTGAACCTCATAAACCGCATAAATTTTCTCAGCATTTCCAACCACATTTTCAAGACAAAAGATGGAAAACAAGTTGGCATCTTTCCAGTAACAAATAGTTTTGTCGATTTTGTGTTTTTTCAAAACTGCAAATTGATAAAGAAATTCTGTTTCTCCAAACACAGAATAGGACAATTACAATTCTTTTTGCCATGATTTCTGGCTCAGGATAGCAATCTCATTACCACAATGCACAGGGGGCATGTCCAAGTGGCCCGGCTTCATCAGAGGGCGTGGCTGCAGGGTGAAGCAGAGATCTATGCTTAAGACTTAGGCCCCACCTCAACGGCCACTGCGCCCAACATCACTGCGCTTCTACATTTAGAGATCTTACCCCGATTCTAACCGCGAATGGGACTCATTTTGGCTCATGCAAAAAAAAATTAACCCCGTGATGATCAGAGCTCCAGACACACCCTCCAGCCAGGCACACCTGTTCCTCAGCAGCTAGTGCACATTGCTCCAATTGCTCCCACATAGTGCAATTGGTGCTCCAATTGTTTAAACTCCTCATGTGACACATTTGGTCCAGTCATAGGCAAGTTTATTAACATATATATATATATATATATATATAAAGCGACTGCCCCTTATGCAAATTAGGTGCCCCACAAGAGCCAACCATCTTTGAAAAGAAATGAAAGGCACCATCGAGGACATTCAATAGTTGTTTTTTTAGTATAAAATAAATTTCTTTTGAACTTAATTATTGAAAACATGACAATTACGATTCAGCTGACTCACCAAGACACATAGTGAGAAGAGAGAAAAGAAAGAAAAAAAACTCACAGCACTCCCAAAATCTAGCACCGACACACATGCGAAACACAACTGCACAGTCATATCTATCAACCTGACCCATGTTCATATTTCTGCCCTGTGTGTTTAACAGGGCTGACCGTGTGCTCCTCTTGGTCTTAAAAAGCACAACCGTTCAAGCTGGGATTCAGGCAATGCCGTGCTACGGAACCCTTTCTGAGTAAATAAATATGTACAAAAGGAAAATCAAGTATCTGTGAATTTGCAGACAGGGTGCCATGGTCCCTCACTGACCCAGACTCCACAAAGAGCCAAACCTTTTACTTCAACGGCCCCCACCCCCTCAAAAAAAAAGGAAAAGAAAAGCAGAACATTGCATAATAGTTCCTCCTGAATCAGCAGTCCAGTTTTTTTGCGTAGGGCACCAGTCAACTGGAGTATGTCAGACAGCACACGTTACACTGGGGTTGCATTGTCAGCAGGCATCCGCAGTCACATGGTGGCTGTAATGGGAAGCATGAGTGCAAATGAAATAAGGACCGGCACGGACCAGATCCAAAATGGCCGTCAGTGGTCACGGAGCGCTTGGCATCGCGCGTGCGCCACGGCAACGCAGGGCCGCGCCTGCGGAGGGCGACGGCGAGTCTCTTCGCGGTACGGAGGAAAAGGATGGACACGCGCGGTCTTTTGCCGACCCCCTCGTGGAGCGATTGGGGGTGGAGCTCAGTTTTGCCCCTTCCCACAAAAGAAATAAAAAATAAAACTGTTCAGAGAATCAGTACATACTGGATTGAGTGGCACACTAACAGGGACTGTTTCAGCCCCCCCCCCCACCAAAAAAAACGCCATCATTCAGGTCCTCTGTGACTGTGGGGAGGTCCGCCACCACAGGAGGCGAGGACTCTGGGGAAAACGGAGCATTTTGGGCCTGGCTTGCTCTCCAGGTGAGGGAAGAGGGGAGGGCGACCCGTCCAGGGGAAGAGGGGTGCGATGGGATGGGGCAGGACCTAAGAAGAGTCCTCCTCGCGTAGCCCCTGGCTACCCAGCAACCCGTGCGCGCTCCCGTTGCTGGCCAGCAGAGGGGGCTGTGGAGGCAGGCCGATCTTGTAGGGCACCGTGTCCTTGGCCAGCATCTTCTTGGTGGCGGCGACCAGGCGGGAGTAGTTGTCGGGGTTGTACTCGGAGGGCCGGGGGCGCGTGCGCAGCAGCGGGAGGTCGTCGCGGTCGGCGCGGGACAGGAAGAGGGGCGGCCGCCGCTGGCCCTCGCCGTCCTTCAGCGAGTCGGGCAGCGGCTTGCGCTTGCTCTCCGGCAGGAGCATGACGCACAGGACGGAGAGCACGGCGAAGGAGGCGAACACCACGTGGTGCAGGAAGTAGCCCGCGTTGTTCTGGAGCTCCATCAGCGAGGAGGCCGCCATGCCCACGCACCCCGCCGCCAGGATCAGCCCCAGAGACCCACCGCTGCACAGCGTGAACGTGACCATGGAAACACAGAACAGAGTCAGCATGCACAGGCAAACGCAGCATTATTACATACAGCTAAACACCGGACAGCATTATTATACACAGCTAAACACAGGACAGAATTATTACACACAGCTAAACACAGGATAGCATTATTACATGTAGCTTATTCTTCTGCCTAGTTGGCTTTGCAGAGGTTAGGTCAGAATAGTGTTCACTGTGTGAACTGTGTTCTTGGCTAGAAATAGCTGTACAAAATAAGTATTGTACCTTACTGAACCTGTGTTTAGCAGTTGTCTATGACCATGAAATGCACTTTTTGTACATCGCTTTGGATAAAAGCGTCAGCCAAATGAATGTAATGTAATGTACATACAGCTAAACACAGGACAGAATTATTACACACAGCTAAACACAGGATAGCATTATTACATACAGCTAAACGCAGGATAGCATTATTATATACACATAAATACAGAGAAGCATTACTACATGCAGACACACACAGAGCAGTGTGAATACACCTTAACACAGCAGCATCAGTGACCATGGACGGTGCCCATATGAGCACAATTACTATGTGTAGAAAAGCATGTGGATATACACAGAGAAGAATGGGCAGAGTTGTGGTGTCAGCATACGCAGACAATGACTAGTGTCACTGTGTGTGTAGGGTGGGGGGGACCCGAACACTTACCGCACCACCGTGGGCATGACCTCACTGGCAAAGAACACACTCAGCATGGCCAGGGCCTGGGAGGACAGCAGGCCAATCAGGGACAGCACAAGCACCAGCCCTCCCTGCAGATCTGAGAGAGACAGGGAGAGGGGGGTGAGGGAGAGAGACGGAGAGAGAGAGAGAGAGAGAGAGAGAGAGAGAGAGAGAGAGAGAGAGAGAAAGAGGGGTGGAAGAGAGAGACGGGGAGAGAGAGAGCAGAGGGAGAGAAGGAGAGAGAAAGGGTGAGAGGTAGAGTGAGGAGAGAGAGAGAGGAGAGAGAGAAAGACACACACACACACATTTTAGGACCAGGGAACAGAGCACCATTTATCTGCTAATTACCTATGTGGTCTCTCCACGTCTAGCTGAATGCTGGCAACAAGACAGTCATTCCATGCTTGTTAGTGTTAAATGGATGTAGCCCTGAGTCCTCTGCCTGGGTCCCTGGGCTATACATGTAGGCCAGTGTGCTCTCACTTGTCTTACACAGGAATGAAAGCTACCCATACTAGTCTGGGGAAGCAACGAGAGAGGCCTACAATTAACACTCAGCACTCCTCCACTGGGGGAGTAAATAAAAAAGGCGGAAAAGGGTTGGATTTAAAAATAAAAATGTTACTACTGTTCGCAAAGGGGGGGGGGGGCAGGCAGAGCTCCTCTCCTGATGTGAATCAACCCAACGCCAGAGAGAAGTGTGGCATTGTGATAGCCGTGAAGCAAAAACCGTCAACCAATTTCTGACACTTTTCATATTCACGTTTTCACAGTACGGGTAAAATTAACGCACACTGGCAGCCGACTACAAAGCTACGCTTCACGAAAGCCAGGGCTGACGAAGACTGAGACAGACACACATCAGCACTCTCCCATTCACAAATATGAGTCACTGCAGGCTTCATAACAGTACTTTGGGGTCCCATTCTATCATCTAGATTTTAAGCCGATTCATAAATCCAGAGAGCGATGACAGGGCAAGGCAGTGTTTTTAAGTAAGTGGAGATAGTACCTGGAAATCACTGGATAACATCTGTTATCATGCATCTGTTTATCATTGGGAAATGAAATACTTCAACATTACATTTCATTTTTCATGTCATTTAATTCTAAGCATGGGAAAACAAACCAGCAGGATGATGTCATTCGTGCACGTTGTTGATAACGCCTTGCTTCAAGTTTCATTCATTGGCAAGCTAAATTACTAGTTAGAGAGTAACTAGGAGCTGTAATGTTGAAGCTTTCTATGGTTTTAAGACCAGGATGATCTGGGGAATTACCCCACCAGCCTTCTAGAAAACAATTTCCTATGGATCGCTGCAATTCCAACTAGCACCATTCAGACACACCGCTCGAACCCTACGTGTGCTCTTGTATATTTTAATCTTTCAAGCCAATTTTCGAAGGCGGTGAAATGGTGAACTTGGTGCAGGCAGAGGCCAGCTCTAGGATTTTACCGGCCTAGTCGGGAACTATAAAAAAAAATAACAATTCCGCACAATTAAAATGCGCTGGTTATTTTTTTGTGTACTTGAACGCTGTGGACCTGGGATGGTTGTGGCCCCCTGAACTACTGCATAGAGCGTTTATGCCCTGGAGCTGTCTCCGTGACAACACAAAAGAAAGAAAAAAAAAACACACTTGAAAAGTGCAGGTGTAAGGGGGAGAGGGGAGGGGGGGGGGGTGGGCACTCACACTGAGTGAGGGCCAGCAGCAGCAGGGAGGACAGGCCCGTGACGATGGCTGACAGCAGCAGGACGCCCCGGCGGCCCACGCGGTCCACGGACATGCAGAGCAGCACGCACGCCGCCGCGCCGGTCCCCACGCGCAGGAAGTAGCCAAAGTAGAAGCGCGAGGAGAAAGCGTGCAGGTTCCTGGTGAAGCAGTACTGGATCCCCGTGCCGATGAACCTGCAGGAGGAGGGGAGGGGAGGTTCAGCGCCACCAAGTGCAGCAACAAAATACACAAGAGCATGGTGCTAGTGCTAATATGGCTAATGTTAAAACAGCTAGTGCTACAGGCCGTACAGCTACTGCTACAGTGCAATGCTACTGCTAATGCTAGAGTGCATCCAGCTAGTGCTACTGCTATAGTGCAGGCAGCTACAGCTAATGCTACAGTGAATACAGCTAGTGCTAATGCTACAGCGCATACAGCTGGTGCTAATGCTACAGTGCATATAGCTATTGCTAATGCCACAGTGCATACAACTACTGCTACAGTGCATGCAGCTACTGCTAATAAAACAGTGAATACAGCTAATGATAATACTACTGTGCATATAGCTACTGTTAATGCTACAGTGCATGCAGCTAGGGCTAATGCTACAGTGAATACAGCTAGTGCTAATGCTACAGAGCATGCAGCTACTGCTAATACAGCAACAGTTAATACTGCTTCAGCTAATACCACTATGCTAATACCACTACAGCCAAAACCGCTACTGCTCATACCACTTCTGCTACTATTATTACAGCCAATACTGCTACTGCTAATACCACAATTGCTAATTCCACAACTGCAAACGCTACAGTGCTGCCGCTGCCACCGCTGGCACGCTTACAGGGTGAACCCCAGGATGAGGCAGTTCCTCCAGATGACCCGCGTGTGGCGCAGTTCCAGCACGTGATGGTACCGGGGTGGGGAGTCCTCGGAATACGCCACGTCCATCTCTGAGGGAAGGAGGGAGCGAGGGAGTGTGAGAGAGAGAGAGAGAAAGAGATGGAAGCAGACACAGACGGAAGGGTAGTGTCTCACTTCCCAGTGCTCCACAAGTTAAGAAAAATAAATCCCCCGCATTACAAAAATTTAATTAAAAAAAATTTAAAAAAAACCTTGAATTCTTAAAATACAGCCCAACCCAATTCCCATAATTATCCCTGAGCAAAGCACCCAATTCAGCAGAGCGACCTCACAGGGAGCCTACATTTACTCTAATGTGATTTTAAGGAGAGGTCCCTGTCACTGGGATCAGATTAAAAGCACAAGACACCGCACCACCTATGAGATGACTTATGTTTGGCATGCTCACTCATTAAAGGCTCATTAAACTGGAGCTGTGCGGTGTGATCTAAGCTTGAGCTCTGCAGAAGAGCCTCTACCGTGTGCTCTCTTTCATAATGGTTCAGTATGGGAGACTGGAAAGAGTTGCCTAACCCTTCGCCTGTGTGGGTCTCCACGCACGCGCACATGTGCACAAGCGCGCACGCACACGCACACGCACACACAAACACACGCGCACGCGCAAAGGCGTGCACACACATGCACGGAAGCACAGACACAACCGGACAAGCGCACACAAACACAAACGCACACCCTGAACAGAAGCAAGCAAGCGCTCTCACACCGTGACACTGGGGTAGCCATGGCAACACAGCTAAAGCGACAGAGGTGCAGAAACCCTTTTCTGCACCCTTGTCATGGCAACGTAGACAACGTCGCAGGACCTGACCTGACAGCACGGTCTCCGCAGGGTAGATCTCTTCGTTCAGACACACGCCGTTTCTGGTGGAGAAGCTCTGGACAGACTTCCTGGCCTGAAGGATCTGACCAGTCGCCAGGAGCCAGCGAGGAGACTCCGGAAACAGGGAGGAACAGCTGAAACACACACACAAACACACACAATCCTGCTTAGAAAAGCTCACACATGAGTTACCACGATTGTGTATTTAACCACCTACTACGTACACAACAAGCCCTCAGGAGATTCAACTGCCAAAAATAAAACAAACAACCTGGAAGTCACATGAGCAGCCACTGACTCACCACCAATAGGACAGCAGGAAAAGCAGGGGCAGGGTGGCAACAGCTTGCAGCACGGGCCAATCACGGCACAGCAACGCCAATCCCGGCAACAACAGCTCGGCAGACACGGCGAAGAACCCACCAATCATGGCAATCATGAGGCGGTGAGAAGGGTCACATAGCTCAAGACCTTGGGTGGTAAGACGGGAAGAGAGGAAGGGTTGCTACGGGTTACAGGGGCCTTGAAACTATGTACATGTCTTGTCCAAAATAAGTTAACCTGTGTGCACTCATTGTGCGCAGACATTCACCAGGGGCCTAGTTCTTTTCCATTGTGAAACCCCAAAAGTGAACAGGAAGAGTCATTTCCTTCCTAGCGTTCCATTACGGCTGTTTTTTCCTTTCCCTGAGATCCTTCAGAGCCTCCCTACTCATTCTCCGGAGTCAGTCAGGCACAGATCTTCCTTAACTGTCCATGCAGTGACCTCACAGGAATGCCTGTGTACGGGAGTGCTGATGTCACGGGCCTCCCTCTCCAGAGTGGAACCTAGCACCACCTGCTCTGAACACATCCTGCATGCCAAGGGCACACTCTGTCAAAGCTATCTCTCTCAGGCATGCATGCAGATACATGTACTGTATACACACACACACACACACACACGCGCGCGCGCGCGCGCGCGCACATGCACGCACACCTGCTCACACACAGTCATCATTAGAGTGGTCCAGTAAGATCATTATTGATCCCCAGCCTGCTAATGTTGTGCATGCAGGTCCTTCACTTCCACACTGAGAATGGTAACACAGTGAAGGGACATACTCAACGGGCCTCTACAAAAACAAGCTCGCTCGCTCGCTCACACACACACACACACACACACACACACACACACACACACACACACTAACTCTGCATGTTAAGGGAAAACTGTAAGCACTTCAAAACACAGGTCAGTGCGTCCTGAATCAAGGTGAGCAGCACTACACAAACATAACCTACTTAGCATTCACTTGAAATAGAACACGGGCTTTCAACATGCATGCACGCACCCACACACACACCCGCACCCGCACCAATCACAGGAAAGGTCCAAAGAAAAGAGAGAGACTCAATAATGAGGCGGAAAAAACAACAGTAGAGATGCCCTGAGGAAGGGGAAAGGCCTGCTTTTAACCTCCTACATGTCCCCACATGTGTGGTTAAAACATTCCTCTACTCATGCAGTCCCCACAAGAGTGGCTAAAACATTCCACTTGTGGTGGGGGTGGGGAAGGGGGGCTGAGATCAAGCGGGTGTTCCTCTCCCTTTTGGTCTGAACAGGCCGAGGACACCTGAATCAGCAGATTCCGAGCGCCTGGACACATGCTCTGTCGGACACAACTGCGTCTGCTGAAGTCACCGAGCCAGCAAGTCACAGTCAGGCAGGAGAGGACTGTGTGAAGAGGCTGAGCAGCTACAGGGCCCAGGAGCAACAGGGTGCTGATCACTGCTGCTCACCACACAACTCCCATCATGCATCTCAGCCTAAAACCACACCCCCCTCGCCAAGACTCTAACCCCCCCCCCCCCCCCCATCTCCTCCCCTCCACTTGAAGGTCAGGTTTGGAGGTTGATGAGGCTCTTGTTTACTGTGTGCTAAAGATTTCCACAGATATTTTTACACTTCACAAAAACCAGAACGAAAATATTTTTCACCTGAACCCAACCAGTCTGATGAAAACGCAAAAAAAAGGAAACAAAAAAACAAACTTGAAGTATAAACACCATAGCATATATCTGTGGTTCTGAACCTTGTTAATAATGCCACCATTGGACAATAGTGAGCCTTATTATTCCAGAGCTCTACTACCATTCTTAATAAAACCTGAGAAGACAAATCAATTATAAAATATATAAAATACATGCTGAGAGACGGTTTCCCAAAAGCTTTGTCCCCCCCCCCCCTTCCCCAATACAAAAATATTGAGTTAAAGAGTAGCTCAGTAAAACCAGACAAGCTAGTAAAACCAGTAAATAGATATGACCCCGGAGAAAAGAACGTTATGCATCGGTAGCCGTACAGTTAACTCCTGGTGTGATCAGATACAACAGTTTTTTTTTTTTTTTTTTAAAACACAAGCATAACAGTAGGACAGTTACATCCCAATTATACAATATTGTAATGGTCAACTCAAGTCATGCAGTTGGAATCGGTTAAATCGGTGGTGATGCAGGAAGTGCGGTGGAAGGTGCTGGGAGGGTGTACTCACGGGCGATGTACGAGGACAGGAAGACGCCGGCGAGCAGGGCACCCTGGGAAAGGCGAAGCAGCAGGAACACGGTGGGGTTGTTGGACAGACAGACGGCCACGCCCAGCAGGCCAGAGAGAGCAACGGAGAGCAGGAACCCCTGCCTTCTGCCAAGCCTGCATACACACACACACACACCATCACATAGACACGCACAAACACGTGCACAGGCACACACACACACACACACACACGCACAGGTGTACACACACACATGCAGACACACACGCACAAGCGAACGCACACACACACACACACACACGCACACACACACGTACACACACATACACACACACACACACACACACACAGTTGGTCAGCACACACTGATCCTGCGTGTGTACAGGAGTAATCTGTAGAGCGGAGGAGGCGTGCAGACAGACAGACGGACTCACCAGTCACAGGCAGTGCCCAGCAGGACATAGCCCAGGATCCAGCCTGTCATGAAGCAGATGTGCTGAACAGGGATCTTCCAGTAGTTTCCACACACCAGGTCCCACTGCAGACAGGGAGAGAGAGGGAGAGAGAGAGAGCAGAGGGAGGAGAGAGAGAGGGGGGGGGAGTGTGAGAGGCAGGGAAAGAAGTGAGAGAGAGGGAGAGAGAGATGGAGAGGGAAAGAGAGAGAGGGAGAGGAGAGAGAGAAGAGGGGAAAGCAAGAGGGAAGGACAGAGAAAGGGATAGAGGATACAGGGAGGAAGAAACCAAGATAGACCAAAAGGGAGAAACATAAGGAAAAGAAAGAGACAGAGGTAGACAGAGATAAATCCCAAGAGTGGTAGAAGGAGAGATAGAGACACGGCAAGAGAAAGAGTGAGAAAAAGACAAAAAAAATTGATGGCAAGAGAAAAAAGACAGAAAGAGGAAGACAGGAATGCAGTTAAAGACACAGTTGAGTGAGATGGATGGAGAGTGATAGAGCCACACAAGGACCTGAAGGAGGAGGAGTTTTATCTTCATCAGTCGGACAGACGGACACATTATTCTAACGCCAGACGATATTCTTTTCACAGCTGAAAAAGCAGACTTGACTGAAAACAATTCATCATTAAAAAATTACCCTGACAAGCAAACCCAGGACTAACACTCAGTTACGTTTATGGAGTGAATGTTTTACAGAAAACGGCCCAAATCCTCCGGTGGAACTTGTGCTTTTTCGACAAAGCAGACACGGGTACATATGAGAAGAGGGCAGTTTAGCCCAACATTAAGGCCACACACACACACACACACACACACACACACACACACACACACAGTAGACAGTAGAGCAGCCCAAATTGAAAGGAATGCAGCAGTGGGTGGACAGACGTTCTCCCGCTCATTAACGCAGGGGGAACTCAGAGGGCTTGTGCCTTTTAGGTTCGACAGCAGCGGGCTCCAGGCTCCACTCCCTGCATTGTGCCAGCTTTTGGGAGCGAGCCCCCAGAAGGGAATACTGTGCCCCCAATCACACAGGCATGGCCAGGATCAGGGGGTAACCTCGCCCGGAAAAGCAAGGGGGGAGGGACACTTCCTAAGGCCAGGAAAAGCATAGGAACGCAACAGCTCCTCCATCGTCCTTCACTCTTGACTTACATAACGCTCAAGGCAGACAACATGCCAGTATAAAGCGACCAACTGTAAACTTTTGCTCACAGTAAGGGTTAAGCGTGTCCTGTGTAATTTCTTCCAAACTCACACAAATTCACCTTCAAACAATCATGTAGTGCGCATATCCAACCGGAAATTTAAATCAAGCTGAATTACAAGCCAAGCCCAAACTGTGTCACCAATGTATACTCCAATATGAATGCATTAATAAACATAACGGATAAGCAGGTACATTCATTTGATATTTGAATGTTCTATGACTCCTGAGTTTAAATTAATTGCACGTTCCCCTCTCCAAGAATGGCGTGAAACCCCAGTTATTTCTGTGTAACCAAGGACTCGCTGAAAAGACATAAACTGACCACTACACTGACATTTAATATAACACATCAGGCATGTCTGCTCTTATCCTCTCCTTGTTCTGGCTCTCCTCTTGAAGATAAAAGTTGTTTTCTTGGACTATTTGTTTATCGTTTGATTAACCTGGACCTGAAAACTGACCCAAGTAATCAATTTACAAATTTGAAGTTATTCTATATTCTATCATATCCAAATTCATTGTTGTACATTCAACCAAAAACTTTAACTTAATTTCATTTTATCGCAGATCCACATACATTTAAAGTTTAAAACGGGCTACATATACAAATGATGTACATACAGCGCATGACGTGTGCCATGGTGTAAATCAATGTTTTCTTGGATCAGTTCATCGCTGACGGTCTTTAGATAAACAAAGGGCTAGAAAATACCCTTCCCCTGGAAATATTCCAAATATCTTTGCTTCGGTGGAGTCAAAACCTCCCAGGTATTCACAACAGATCCCAGCAATAGAACACTTCGTACCACAACCGGAAACTCAAGAGTATACAGATTTTAGCTCGACAACTGTCTTCCTTGACCCGGTGGTCCAGTAACGTTAGTTAGCCTACACACTCATTCTTGAACCAGGCCTATGAGGGCATCGTTTCAAGAGAAACATCTGTTTTTTTTCATCTTGACTGAGGTAATTACAGCCTTTGTTTGAAAAGCCAGCGACTGCTGTCTGTGGTTAAGCGCTGTTTGAACAGCACTACGCCCCTCGGAACATACGAATAAAGCCAATGGGAGACTCTATAGCGGAGCAAAACAAATTCAGACGGAATATGTCCTTTCGCAGGGTCAAATGAGTCTGTCAGTTATTCTCATATAGAGCGTTTTCCATACTGGCATAGTGGGCTAGCTAAGTGCCATCACTTGATCATTCAGGAGATATTTGGAATGCTGTTTTCTGTCCACAACACGAGAATGTTACAGGGCAGCAATGGACGTCTACTGTGTAGGCAGGCAACGGTTTGTGGTTATCGTCCCCGCCTTACCAGTTCAGAAACTTAAATTCAGATAACAAACCACAATATGTAAATGTATCCGGTATCTATCTAGCTCACAAACTTCTGACAATACAACGGTTATACGTTGCTTAGGCTATCCTTTGCCGCAGAAGATTTTCAAGGACGACATATGTTGAGCAAGGTTCGTGCACTTCGCTCATGTGAACACGATCAATACACCCAAAAGTTCCTAAATTCTACAGATACTGTTATCACAATGTGCTTACTAAGCAAAGTCCTCAGGTCAGTTACATTGATAAACATCAAGCCTAATTTCTTGAACGAGCACACATAAGAATACATAAGAATATCGAAGCCCTGTTGTTAATGGTTCCATGAAATAATGACGAGCACTTAGCACTCTTTTAGGGTGACAAAGCTTCCGAGCCTGCTTCCTAGCTGAGGTGAGTTACCGTAGCAATATATACATATTGCCTATTACCGATCCGTAGCCTCTGTGCTGCACTCAAATTAGATACAAAGTAACGACATCACACAAATATTGCAACACGGTCCTCGACTCGTTTACATGAAAAATGCAAAGCAGACCACGCTAACCTCGGTTACATAGTTGCTCTGAAGCCCCACTTCGTGCGTGTATTCCCATCCTCTTGTACAGTGCACAACTTCTTTCGGAAGCGTTTCTGTAAAATTGGTGAAGTTGGCGGGGTACTTGTACAATTCGCAGTGGCTCAAGCCAGACCCCTTCACCCAGGGAAGAGTGAAATTGAGGTACTCCTGTTTGGAGAGATTGCTTAGCAGAAAGCCGGAGGGTAACAGGGAAGGGTCCGGTTTGCAGTGGTAGGACTCCGGAATCAACGTGAAAAAGATATCGCAGAAAAGGTTCAACGCTACAGCAAAGTTTGGAATCCAGCTGAAAAACGCTACAATGCGGTTGTATCGCCCAAAACCACCGATTCGGGGGTAAATCCTGGTTTCAAAGTCCATCGTCTGTGGCCGTACCGCTGGAGCAGCTGTCGAGACGAGAGCTCGAAGTAAACTCGCACTTGGAAAGCTAGAACGCCAGAGGAAAGCCGGTATGCAAATGATCGCGAATGGTGGGGTGTATTCCAACTAGTCGTGATAAATCCCTTCCTATATCACACGTTCTCCACACTGTAGTTCGCAAACTTCTCACAGTCCAATTCACAAATGCCGCTTTTATAACTCAGACTTCATGATTTACAGAAAATCATTCACGTCGTGTGTGTCAGCCTTCTATATAAAGTGTATTACACACAGGCGACATGTTCAAAATGCTGCATACGTTAAAAAAAGTTAAGGATTTGTTGGGCTCAACATGCACAGGTGTCCCGCCTTATCAAACATAAGAGCTGTAAACTTAGCCGCCTTACTATTTACCTTCCAACTCTCCTAATCGCAGCCTAATATTATCCGGTTCCGATAAACGCACTTATATGATCACAAGTATATGTACGTAATATCTCCTCCTAATTTACTTGCCGTTCCGCGGCGCACTTCGTTTTATTTGGTATTAAATAACATACCAGCAGTCTGCTCGAACCAAAATATTTCTCAAGCACATTAATATAATTATTGACACTTTTCATCGTATGGTAACCATGGGGTAATTCAGTATACAGTGGCCTTTCACGATGTCTGAAGTAAACTGTCATGTGTTGACCGTCTCTGTACCATGGCGCAGACATGAGAACTGATTGAACACCAGTCAGAATCGCATTTCCTCCCAGTCAATGAATTTCACTTTACCTGGCCTCATCACCACCTAGTTCTACACTATAATGCGATTTTCTTTCGGTTGATTGAATAATTATATACTGTACATTATATTGCAACATCTATGTGAAATAAATTAGTAAGCAACCTTGTTAAGTGACCATCATGTGTGCAGACACAAGTCTGATTTAACGCCCATTTTGGGATTCACATGTAAACGTACTACTATTTACAGAACATGCAACATTGCGCTTTGGGATTCTAATGTCCTATATAAATGCGGGAGCTTTGCCTAGCTCACACACTCTCTCTCTCACACACAAACATACACACCGTTATTGTATAGGGATGCCTATCTAAATGTTCTGCTAATAGGGTTTGAGAAAGAAGGAAACGCAGAGACTAAATGTATTTTAAAAATTTATTTACGAACATAATCTCTGAGGGACAAACAGCATTTCTCGCGCTCTCTGTACATGCAACTGTAGAAAATATTTTTTTTCCAATTTTTTTAATTTTTAATTTTACTTACTCTCATTTTAAGTTTTTTAAATGTATTTTGTATTTTTTTGTATTTTTTTACTCGTTTTGTTTGTTTTGCGGGATATCAACACAGCGAGAAGTGACAGTGCTGGATCTTTGACAGTACTGACAACGGCATCAACAAATCCCCCCACTGACTAGCTGCTCAAACAATATGTACACAATTCAACTACATTGTACAAAAAAAAGAGGAAAAAAAAAGAAAGAAAAAAAAAAATACACTTACATTACCAGCAGCGAGTTAACCTTCTCACTGTTGGAACCCCACAATCTATGCAAGTTTAACCTAGTACAAAGAGAAGGTTTCAAAACATCCTGGGAGGTATTTACAGCTATATACAATGTCTCACTATACGCACTACAAGAGGGAAATTTACACAGCAGAGACCTTCACTCCAACATACCACAGGTGTCAGAAAAGATAATAAATAGTATTTTTATTTTTTTTCTATTTTTTTTTCACCATTTAAAGAGTAGCTCTTCTCCATGCTTTGTGATCGGTTTAATTTTTCCAGAATAGCTACTGTCTGGTTGAGGATAGTGTGGAAGATGCACTTTGAAAAAAGGCTTGAAATTGTGATTTCACTTACATTAACAATCGAATCTGTCCGGTTTATGTCAGAGAGAGAGAGAAAAAAAAACATCGTGAACAGTAGAGGTAACTTCAAGAATGCAACGTCTGTTGAATTTCTAAGTGCTTAACTGCACAGGAGGTTGGGGTTGGGGGGGTTTGACTTAATCAGAAAAGGAACAGCCTGAATTAACAAGCAGCTCAAATGTGGATTTTTATGCTGAAACTGATAATCATGAGTGGACGGTGCCTTGTTTTAGTACAGTTAGCAGGCGGATAGCTTATTAATGTGTCTGTGTTTTAGGACGACAACCCTGAGGCAGGACAGGGGAAGGATCTGTGAGATTCGCAATAAATCCTTTACCAAATAACTCAGTAGGTGCGCACGTTTACTCAGGCTACCCACACCGGGGAACTATGGCAAGCAGCATCGGCATTACGCAAACACAAATAAAATAAAATAAAATAAAATAAAATAAAATAAAATAAAATAAAATAAAATAAAATAAATGGTTCAGTTATGTCTGTCTGCACTAATTTCACTCACTGGGTTCAATAAGGAATCCCCCAACATCAACCTTCACAATTTCAAGCCTTGATTGATTTTAAAAACAAAGGTAAAGCAAAGGACTTTAAAGGCATGATACAAAATATGGAAGCGACAAAGGACGTGTATACACGAAACGCGAAAACGACCGTAAGGGACGCAGGACTCTGTGAACGTGCACATTCTGCTGATTCTGCTGATCTGCGATTAAGAATGCGCCGCGATTATTCTTCAGACAGAAAACATGACCAAAGGTTCTAATAACGGACTTTAAAATGCCCAAATGTACAGACATCTCTCAGTGCCAGTCAGGAAAATGCACCTTTCCATAATTTAAGTACGCAATTTGCGACTAAGATCAACTTCATATGCGTTTAAATCATCGTAATTCTGACACTCACACTGACACCTGCAGTGGAAAAAAAATAATAGTGAGAAATACCTGTATGTATGATGTTATTTGCTTTTTGCTATGAAGTTACAGTTGGTGCATTTATGAATTGTTCTGTTTGTGTAATTAATTTTGCACCCTTACCACACACATTGTGTACAATATATGAAATTACGCAGTTTCTGATTTTATAAACAGGATCTTCCAATAAATTAACAAATGCTGAAACCAAAGTACAGGTAGTCAGTTTGGTAAAATTAAGTCTGTTAAAATCGTTTGTAAAAAGGCTGCATTTAAACAAAAAATAAACGGCAATTAATGCAGTTTTAATTCTAATCTTACCGATAGAAAGATAAGAGATCTTTCCTTTCTGCATGTAGATATTAGGGTTCCACAGTAGTACATGAGCAATTTTGACAATAATTGGCTGTGTTTCTGTTAGAGAATACCGAGTCTACATTTAAAACCAAGGACAATACCACTGACGATCTGTTAAAAAAGTGGGTTCTGACAGAGCCCCAGAATAAAATGGATGCATGAGCATGCGACACGTAGACAGAACAATTTAACAATGCAAGACTGGAAACTAACAAAAATTAAAACCAAACCCTATAACAATCAAATAAACCATCTGAAATAAAATGGGTACAATTACTATCAATCAAATGGCCAAGGTAGCAGGGTAAAGGTAAAACTGTCTGTTCTCCTTTTTTCTACACCTTTAACAACAAACTTGCAGATGAATGATAACCCAGGAGTTTGGATTTAAAAAAAAAAAAAAAATATTAAAAGGAAAAAATTAAAAGTCCCGTAACAACTGGGCTGGTTGTGTTCCATTTCCGTGAAGATATGTGTTTTAGCTCCACCTTGTGGCCGTACTGAAAATGACATAGCAAGATGCAACTGTACTTTCCTAAAACTACTCAAAATGGGAGAAACCATTAAGATCCCAAGCAAAAACAATACAGAACAGACAAAACTGAGATTTAGATACAGAACAAGAACTTCAGGGCAGTACACTCAAAGCAGCTAAAATTAACTAAATTATTACGACTCAAAAAAAAGAAAAAAAAAAAAGTTTTGAACGGGACAGACTGTGTATTAAACCTTTCTGTATTTGTTCTACAGCTGCCAAAGAGGTGAATCTAAAAATGGGATTCTATCCCACTACTCTCCATTGGACAGTGTATGAAAGTGTTTTTACTAAAATGTATATTGGCCAAAATATATTTCTAGAACACCTCAATGAAAGGCTGTAACAAAAAGTTTAAAAACCCCACAATTTTCAGTGATTAAAAAAAAAACAAAAAATAAAAAAACAGTCAAGTTAAGACATCCCTTGTGAAAATTACAACCACTAATCCGACATATATTCTGTGTAGAGACCCACTGATTAATTCACAAGCTCAGACTTGGATGCTTTGACCATTACAATGCCACAGTTATACATGTACATAAATATTATGATGCAGTGGACTCTTAAATTTATGACATTTCTATTGACTCTGAAGGTAGATCAAAGAGTGTGCGTGTTCCTACATTATCTGAAGTAATCTTTTGTCCGGTGTACCTTAATTGTACTTGCGCAAGGTAAATTAAAAATATACTGTATAAAGGCATTTTCTTGGTTAAATCTTTCTGTAAGATAATTCTGTAATAATGCAAAACATAATATACCTTTATTATTAACTGAACAATTTTATAACCATTATGCTACATCAAGCAGTTAAGATTGTGGTGGACTTGTAATAGTCTGGAGGAAGGTTTTAAAAAGGAAGGCTTTTCCAACGTTAGATGTAGATGTTCTCTGGTCGTGATGGTACTACCTGGCTCTGATCAAGGCCAGAAGAGAACTGGACCTGAATGGGAGACGGTCTTTAAAATACTGAAAATGTGAACACATTTTGGCCCATTGTTTTGCGAGGGAAAAGCATTGCCCCAGAATAATCTGTACATACAAAGATCATTTTCTTCTTTTTTTTTTCCTTTTTTCTCTTTTTTTACACCTAACTGAGAGTGATGTTACAGTACATACCTTATTTACAACTGTGCAGTAATGTGTGGCAAAATAAATTATCTAGAAGGCAGCGAGAATACATTGTTTAACGTATATAAAAAACTGTACAGAATTTACGGGATACAATTTTTTTTTTTCAATTTTCTTTTTTTTTTTTCCTTTAAACTAATATTGGCTCTGTAGTGTTTCAAGTCACTTTCTCAGAAAAAGAGAAACAATGAAATGCCCAAGTAAAGAAAAACAAATTAAAAAAAAAAAAAAAAAGAATATTTTCATAAAACACTTCTCAAAGTCTTTGCCTCCTGAATGTCAACATTCCTGTGTCTCCGCCCTCCCCCTCCCCCTCCCCCTCCCCCTCCCCCGCCCCTCCCCCCTCCTTGTGCAGTTGTTTGCAGTGAACGGTAGCGGCTGATTGATCCCGCAGGCCAGCGTGAGATCCCGCCTCTCGGTCCGACGCCGCGTAGCTGAGGGTGCGGCCTCTTTCTCGCTCCAGGTGCAAACCCGTAAAAAAAAAAAACGTCCCCGCACCCCCAGTCCTACGGCCGCACCGTCCCGTCAGAGCTGGGTCCTGCTGTCCGGCCGCCCCCTGGCCGCGGGGGGGCGCGCTGTCTGAGCGCCGGATTCCCGCCATGCAGTGTAGCGTGGGCCGCGGTTCGGGGCGGGGCGGGGCGGGGGGGGTGCCACTGCGGGTCAGTGAGCGCACAGCCCAGCCCCCCCTCTCTCACCCTGGCCATGGTTCTGATGTACACGCACATCAAGGACTGTCCCCCACCTCAGTTTCATCATCAACAACATCTTTTTTTTTTAAGGGAACCAAAAGTAAAGGAACAAAATCTCTTAATGAACTCCTTTTCCAAAAAAATGAAAAGAAGGGGGAAAATAAAATCAAACAGAGGGGTCTAAGCCTCAAAGAAAAGGCATTAAAAACTTGTAGGATGAAAGTGCAAGTTGTGTTTTCCCGGTAAAAAGATACTGCCTCCTCTCGTAGGAGGGAATCATAAACAAGTTTTTTTTTTTTGTTTGTTTTCATTTTTATATATAATATAGATTTTGTTTCTGTTTTTCCTCAAGAAAGAATAATTCCTTTTTCAAACTGGCTAGCCCTTACCATACGGTCTGTTGGATGTCTTTTTGAAAGGTGATAGCGGACAGCCTGCATGCGGCAGGCTCTGTCACGCGGGCAGCAGCACGAAGTCGTCGTTGACGTCCACCATCGGCACGTAGAAGGACGGGACCTCGTTGACGCAGAGGGCCTTGTGTCCGGCGGGGTCCAGCTCCTGCACCTTGAGCTGCCACTCCATCCTCTGCACGGCGTTGAGCGCCGCCGCCTCGTGCTGCTGCCGCATCAGCAGGCAAGTCTGGAGAGAGAGGGAGAGAGAGAGAGAGGGAGAGGGAGAGGGAGAGAGAGAGAGAGAGGGGGAGAGAGAGAGAGAGAGGGAGAGAGAGAGAGAGAGGGAGAGGGAGAGAGAGAGAGAGAGAGAGAGAGAGAGAGAGAGGGAGAGCGAGAGAGAGAGAGAGAGAGGGAGAGGGAGAGATAGAGAAAGAAAGAGAGGGGGGGAGAGAGAGAGAGAGAGAGAGAGAGGGGGCGGAGTTACGTGCCAGTGCGGAGCCGGGGGGAGGGGGCGTGGCCGTTACGGAGAGCAGCCGAACCGAACACAGGCTGTCTTTTCCAAACGGCGGGAGTGTAAAAGAACCGAGTCGCTGAGCGGTCAAGGCGCTCACCTTCATGCGGTCGTATTTGTCGTCGACGTCCTGAATCCAGGAAATGAACTGTCGGGCGTTGAAGCGATCCCTCACCGATTTGTTCTCGTCGCCCTGCGGCAGAAGAAAGCATTAACAAAGGGGAAATGTCACTGCAGCTACTGCCTACTGGTTACCTAGCAACCTCCTGTCGCAATACAGGAAGCGACCGTGGGGGACTGCAGCTGCCCATCCCAGGTGCAGAATGCCGGTGCTGTGGACCCACCTGATTCTCAGAGGGCATGTTGTACACCTCAGAGTCCAGCAGCATGGTGCAGGCGCTGAAGGGGACAGCCTGATTGGCTATCGTTCTCGCTGCACGACAGTGCACCCGCAGGACTTCCTGTTCACACGACACGATCAGCTTCTCCTGCAAGAGGAGGAAAAAGAAAGGAAAGACAGGAAGGAGAGAAAAAGGGGGAGAGTGGGAGAGAGATGACCTTCAAGCTATGGACACAGGAGATTCAAGCAGCTCAAAACACGGACCAGTAAAGTTACTGCCAGGAAGAAAGCCACAACTTCTGTACTCCCACAACTTTTGTTTTTGAATCAATCTCTGGGTGAAACTTTTGATAAGGAAGCTGTCAAAGGCAGGAACTTATTTAAACACAATTATCAGCAAGCTCTGTAGAAAGTACTTCAGAGAGCAAAACAAACGTGGAAGCAGTCGGGTTTCTGTCTGCGCTGTAATATTCTCGCTTGGCCAGAGTGATGAATGCTGGGAGTTATTTCTCTCGTACATGGAAGCTTTGATCATGCTTCAAAGCAACGATGCAGAATGATCAAAGCCCTTTCCTAAAAGTCTGGAATTTACAGGTGATTGGAGGAGGTAGAGAAAGTGAAGGCGAGGGGGGGTGGGGGTGTGGGGGTGGGGGGAAGGAGGGAAAGGGAGAGAGGGAGGAATGGGGGGAGGATAGAGAGAGACGGCGGCGCGGCGCGGCGGGATTCTGCGCTCACCCTCTCGATGCTGTGCTGCAGTCTCAGCTTCCCTCTCACCGCCTCCTGCTGCCTGAAGAGCTCCTTCAGGGGCTCTGTCAGGGACGGAGGCGGGGCGATCTAAAGGAACCGGGACAAGCGGTTACCAGACCACCTCCAGAACCCCACGACTCGGAAAACAGACCGATCGATTACGCATTTAAAAAGTACTGAAACTTTTTGGCGCTGCGAGTCCGAGCTGCATGGTGTGAAGTTGACTGAACTATACAGACAGACTAGAATCTCTAGAATATACGCAGAAGAATATGAAGAGATAATAGAAAAACTGATAAAAAGTCTTGCTATGGCAGGCTTTTAAGGTGCACTGCACAAGAGCAACTGTCAAAACCAATCAGTCAATCAATCCACATTTTCTATTAATGTTATATAACCTGTCACAATGTTACTGTATGGTAAAGTATGAATGTGATGAGTTTTCGCCATGGCTGGTTTAAAGAAGACGTACCACGGGGATGTGCAGTTTGCTGAGGGGCTTGCCGTCCAGCAGGTAGGAGCCAGTGTAGGTCACATACTCAGCATAGCACTGTGGGGCCTGCGGTGTGATGTAGCACAGGATCTTGCGTTTCTCCTCAATCTTTTTTCGGATCTGCAGGTACTCGAAGTAGGGGTTTGAGCGGTCACTGTGGTAAGGTTCAATGTCATCGAGCTTGATGGCGTTGACGATGACGGCCAGGGTCTGCTGGATCATCTCCCGAGTCTGCTGCATGGCCGTGTTGACTAGCTGGACCTGCACCTGCTGTGGGCCAGATCGAGGGAACTTCCTCTTGCGCGGGTGCTGAGCCTGGGAGTCCTCCTCCTCAGCAGCCCGGCTTTTGTTCTTGCTGACCACAGCTGGAGCTGCAACGGTTGAGCTGGAGGTGATGGTAGTGGTAATGGAGGCTTCTTCTTTCTCTGTGGGACTGGAGGAAGTGGTAACCACAGTGGTGGTGCTGGTGGTGCTGTGAGCTGGGCCACATGATGTGACGCTGGCGTGAACAGTGGAGTTCTGCTTACTCTGATTGGCTAGCATCTGGGCCCGGTTCCTGGTCATTCTTTGAGGGATCTCCTCCACTTTTTTGGGAACCTCAATGATGGGCAATGCAGTTGCTGCCTTAGGCGCCATAGAGTTACAGGATGTCTGGTCTGCATTGGACTGCGTGACCACTGAGGTCACCGTTGTAGAGTGGACAGGGCTACACTGAACTGGCGTTGTGGTGGTGGGAGCTTGTTGACTGGCGTCCAATTCCACAGGCGTCACCAGGTCTGGGCATGGTGCAACAGTGATTGCAGTGGGCTCCTTTACTGCAAGATCCATCACCAAGTGCTCCTGGTCACTGCTGTCATCGACTGCAGATGGCAGTGGGTGCCTGTCACTTTCCTCAAATAGCGCCTTTTCCTCTGGAGCTCCTATGTCAGTGGAGTCATTTTCTGGTACCTTTTGAGGTTCTGGCTCCAGATCCTGCTGAGATCTGCAGCTGTCCTCCAAAGGTAAGTCGGGTTCCCGTGTGGGCTCACTCAATGGCAGCACAGCCGGGGAGATGGGGGCCTGGGCTAAGCAAGGCATCTCCAGCTCCATTACGTCTGGGTCCTCTCTCATCTCCTTGATTGGAGATGTGACTTCAGCCGGAGGACATTTGTTCTCTGGTGGTTCTGAGTTCGTGACTTCGGGCTCCTGCATTTCCTTTTCCTGTAAGGGCAAGTCGGGCAGAGAGAAGGCGCCCAAGTCTTCCAAGTCATCCACTGGAGGAACAAAAGGATCCACCCAGGACACCACCGGCTCAAGGCTCACAGGTGGGGGGATGCTGCTTTCGGGAATATAGCTAAGGGAGTCCTGCCTGCTGTCTGTTGTCAAACATGGAGGCTCAGGCATGGGCTTGCATTCAGTGAAGAAAGACTCCAGCCGGGTAGATGAAGAGGACATGAAGATGGGCTCTGACTCCACAGATGCTGTAACAGGTTTTGCTGGGGTGGGAATGTCATCCACATGGTCTTTCTGCCCTTCATAGTCTGACTCAGGGATGTGCGGGGGGCAATAAGCCCTGGGAAAGGCAGAGTAGGGTGAAGTTTCTGTTGGGGGACAGGCTAATGCTGTAGAAAGGTGCTGCTGCAGGCTGTCTTCTGGGTGTGGTAAGGGGATGACCTTTGAGGTTGGCGGAAATTCCACAATTGCCCTCTCCACAATTCTTTGGGGAGATTTTAGGAGCATGTCAGAGTTGACAGTCCAGCTGACTGAGTGATCATGGGAGTTCTCCATTAGGCTCACCGGGGGATGGGTGGGTGTCAGTGGGAGAGTGTCTGGCAAATCCCTTCTGCCTGGAGATTCTAGCCACTCCTTCTTCTCAGGCTCCGGGAGGTGTGGACTGCAGGTGCTGTTATCCCTGAAGGGGTCTGTCCCCTCAGCTAAGTGACCTTCACTTTCTGCTACCTCCTCTGGGTCATCCTCTTCTTCCTCCTCCTGTTCTTCTTCATCCTCATCCCCTTCTTCTTCATCCAGTTCCTCATTCTCCCCATCTTTTTCCTCCTCAACTGGGGGCAGGAAGCTTGTGCCACTCATGGGGTCAGTGGGGATAAAGCTGGGCTCACTGTGCGGCGACAAGTGGAGAGGATGGTGAGGTTCTGAAAGCTCGTCAATATCCAAAGGGGGTAGAGCAGCAGGGGCAGGGGTGGGCGGGGCAGCAATGTCCAAACAAGGCTCCTGAGGGTCGAGTCTGTGCACTGGAGGCGAGGGCTTGGACAGGAAGTTGCTGTAGACACAATCAGAAAGGTGCTCACTGCTGTCTGTAGCAGTGATAGCTGAGGACACCCCATCCAGTGCAGTCTGAGCTGGCTCCAGCTTAGGTGAGGGCCTCCCAATGTGGGGTGAAAAGCTGGGAGGTGAGCAGTCAAGCCTGTCCACTGGGACTAACTTCTCCTCTAGCGGATGAAGGACTGTGGAAGACTCAAACTCAGATGTGGCAGGAACACTCTGCTGTCGAAGGAATTTGTCAGCGTCTACTTTGAACTCCTCGTCGAAAGGCCTTCTGCCATCAACTGAGGCCGAGCGACTTAGAACGGGCATCTGGAGGTTCTTTGTGGGGGTAAGGCAAGCATTTTCTTGAAATCCATGCGGTGTGTTGGAATACCTGTCAAAGAAGGATGGAGAGCAAGCATTCATGGACATGCTCATAGTGGATGAGTTCTGGCAGTCTATGCCATCAAACATGAGGTCAGGGTAGTCCTCTGCACTGCAAGAAGGAGTGCGTGGGGTCTGCATGACCTCTTCATAACTAGGACAAGAGATTACAGATGTGGGTGTGGGCACACCAGTTGGCCTGTTCTGGTCTGGTCGTGGAGAAGCAGGGAGGTTCTCCTTTATTTGATGTCCCATAAGCCAGTCTTTAGAGCTCTGGTTATCAGCAGGCTGAGATTTTCTCTCAGGTGACATCATCTGAGTTGGAACTCCCATGTCTTTGGACTTCTTCTCCTTTAACATGGTGTCTAAAGAACTTAATTTTTTAGATGCTAGGTCAGAGCGACTCTTACGCAGGTCCTCACCAGGCTTGGCTTTATCCTTCAGTTTGGGATCACCAGACCTGTGCCTCAGCTTCTCTATCTGTTTCATTCTCTCCTTGTGCCTTTTATGACGCTCTTCAATCTCTAGGTCCTTCTCGCAGAGCATTTTCCCAAAGCTTGTCAACCTGTGAACACCATCAACAAGCAGCTTGTCCCGGGGACGGTTGTCTTTTCGTGTTGCATCTCTGGACTGAGGCAACCGGTCACTCTCCTCTTTTGACCTGGACTTTGTGTGATCGTTCCTGCTGTCCTTGTCCAAAATGTCCTTGGTTCTGTCCTTGTTTCGGATGTCAAACTTGGGGCTGTCTTCTTTGGACTTCTCCTTCAAATTAGATATTTGGGGACTCTCCTTCAGACCAGATTTCTGATCTTCCTTTGAGTGTTTAAATGAACCAAAGCTGTCTGTATATTTATGTTTATCCTCTTTAACTTTATCCTTGTGTTTCTCTTTTTTCTTTTTGTCTTTGATCTTCTCAGTGGCGATGATGCCTCCAGCCTTATCCTTGTCTGCTTTTTTGGACATCTCTTTTTCAAACTCTAGCGTCTTGTCTATATCATCCTCACCATCAGGCTTGGTCCCATATGGGAAAGTATAGGGGTCAGCCTCTAGAGGCATGGATTCCTTTTCAAAGGGCAGGCTCTCTCTACGTCCGTATGTCTCTTTAATCTCCTCTGACTTATCTCGCTTGTCAAAGGTCTTCTCCTTTTTGATTTTGTCCTTTTCTTTATCATGGCTTTTCTTGGAGGAGGAGGATGATGAGTGCCGATGTCGTTCCTTTTCTCTGAACTTGTCCTGGGGGTAGGATATGGACAGCGAGTCCCTCCTGTCTTCTGTGATGTCTGGAAGGCTGATGGAAGAGTCACACAAACTGCTGAGATCATGGCCTCGGTCAGTGAAGCTGTCTGAGGAGATCTCACTGATCTTGTCATTGAAGTCATCCTTGTAATCATTCAGGGCCTCTTCCTCCAACTTCTCCAGTAGGGATTTCTCATTCTCGCCATTTCCCTTAGAGGGCTTCCTGTCCTTAGGATACTCCTTGTCAGGCTTGTCTTTATATTTGCCCTTTTGCTTCTCATCCCCAGAGTATCTCTTCTCCATCATCTTCTGCTTACTTTTCTTCTCCTGGTTGGAGTCAACAGTCGCCTTGTCTTTGCGCTCCTTATGCTTTCCATCCACAGACTCCTTCTCCTTTTTGTCTTTGTGTTTATCTATAGAGCCCTTTCTGTCTTTTCCACCATCAAACAAGGTTTTTTCTTTCTTCTTGTCTTTGTAATCCTTCTCTTTAATTTTCTCCATGGAGTGCTGCTTGTTGTCTGCGGAGTACTTCCTATGTTTATCACTTTGAAAGAGCTCTATCTCATCTGGGTCCGGTGTGGAGTCTTTGCGGTGGGGATCTGAAAGGCCAAGGGAATCACTGAGCTTAAGTACCCCACCGTTGTACGTGTCCTCCTCCTCATCCTCACTTTCATCAGTGAAGATGTCAGCGATTTTGTACCAGGTCTTTTCTCGCACCTTTTCAGGTTTTCGCTCTTCTCTCTTTGCCTCCAGGAAGTCCCTCTCTTTGTCCACGTGTTTGTCCTTCTCCTTCTTGTCTTTGCTCTGTTCCAAGGACATTTTCCTCTCCTTGTCTTTACTGTGAGAGTCTTTGTGCTTGTCTTTTGTTCCGTCCTTTTTGTCCTTGGAGCCTCTGTCCACATCTTTCTCCTTAGGAGCTCTTTCTGTGGAGGTTTTCTCTGCTTTCTCTTTTTCAGAATCCAGGAAATTCCTATCTTTAGGCTTCTCTTTGTGTTTGTCTCCTTTATTAGATTTGTCTTTCTTTTCCTTTTCTGTAGCTTCTCCTTTCTTCTCCTTCGCCGAGTGGTTCCTCTCTCTGAGCTCCAATGATTTGACAGCAGTCTCACTCTCAGATTTGAAAAAGGCATCGCATCCATACTCATCTCTGGACATATCGTCTTGCTTCATTTTGGAGTCCTTCCTCTCTTTAGTGAACTCGTAGGTGTCTTTCCTTTCCCTGCTACTGTCCATAGAATCTTTATCTTTTTTCTCCTTAATGCTTTCTGCAGACTCTTTCCTTTTCTTCTCTTTTTCAGGTAAGTAGGTGGAGTTTAGCTTCTGTTTATCAGAGTCCTTTTTCTTTTCGCCGACCTTTTCTGATGAGTCCCTTTCTTTCTTTTTGGAGGCAGGCTCTTTCTTCTCTTTTTCACTGTGCTCCAATTTCCTGTCTTTGACTTTGTTGTCCTTTCTCCGATCTCGGCTCTCCTCTTTCATAGTCTCAACAATCAGTTTGACAGCATTGTTGGCTTTGTATTCTTTATATTCCTTTACAGGAGCATCCCAGCTGTCATCTCCATAGAGAGACGAGCTTGAAGACAGGTCAGACTCCCATCGGTCATTGGGGTCGTCTGAGGCACTGAGTTTGCTGTCATCCAAATCTAAAAAACGACTTGTGATGTCATAGTTCTCATAATCTGGCTCATCTTTGGGCACCTTTTCTTTTTTCAACTTTTCTTTCTCCTCCTTACCATTTTTCTCTTTCTCTGATTTTAGATGTTTATCCTCTTTTAATTCATTGCTTTTGTCCACTTTAGAAGACTTGTCCTTGGATTTTTTCTTTTTCTCATCTTTGTGGGTCTTCTGCTTGTCCTCCTTAGGCTTCTCTTTGTCCTTTGTGTTTCTTTCTTTTTCTGCTTTGAAGGTTTTTTCCTTCTCCTCCTTGATCATCTTTTCCTTGGTAGACTCCTTTGACTTCTTGGATTTCTCCTCTTTAGCAGTTCTTACTGTGTCTTTTCCACAAGGCCAGTCCTTTTCCTCTGCCTTGCCCTTAGACATCCGCTCTTCCTTTTTTAAATGATCTTTATCGTGTTTTGAGAGCTTTACTTTGTTTTCTGCAGCAGACTCTGTTTCCACGATGAGGGACTTTTGAGCGTCATCAAAATCAAAGGAAAAGCTTTTGACAAATTTCTCATTCATGTCCTGGTTGAGCACCAGACTTGGGGCCTTTTCCTTCTCTTTGTTTTTGTGTTTGTGCTTTACCTTATGCTTTTTCAATACCTTGCCGTCTTTGTCTGTCTTTGAGACCGCCCCTTCCGCATTAGAGGCCTTGTAGAAATCAGAGGAGCTCTTTTTCTCTGAAATGTTGCTATGTGTGGCATTGTTCTTTTTCCTGCTGTCCTGTGGCTTCTTCTTCACCTCCTTCACAGACTCCACGCTCGAGTCCGCTGATGAGTAGTCCGACTCGCTGGATATCCGTGTCCTGAATGAGTCAGAGAGAGAGCTGACGTCAGACCAGGTCGGGGAGGACACGGTCTTCCAGCCGTCTGTCCTCCACTGCTTCGGGTGCTGCTCCGCCAGCGACTGCATCAGTTTCTGGGAGCCCGAGCTTCCATGCGACGAAGAGGAGGAAGCAGAGAGAGATCCAAAGATGGACGACTGTTTCTGGCCCAAGGCAGCGGAGTCCTTCATGCAGTTTGAGTTCTGCACAGAGCCCTTGTCATCCTCACTCTCCACATCCCCACTCTCTGACTCGGAGGTGCAGAACTTGTTATTGTGTTTGCCGAACCGCACCTCCTTGCCAGTACTGTTTTTCGTCTCCTTCTTCCTCTTCTTCTTAACCTTGCTCTTCTCCTTCTGCTGCTTGGAGGTCACGGCAGCAGATTCCCGGCTTTTAGAATTAGCTGCTGGGGCTGGTTGCCGTGCAACCGGTGTCTGGGTGAAACACACGGTTCGCTCGTCTTCATCCGAGCTGTTGGTGTCGGATAGGATGCGCCTTGCGGCCTTCTTTGGTGTCAGCGAGTTGGTTTTGGAATAAGTTTTGACCTCCATTTTGGGGATGGAAATTAAGCTGTTGGCCTTGGTAGCAGAGTCCTTGCGAAATTCTTTCTTGAGCAGGTGTTTGTCATCAACGGGAGGCACACGCTCCTCCTCATCATCCTCGTCAAACTCATACTCATCCTTTATAGGTGTGGCTATTGATTTAGGCGGGTCAAGGCCCTTTCCTTTCAGCTTCAGACCTTTTTCAAACTCTGAGTCTGTATTATTGCCATCAACAGAGCTGGATGGAGCAAATGAAGGCGCATCCTCTTCCTCTGATGACTCTGTAAACAGAAAAAAAGGACCAAAAAAATTCAGTCAATGCAAGGAGAAGTTTCAGTTAAAGCACACCATTTAGAGTACAATTGCTTGAAAATGATACAGCAGCAGGCTTTACCTGAATTAATATTCAACAATATCAGTATTCAGTATACTTTAACACTGTCAAATGAAAAAACATATTTCACAAAACACATACAAAATTACAACACCAAAATAACCTTGGAATTCCTCATGTTTGCGCAACTCATATACTGACCTGAAGAACTCTCCTCACTGGACGTATAAGTGCCTTTGCCAAGTAGGAGATTCAGCATGGTAGGGGAGTTTGCCACTTTCAGTGGTGTTTCTCCTCTTCTGTTGCTTTGACGAGGGTCCCCGCCATAACGCAAGAGCAACTTCACCACCTACACAAGGAAAACCACACAGGCCTCTGGTGAAGAGATTGTTTTTAGTGCTTGATAAAACATGATATACAGTGAGTGCCATAATGTTTGGGACAAAGCCATATATAGAATTTTTTTTTCTTGATTTAGCTCTTAACTTCATAATTTTAGATTAGTAATCAGTACAGACCTAAATCAAGAAAAAATATGACTTTGTCCCAAACATTATGGCACTCACTGCATATGTCAAACCTATGCGCTGCAAAAATTCACTAAACTATGTAGGTTCTAACCTTATTCTGCCTTTTTCACAACCATGGTGTCAAAATGGGATTACTGGACCCATCTGATTATTTGAGCACCCATCATCCATAATCGTTTTCTTCAATACATAACAGTTCTGTTTTAACTGGATGCTGGTATCCTTGCATTTTCATATATAAAACTCCTAAGAAAGTACATTATTTTTTTACCATAGAAAACAAAAACAATGACAGTCTAAACAAATAAACGAAAAAATGTTGACAAGAAAACCAAGCTAAGGTATATGGTTGAGTGCAACAAGCGTTTACAATATCAGCATGATAAGGGCCAGCGACTTGGTGTGGGCTTACAAATCTCATCACGCTTTCCGTTAAAAACTTTTCTTCTCAAGGCGAGGCCAACATTTTTGTTAAGCCCGAGACCTTCTCAACAGTGCAGTCAGGGAAGCGGTGCCAGGTGGGAGCTCACCTTGAAGTGGCCGTTGTTGGACGCGTCGTGTAGAGGGGTGTCGTCGTCCAGGCCCTTGGTGTTGACCTCCGCCCCGGCTGCCAGCAGCTGTTTGGCCACGTCGTAGTAGCCACGGTTACAGGCCTCGTGGAGCGCAGTCCAGCCTGACAGTCGAAAACAGGCGCACAGTCAAAACAGGCGCACAGTCAAAACAGGCGCACAGTCAAAACAGGCGCACAGTCAAAACAGGCGCACAGTCAAAACAGGCGCACAGTCAAAACAGGCGCACAGTCAAAACAGGCGCACAGTCAAAACAGGCGGGTGAGGGCTCTCACAACACAAGGAGACATCAGTACGGACGCAATGGGACTCAAAGGCTTAAAGACGGGGGGGGGGGGGGGGGGGGGAGTGGGGCTGCTATTGGCCTTCAGGACTGTCACTCCCCTGAGATTTCTGGTTTCTATGGCAATGGAGTTATCGATCAACAAAAATTGGTTGCGAACTTTGACAAGCTCCTTTTACTTTAAAAAGTGAAAATGAATACATGTAAAATACTACTAAAATATTAATAAAGCCCCCTGTTAACAGCATTAAAAGCCTGAGACAAAACCCAACTGCCTCGCAGGAAATGAACATCAGCCATACTAAGTGCATAAAAAACATACATCTAACATTTTGTATTTCTTGCACCTTATAGAGACCCACAGCTGGACGGGACGGGACGGGGGACGGGGGGGTGGGGACGGGCCCCCGCGCTCACCTGCGAAGTCTTTGACATTCACGTCGGCGCCCTCGTTGATGAGCTCCTTGACGCGGCGCGCCTCGCCGCGGATGGCGGCCCGATGCAGCCGCGTCTCGCCCCGCTCGTTGCGCTTGTTCACCTTGTCTTTGGTTTTAGAGGCGGAGTTTGGCGTTCCCTTCTGACCCAGACTCGACTGGTGCTTTGGCGTTGTTTCTGGAAGGGAAACGCCATGCCTTATTTGGCGCGCTCGTGAATAAACACGGAAATAACGAGCGATCGCACGCAGCAACCTCGTTATATCACCACACTCCATTTCACTGAACAGGATGGAGGTTTCTCTGATTTAATTAAGGCCCTACTTAACTCCTGTCAAATGCGTATTTTAGTCAACTACACTGGGAAGCATCAGCTGAAATTGTAAATGTAAATGTACTGCACTGGTGTTGGCTGCATAACAGCCTCTTGCGAGATAAGGTCAGCACTGAAGATGAGTCACCGTGGTGTACTGATGCAACGCACCCCCTCTTTTCGCCAGCGTGTGGCGCCCCTGCACAGCGAAACGCAGGCACCGAGAGCGCTTCCATCACATCAAACCGTACCTGCTGGTGTGGTCATCGCACTGACTAAAGCCAATTATTTTTTGTGACATTTACATTACTGCACTTGTCAGACGTGGTCTTGAACCCTGCTTGAGGATGTGACTTAAACCCTCCCGTGTCCTCTGTGGAGATGTCCTCGAAGTGCCGACTTCAATGCGCTAGAAAAGAACCCGTTTCCCTGCGCTGCCAAAAATGGTTTATCTCCGCTTTGGCTTTGAGAACAGTATTCCAGCACATGAAACGGGCGCGATAAACCTTCTATAAAAACGAGGGTAATGTAATACACGGGTAAAGATACCGAGATTAGAAAAGCTGGCCGGCTAATGGCTTGACCTTCGGATACCCTGCGCGCTTGGCTCAGAACGGCTAATTGCCTGAGTAAAATCTCTTTACGCATTGTCCTGCTACAAGCTCCACAGGGCCTGAAACAAGCCAGCCGCTGACTGGTGTGCATTTGAAAAGTATAACAGTGAACATATCAACAGACAGCAATCAGTTTATTATCAACAGAAAGTGGACTCCTTTGTGTTCACTTAGGACGCTTTCTTGTCCTCATTGAGGAACCTAATCAACAACATGGGACGAGAACGGCAGAGCTAGCCACAGTAATTGATATTGATGAGGGTTATCTTGTATAATTGAATTGTAATTAGGTGGTGTTGTCTCTGCCTTTTCATGGAGCCTGAGAGAAGGGGAGGGAGGGAGCGAGTGAGACAGAGAAAGAGAGAGAGAGGGGAGTGTGTGAATGAGATGGGGAGAGAGAGAGAGAAAGAGAGAGAGAGGGGAGTGTGTGAGTGAGATGGAGAAAGGGAGAGAGAGAGGGGAGGATGTGAGTGAGATGGAGAGAGATGGGGGGGGTGTGAGTGAGATGGGGAGGGGGGGTGTGAGTGAGATGGAGAAAGAGAGAGAGAGGGGAGGATGTGAGTGAGATGGGGAGAGAGGGAGAGAGAGAGAGAGAGGGGAGTGTGTGAGTGAGATGGAGAAAGAGAGAGAGAGGGGAGTGTGTGAATGAGATGGGGAGAGAGAGAGAGAGAGAGAGGGGAGGATGTGAGTGAGATGGAGAGAGATGGGGGGGGGGGTGTGAGTGAGATGGGGGGGTGTGTGAGTGTTGGGGGGTGGGGGGGAGGAGCAGGATCGTCGCAGCGCGGCTGGTGCAGAGACGTGACCTCAATGACAAGCGCCCACCTGGACTGTTAACCGACTCCTCCGCCGTCATCTGCATGAGAAGAGCCACCTGCTGCCGCTCGGAGAGAGGGTAGCCGGTCCGGATCCCCGGCACGCCCATCCCGAACGCCAGGCCCGACT
>CM077288.1:61064323-61074323 GCA_039654925.1 Anguilla pacifica
CAGCTCCCTCGGACTCGCCGGAGTGACACGCCCACCGCCCGGCAGAAGGGCGCAGACTCCGCCCCCCTATCTGCATCACAATAAACAAAAGGCTGCATTGTCCTGAAGAGGGAAGAACACACCTCCAAAGACTCCGCCCACCAAGGCCAGTCTACATCGCTGAGATTCAATCAGACCCAGCTTCTTAAACCAGGAAGTGAGCACAGCCTGGACTTCACCCCAGGAAACAGACGCCAGCCTTGTGCCCTGACCCAGACCGCATTTAATTCACCCACAGCCTGCTGCTGTGTGTGCTACCTTACAGGGTGAATACCTCTGCTCCATTGTGACAAATAGCACACATGTGGACATACCGCTTCAGTCTGTGACTGAGTGACTGACTGACTGACTGAGTGATAAAGTTGCATCACGCATATCTGTGATGACAGCTGGTTCGGTCCAGCCACATATTAGGTTTTAACCTGGTCTTGTTTAAGGAAAACCGGTCATCTTTTGGGATCACGTCTGACAAAGCTCTGGTTAACTGGATGGTTTCCCAGACGACCTTCTCATTCGGGCCACTGCAGCAATCCTGGCAGAGACGCCGGGCGTGGCGACGCAGCCGCGGTTCGGCCGGCTGATTCTGACATCCCCCAGCATGCACTGCGGCTCCCCGCCCAGGTGCGCTTACCCGAGTCCGAGTCTTTCTGCTCTCCATTGGCTCCGACTGTAAAGGGCAGCTTCCTCTTCGGAGCCTTCTCTTTCATCTCCTTCCCTCCATCCCCTCGGTCCAGTTTGGGAGTCTTGTTTGAAGAGATTTTATCTTTATCCTGGTAGGAAACGGGGAGGGAGGGGAGATAAAAGACATAAATGAAATGAAATAGCTCATAATTTCACTCCAATCACCACGATTTCCACTCAAACTCACTCAGGACCACACTTGGAAACTGATCCCCGGCGTTTAACAAGTCAAAGGCCCAAGGCCACAAGTATAAGCGATCGCACGAGATTGCCAATTAAACCCCCAGATTCTAATCTGGAGCTGCATTTCCTGCTCTGAGGACAAACGTGTAAATAAATTCCTAGACAAAGTACAGGCAGATGTGGGGTGGGGGAGGTACAGAGGCTAACGATTTCAGGCGTCAGTCGAACACCGTCTGAGAGAGCAACACTGCACGCTACATAAAGCCAGAGACCGACACAGTCAGGAGTCAGTGTGCAGGGAGAGGACACAGTCAGGAGTCAGTGTGCAGGGAGAGGACACAGTCCATGTGCAGAGAGGATACAGTCCATGTGCAGAGAGGATACAGTCCATGTGCAGAGGACACAGTCCATATGCAGAGGACACAGTCCATGTGCAGAGGACACAGTCCATGTGCAGAGGACACAGTCCATGTGCAGAGGACACAGTCCATATGCAGAGGATACAGTCCATGTGCAGAGGACACAGTCCATGTGCAGAGGACACAGTCCATGTGCAGAGAGGACACAGTCCATGTGCAGAGAGGACACAGTCCATGTGCAGAGGACACAGTCCATGTAGAGAGGACACAGTCCATGTGCAGAGGACACAGTCCATGTAGAGAGGACACAGTCCATGTGCAGAGGACACAGTCCATGTAGAGAGGACACAGTCCATGTGCAGTGTCCCAGTCGTAACACTGATGTCGGTGGAATGCTGCTACAGGGATATCCAGTGGAAGGCCACTTTTCCCACGGAATTTCCACTCAGTCCATGCCACAAGCAAGCTGCAGGGCCCAGGCTCTGGGGTGCCCCGCGACTGGAATCCATCAAATCCCCAAAACTGGGAAAACTGCACAGCCGGGACCCATCCGCTCAGAGAGTTCCAGCTTAGGTTACAGCAGCTGACTCAACAGCCTGGTGTTCCTGGAGGCCAGAAACATGGGAGCACGCATCGGGCCTTCCGCCTATCAGAAGGTTCGGGGGATGGGGGGGGGGGGCGGGGCGGGCGGGAGGGTATCTGAAGCAAAGAAACTCCCTCTGGCTCCCTCTGAACGACCATGATTAGGCCCTCAAACCGCTGATTAATTTCGCACTTTGATCAACCGTTAGGCACTCTGACAGGCCGAGATCTCAACGAGGAAAATGACGAAATGACCAAGCAACGTTACGAGCCTGAGATACCCAAACTCACGCAAACTCGTTTATTTAATGCTCTGACAGCGGGGTCTGCTTTCATAAGCTGCCAGCAGAGGTCCTGGCACACAAACACGGGTGATAATATAGAGTAATAATTAAAGAGTTGTTTGAGCTGAAGCATGTGTTACAATGCGGATTCGAAAGGAAGGATATTGCTGGGGTGCAGAATTTGGAGGAGTAACGGGCAGGAGAAAGCAGAGGGTCTGCCCCCTCTTCTTCTTCCTCCTCCCTACTGAGAGAGCACAAGAGGGAGCGTGGGGGAGAGAGACACAGCAAGAGAGAAAGAAAGAGAGAGAAAGAGAGAGAGCACGGGAGATAGAGACTGAGCGCTGGGCTCCGTGGTCAGTCATGAGACTATGATGTCACTGTGCACAGCCCTCTCTCTTCCTGTTCCTCGCTGCTGTGCTTGGTACAGTACGAGAGGGGGAGGGACAGGGGAATATGAACACACGCACATGCAGGCACATGCAGGCACACGCGCGCGCACACACACACACACACACCCACAGCCAGGCTTCGGAGGGAGAGAGAGGCGGCTGTTATAATGACAGCAGTGAGCCACCACTCTGCTTCAAAGCCACCTTCATGTTTACAGGTCTCCTAGCAACGCCTCAGCCCCTCCCCCCCCCCCTCCACGTCTGATGCAATCCGGCTCGGAATGCTGTACATAGACACTGCAGCTGCCCTGCACAGAGCTCTCCCCTGTATGCTTCAGCCACAGACAGACAGACAGACAGACATGCATGCACACAGACAGACACACAGACACACATGCACACAGACAGAGACAGACAGACACACAGGCACACAGACAGACACACAGACACACATGTACACAGACAGACAGACAGACAGACAGACACACATGCACACAGACAGACAGAGAAACAGACAATTTGAATTTGAATTTGAATTTGACAGACAGACACGCACACAGACACAGACAGACAGACACACATGCACACAGACAGACAGACAGAGAGACAGACAGACATGCACACAGAGAGACAGACAGACACACATGCACACAGACAGACAGAGAGACACACATGCCCACAGACAGACAGACAGACACACATGCACACAGACAGACAGACAGAGAAACAGACAATTTGAATTTGAATTTGACAGACAGACACGCACACAGACACAGACAGACAGACACACATGCACACAGACAGACAGACAGAGAAACAGACAGACACGCACACAGAGAGACAGACAGACACACATGCACACAGACAGACAGAGAGACAGAGAGACACACATGCCCACAGACACACACAGACACACATGCACACAGACAGACAGACAGACAGACAGACAGAGAGACAGACAGACACACATGCACACAGACAGGCAGACAGAGACAGACAGACACACATGCCCACAGACAGACACACAGACACACATGCACACAGACAGACAGAGAGACAGAGAGACAGAGACAGACAAGCAGAGCGCCACTAAATCACCGATCTCTACTCTGCTATCTGTGCCATGCCCGCCGGTCCAGAGACGCACCCCAGCCCGTGTCGCTGCAGGGAGGCCTCACACCACAACACCGCTCAGTGTTAAAAGGTCAGGACACGGGGGGGGCAGAGCGTGTGACTGAACACAGCCCAGTCTGTACACAGGGGTACAGCTCCAGGGTTAAACACAGAACTGCAGCTACATACTTTCACATGCGGTCTGGAGACTCGAAACGCAGTCTTGGGAGGCAAAGAGTATTTGAAAATCAAATTATCTGAAATTGTACTTTCTCTATTATGGAAACCAAATGCTTCTACAATTCGATACGGAGGCGTTTTTTTCTCAAAGCGATCTGCAAGACCAGTTTAAGGTAGCCGAGCCTGTCACGCGATGACAATGCAGGCAACAGAAGAATATTATTACCCTGCTTTTCAGCACAAGGCAAAATGAGCGTACGCAGACCACACACCTTCAAACAAAAGCACTCCTATAATCCCAGAGAGATTTAAAGCTGAAGACATTGTTGTGCGGTGGCATTACAGAGAGTACTGATGTTCCGATAAGGCTCAAATCTTACAGATAAGAGAACAGCTCTCTACCTGCTCATTGTTGAACACATAAAAGAGACAGAAAGGAGGGGGAGAGAGAGAGAGTAAGAGAGACAAAGAGAGAGAGAGAGAGAGAGAGAGAGAGAGAGAGAGAGAGAGAGAGAGAGAGAGCACAGAGAGAGGACAAAGTGAAACAGTGAGACAGTGGGTGAAGGAAAAAAGTGAAAGAGAATGAGTAAGTGACAAAAGGAGAGCATGCAAAAGAGAGAAAGGGGGAGGGAGGGAGAGGGGGAGGGAGGGAGGGAGGGTTGGGAGGGAGGGAGAGTTCTTTTGAGTTGCCATTCGTGATGAAGGCCGTGCTGCAGTACAGGCCCTTTCACTTCCCCGGCTGAGATGAACAGTGGAGCCACATTCTCTCAGAGAGCAGCTTATGCAACAGCAGAACAAATAATCATCTCTACAGCCAGCGCCAAACAGGCTGCGGAACAAAACCCGTCTCCCCGCCAACGTCACAGGCCCTGCTCCCGCCCAGCTACTCCATACAACAACAAGAAAATATATTTTAAAGTAAAATCGCTTCTATTTATTTATTTTTTTAAAAACTGGGTAGTCCATTGTTCCCTGGACCTCGCATTTCGGTGGTATTCCAATCAACTGTTAATCACAGACTCGTCCGAACCAATCAAATAGTTCGGCACTTCACAGCAAAATATGATGATTGGTTGAAAATTGGCGTTGCACATACGGTTACGGTAGCTCCGCCCATTTGTGCAGTGTCACCCACTCAGAGCTCACTAATGGGCAGACACACCTCTTTACCGTCCTGATAAGCAGCTGACAGAATGGCTTCATGATAAAACTAAACCGTGCATACTAACAATGACCAACAGGCATCCTGCTGGTTTTAACATAGACGGCACAATTGTTTCTGCCTCGTTTGCCCACAGTCATGGCTGCCAAAATTATCTGGAAGCAGCAAATTATTATACTATTTTCAATTTGCAATAAAATATGAGGTGCAGTACCACATAAACGTACGCAGCTACCTTTAGCTAGCTAAATGTGCAGAAAAAGCATACTACTGGACATAACAATAACACATCTACACCCAGGATGCATTTGAGATGTGCTCCTTCTATTCTATCCACAGAGCCACAAATAGAGCTGAATGTGTATACAAGGTGCACTGAGAGCCTGGGGTTGTTCAGGCAGGGTATGAAGGCTGAAGTGTTCACGTCTGTTTTTTTACTGTTTTCTATCTAATGGCTGAACCCCGTTTTCCTGGTTTCTCTTAGCTTGCACTCACGGCCTTAAAGGAAAAACGAAGCTCGCGCTTGAAAAATAAAAGGCCTGGCCTGATCCAGTTGAGGACCCGATGCAAAAGAGTGAGAGAGGACAGGAGAGAGCGAGTGTGTAAACGCACAAGGAGAGAGAGAGAGGACAGGAGAGAGCGAGTGTGTAAACGCACGAGGAGAGAGAGAGAGGACAGGAGAGAGCGAGTGTGTAAACGCACAAGGAGAGAGAGAGAGGACAGGAGAGAGAGAGCTTCTCTCTCCTCCGCATTCACGGCATCTGCACCACTAAGCATCAGGGCTGAGCAGCGCTCAGTGACGGGCCCAAAATAAGACCTGTCCTGCTCAAACGCATCACCACGACACCACGATCTGACAGAGGCGATGTCTGACCTGTGTTCCAGAGTCACAGCATGTCCATTCAGAGTCATAGCATGTCCATATAGTCACAGCACGTCCATCCAGAGTCATAGCATGTCCATATAGAGTCACAGCACGTCCATCCAGAGTCATAGCATGTCCATATAGTCACAGCACGTCCATACAGAGTCACAGCATGTCCATACAGAGTCACAGCACGTCCATCCAGAGTCACATCACGTCCATCCAGAGTCACAGCACGTCCATCCAGAATCACAGCACGTCCGTACAGTCACAGCATGTCCATACAGAGTCACAGCATGTCTATACAGTCACAGCTGTCCATACAGAGTCACAGCATGTCCATACAGAGTTACAGCTGTCCATACAGAGTCACGGCATGTCCATACAGAGTCACGGCATGTCTATACAGTCACAGCTGTCCATACAGAATCACAGCACGTCCGTACAGTCACAGCATGTCCATACAGAGTTACAGCTGTCCATACAGAGACACAGCATGTCCATACAGAGTCACATCATGTCCATACAGTCACAGTTGTCCATACAGAGACACAGCTGTCCATACAGAGTCACAGCATGTCCATACAGAGACACAGCATGTCCATACAGAGTCACAGCATGTCCATATGGAATCACAGCATGTCCAGACTTAGTCATAGCATTTCCATACAGAGTCACAGCATGTCCATACAGAGTCACAGCATGTCCATATGGAATCACAGCATGTCCAGACTTAGTCATAGCATTTCCATACAGAGTCACAGCATGTCCATACAGAGTCACAGCATGTCCATACAGAGTCACAGCATGTCCATACAGAGACACAGCATGTCCATACAGAGTCACAGCATGTCCATATGGAATCACAGCATGTCCAGACTTAGTCATAGCATTTCCATACAGAGTCACAGCATGTCCATACAGAGTCACAGCATGTCCATATGGAATCACAGCATGTCCAGACTTAGTCATAGCATTTCCATACAGAGTCACAGCATGTCCATACAGAGTCACAGCTGCCCATACAGAGTCAGTGGTATTAGCAAGGGGCTGAGTGTCCGCAGTGGGCGGAACACAGAAAGGGGCGGAGCTTACCTTCTTCCCCGCCTGCTTCTCCACCATGTCGGTGTTGAGTGAGAAATCCTCCAGCTGGGGCGTTTTAGGACCCCCACTTTTGGGCATCGTTCAGCTCTCACCGCGCCAAACCTCATTCACGCTTCCATCGCGTCGTCATCGACCGTCTGACGGGGGGGGAGAGAGAGAGAGAGAGAGAGAGAGAGAGAGAGGGAGAGAGAGGGAAAGGAGGGGTTAACGTACTCATCTCAAAATACCCTTCCGTAACCCCGGTTTAACACTGGGAACAGTGCTCCCCCATTTTCACAGAATCAAACCCAAACGCCAAATCCCACACCCTCAAATTCAGGCCTTCAATGCCGCCTGCCAAAGGGAGTTCAGCGTAGAGCAAAAACAAAAACGGCACCTAATCTGGGTGCTTTTTTTCCCTGAAGCCACATTTGACACGTTGATAGCGTGATGTTATATTTAAACTAAGGAAAAGCTTGGGCTGGAAAACAAAAACGGGGGGGAGGGGGGCGGGGGGTGATGGGGGGGCACGTAGATCTCACTGCTCTGATATCCAAGCCTGCATTTATAAAATGAAGCACTTTGGCTTATGTATCCAGGCAACCCTTCGTTCATATTAATCCCCCTCCACTCGAGCACACATGCGACCGCTCCTGTGACCAGACAGCCAGGCACAGATGAATGAAACGGTGTGACACCCAGAGGACACAGGCCCGGCCCGGCTGGCCCGGCCGGGGGCTGTATTTCTGTGCACGTGTGCGTGAGTGTGTGCGTGAGTGTGTGCGTGTCTGTGTGTGTGTGTGTGTGGTATCACATGCTACTCCTGGCCCGACGCTGTCAGGGGGAGGGTAGACACAGACCAGCTGACCCCCAGAGCTGGGGGATTTCCATTAAAAGGGAGAGCAGGGGCGGGACAGGGGGGTGAACGGCCAAGGAAGATGTAAGATTGCAGCGCGCCTGCTTTTGAAAAGAAAAGGAGGATGGGGGGGGGGGCACGGTGACAGGATCGCACAGCCATCCCCCCCCCCCCCCATTCCTCACCTGCTTCTTTTTCTAAAACTGCTTCTCCCCCCTTCAGAGAGCAGGGAAAAGAGGAGGGGGGGAAAAAAGAAAAAAACAGGGTCCCGCACAGCGCAGGGGCGCTTCAGAGGAACATGAATAAATGATATGTAAAGAGTTCCTTAATATTTCCCCATCTATAATGCATTCCCCCCAGAGCAGTGTGCTGGGCTCGGCCAGAGACGAGCGGCTGTCAGACTACCCCCCCCAACCCCCCCACCCTTTCCTGGCCCTTCCCAACGAACGAACACTGGCACTCTACACTGCCCTGGCGCCACACCCCCCCCCCCCACCCCCCACCCCCCCCAGCAGCTCTCCTATTCAAAGACGGCTATTTATATCGCTGAGCCCAGAGCGCGCGGTGGAAACGCAGGCCTTCTCTTACGAGGCCCAGCACAGGGAAGCGAGACGCACTGCGCTGCCCTGGCACGCCCACTCCTCAGTCTCACACTGACAGGCGGGTCGAGGGCCGAACCTCGGGGGCTAGGCCGAGGAACGTTCCGGAAAGCTCTGAATCTCTAGCTCAGAGACACTCACACAACCGGCCACGGTGAGCACCAGCAGAATAAATCCATTCTCTGATTGGAGCGGCTTAATGAGGTTTTGGCAGCGTAAGGGGGGAGATCAGGTTAGTGTTTCAGACCCCCCTGTAAGGTTCACAACCGCAGCTGAAGAGCTGGATGTTGAGTTCCCCTCTTTAAATCTCCCCAGGGGAACTGAAGAGGAAGGGGGTCCCAGAGGGGCAACAGGCAAAGCCAGGACAGGACTCCCCCACTTTCCCCTTATCAAACCATCCCCACAGAATCAGCGACCAGCACATACAAGCACATGGTACGTGTGTGACCCATCACACACATGCAGCCAGTCCGTCTTCATAGGACAGCATGGCACAGCGTGGCATAGAGAATCTGGCAATGAACATCAGATATCTGCCTCTAATGGGGAGGTGCAGCAAAGGGCAAATGATCATGCGTGTGTGTGTCTGTGCTGGTGAGCGAGTGTGTGTGGGGAGTGTGCGTGTGGGTGTCAGGGTGTGCGTGTGTCTGTATGTGTGTGCGTGCGTGTGAGAGTGTGTGTGTGTGTGTGTGTGTGTGTGTGTGTGTGTGTGTGTGTGTGTGTGTGTGTGTATCTGAACAGTCTGTCCACTTTTCTCTCATCATCCTGAAGAGCAGCCTGGGCAGACTTGGAGTGAAGCTTGGCGAAACGAGAGCTTGCAGCACAAGGGAGAAATCACAAATGAGAAATGGCAGACGGCAGAAGTAGCCGCTACACCCAATGCCATTCAGGCCGCTACACCCAACGCCATTCAGGCTTCTGCTTACAGAGTGAAAAACACCCCCCCCCCCGCCCCAAAGGACTCCTCAGAACTCTCCATGTGCTCCATCTGGGAGGAATCCCAAGTGAGGACGGCTCCCCAGTGGGGTCACATGATCCGGGCTCCCCTGGGGTCCACTGTTTACTGGGGCTCTGCAGAAAGAGAGGAGCATCTGCGCCAAAGCCTCCCTCACAGGCTGCCCGTTTCAGCCCTCCTCATTGGTCAGCTGAGCGGAACACCCCTGCACCAGCCTTTCCGATTGGTTGGGCGAGGGGAATGCGGCCCCGGGGGGGGTCCCGGGTGAGTCGCGGGCGTGCTCCGTCACCACATGGTTTACTTTTCCAATGGCAGACAGGTTGGCAAACATTAGCGAGGTCTTTTCCGACACAATGGCTCAGCGAAGAACGGAGCCAAACTTTCCCAGCCTTTCTGCGGCAGTCTGTTAGCCGAAAGGCAGTCGGGGAGACTGATCCCAGAACAGTGTACTCAAGGCAGCAGGATGATGTCAGCTTCTCCCCTTCCAAGCGACTGCCGGTAAGACCCAAGATCTCTGCGGCCTGTCACTCAAAACGCCCACTCTGCTCCCCTTCCCCAAGATCTCTGCGGCCTGTCACTCAAAATGCCCACTCTGCTCCCCTTCCCCAAGATCTCTGCAGCCTGTCACTCAAAATGCCCACTCTGCTCCCCTTCCCCAAGATCTCTGAGG
>CM077288.1:61079323-61081823 GCA_039654925.1 Anguilla pacifica
GTGTGTGTGTGTATGCGCACATGCACGTGTGTGTGTGTGTGTGCACGCTTGTGAGTGTGCGTGCGTGCGTGTATGTGTGTGTTTTTTGGGGGGGGGGGGGGGAGTGTATGACATACAGCCACAATAATACACATTCAGGGCCTGTTGCCTAGCGACAGCTGATGGGAGCACGCGTTCGCGAGGAGCAGCCAGGGGAAGGCGTGGTGCTGAAATGGCGCTCCGCACACGAGACCCCGCGCCCAACCTCAACCCCACCCCCCAACCCCGCCCCCACCCCAACCCGCCCTCCCGGCAAGGCCCCGGCTCCTACGCGCCCTTCCGGCCCCCCCGCACTGACCCACACCCCCACAGCCCATCCGAGTCCCCCCCCCCCCCCAGCGCCCCCTCAGCTGGGCACGAACAGAGAAGCTCACCACACATCATCACCCGCTACAGGCTGATTACCTCACCACCGCGCCTCCGACCGGCCCCACCCAAAACGCTGATCCACACGGGCCCTTAAACACCCAGCGCCGGGGTCGAGCGGAACACCAGAGGGCCGCTCTCACCGGACGGGCGAGCCCGTCGCCAAGCTCCGCGACCTTGAGGGGCGGCCGAGTCACACGCCCAGGCAAGGACACAAAAACACCAGCGAAGGAAGAACAGGAGCAGGAACGGGGCACAGAGTTCTGAGAGGACTTCAGTCCCCGGTCACACGCTGCAGATCTCAAGCAAAAGGAAAATAAATAAATGTATAAACCGCTCAACGGCTAGCTCAACGTGCGGTAACACAACAGTACCGCACACGGACCGCACGCTCAAA
Organism: Anguilla pacifica; assembly: GCA_039654925.1. Taxonomy (NCBI): domain Eukaryota; kingdom Metazoa; phylum Chordata; class Actinopteri; order Anguilliformes; family Anguillidae; genus Anguilla; species Anguilla pacifica. The sequence goes on from CM077288.1 coordinate 61,080,126, forward strand.
GAGCTCTGCGGGCCCTGGTCACATCCAGCCCCGCACCTGGAGGACTGTGTTTACACAGGGTGGAGAGGGAGCCCCGGAAACGGCGTCCGTACCTCGCGGCACTCGAACGCTGAACGACGCTGATGCTCTCTCTTTAAGAGTGTCGGCCATTGGCCCACCGTCTCGCACAACACTGGAGGAAATAAACCATCTGTGGTTCAGGACTGGAGTCTGCTTACCAACGGTGCTGATCATAGAGTCTGTCTGTGTGCTTAGGAGCATAGACCTGCACACAGAAAAAAGGTTTCAGATTTAAATCGCGCTGGAGAAACTCAAGTTGTAGCGTTGGTGAAATGTGTTATTAGGGTATTTTCTAGCTGAAGATAAAATGTAAGTCATAAAGGTCGCCTTGGATAATGGGTCACCTCTGTAAATTAATGAAACAGCATTCAGGAGGTGTCTGCGAACTGACATTATTCCAAAATTCCCCACAACGAGCAAGTGCAAAGCCAAGCTCTGTTACCCAGCGCCCTATGCTAACATTTTTACCAAGGAGCACGTTTCAGGAGCACACTAATGCATCTCAATTAGCAGATGCGCTCCTAAATACAATCTTTCTTCCAGAAGCACACACCGGAGCAAATGCTGCTGAAATGGGAGCGGTGGAGAGCCCTGTTAACAGGACGGGCCAGCCTGAGCACACTACTGAACACTACTGAACACTACTGAACCCCCCCCCCCCCCCCGCAGGGTTACTGCCTCTCTCCGCGTTCACTCCCAGGAATAATACCCATCGTGATTGATCTCTCTGAAACCGGCCGATTTTCACACGTTAAACTGGGCCGCCGCTCTATTTGACCAATCAGCCTCTCTCTCTCTCTCTCTCTCTCTCTCTCTCTCTCTCTCTCTCTCTCTCTCTCTCTCTCTCTCTCTCTCTCTCTCTCTCTCTCTCTCTCTCTCTCTCTCTCTCTCTCTCTCTCTCTCTCTCTCTCCTCTCTCTCTCTCTCTCTCTCTCTCTCTCTCTCTCTCTCTCTCTCTGAACCAGGCTTCCTCGCGGTACCCTGTGACGGGTGTTAAACACACTCCGAGAAGCTCGGCGGGGGGGGGGCGGGGGCGGGGGCGTGGAAATGAAAGCCTCTCGGCATCATGGCGCTGTGCGGTGCTGTTGCCGAGCGCCTGACGGCACGAGCACACAGACGTTTCTGAAGCCCGCCTCTTCCTGCGGTCACGCAAATCGCCACAGAGCGCGTGCGAATCTTTCACCGCCGCCCCCGCGGGGCACGCCGGTCCCGCCTATCCCGCCAAACGCCAGGCCCCCGACGGCGAGAGGGGCCGCAGCACGTCCTGGGGCCCCTCCGAACTCCTCGCGGGCCCGGGGCCCGACGTCTGGGCTCGGCCTAAATGGAAACGTAATTCATTTAGAGAGGAGGTCTGCTTGGAGCCGAGAGAGAGAGAGAGAGCGAGAGAGAGGGGGAGAGAGAGAGAGAGAGAGAGAGAGAGAGAGAGAGAGAGGAGAGGGAGAGAGAGAGAGAGGGAGGGAGAGAGAGAGAGAGATGCAGGGGCTTCCCCGAGCGCCCGGCTTAATTTAATCATCCACACACACCGCTCGCACTGGGGGGGGGGGGGGGGGGGGCAGCAAGGTCGATCTGGCCCACCCCCCCGGCTAATAAAAATAATCGCCACAATAACAATAAACCGGGGCCCGTCCTGCGTTGATGG
>CM077288.1:61083149-61093149 GCA_039654925.1 Anguilla pacifica
GAGGCGGAGAAAGGAAAGGGAAAACGGTACGACATTTACGGGGAGTTTAACCGCCTCCCATCTACATAATCACCAAAAAAACGCAGAAAATAATAAAAGCCGTTACGCGACTGAGACTGCGCAGACCGCCGCTCCTGCTCCACCGCCTCCCGCCTTTCACCCCCGCACCACGCCGCCCGCGTCAGAAAACGCCAGGCGGCACGGCACGCGCTCCCAGAATGCTTTGCGGCGCGGCGGAGGAGGAGCGGGGCGGGCTGCGGGGGGGAGAGCGCGGCTCTTTAAGTACAAGTGCGGAACATGTCAGATCCCGTAGGAGACGCACTTAAACTGTCACCGAGGCTCGGCATCAAAGGCCGCGCTGATCTGAGGAGCGCGAGGAGAACGTGAGATCAAGAGGAAGAGGAGGCCGCCCCACCGGCGCACAGAGACCCGGGGAGGAGGGGGCGGGGCTTAATCAGCCGCAGTGATGAAGCGCTGATAAACAGACCACTGTGTGTGTGTGTCCACGCACGGGCGCACACACACATACACAAACACACAAACACACACACGCACGTACATGCACACAACACACACACAGATACACAGACACACACCCACACATGTACACGCACACAACCTACACACACACACACACACACACATACACAAAAACACACCCACATAAACAGGCACTCACACGCACAGCCCCCCCCCCCCACCATATAAACACACAGACTGAATTTACCCTGTTTTAAAAACATGGCTGCATCAGGACAGGCCCCTGCCAGCCCCCCCCCCCCCTCCCCCAGGCGCTGGAGGCTAATGCGTTCGGGCCGTTTCCTACGCCGTAGCTGCTAAGATGTTGACATTAGAAAGCGAAACATTTATCACGCACCGCAGGAGCAGAAGGGCCTGCCCGAACGCTCAGTCGCCGCGGGACGCGTGGAAACATGGCGCCCGCGCTTCCCTCCCGCGTTTCAGGCGCGGAGAGCGGAGAGGAAGAATCGGCCCTTTGTGGGCCTGCGTGTGTGATCCAAGACGTGAGCCAGATCTCCCAGCGAGCGCTCTGCCTCAGAAGCAGGGCCACTCGACCGCCTCTCATCCAGGGACCCCCACCCAGGGACCCCCACCCAGGCCCATCCACGGGACCTCCAGCCAAATTTCAAAGGGTTACAGCTGCAGTTTAAATATGTTGAAATATTTCCCCCAAATCTATATACAGTCATTGTACATTTAAGTCTGGCCAGGGAGCCCATAGGGTACCTACAACGGCCCCCAGGGGCCCTGTCTGATAGCCAGGCTCTACAGGAGCCGGGTCTGAACCCAGGAGCCACACCCAGAGCTGCGTGTCTACTGCCCCACCAACGCCAGCCGCATCCTGTCAACAAGCTGGCCTACGGGCCGAGAGCAGCCCAGCCAATCCCTGAAGGGCTCCTGGCCGAGGCGGAGCGCTTGGGCGAGCGGCGCTGAAGCTACGGCGCGAACAACGACGACGACAGAAACCCCGCCCCCCCGAAAACCCCGGAGCGAGCGACAGAGGAGGGGAAGAGAGCGAAACGCGCGCACCGCGACGCCCGGCGGCATTCCATCGCCCCGCCGCGCGCGAGATCTCCCGGGAGACCGGCGCCCCGCCCGCCATTTTCACCATTCACGACGCCGCACGCAGCTACGGCCGGGGGGGGGAGGGCGGTTGGTGGGAAGCGGTCCGAGTCGTGCGTTGGGTTTCCGGGGAGCGAGCGGAACCTGAACTCGGCAGCACTGGGGTGGCGTGAGCGGATGAATTATACATCAGCGGGGAGGGATTAAAGCGCCTCTCGCCGAGGGGGGGGGGGCCTGGAGGGGAGGGAGGAGCCACAGAGGCAGGCGAGCTCAGGGACAGCTGTCAATCAAACATCTCTGCAACACCACCAGTCGGCAAACAGACCACCATAACACCGCCAGTCGGCCAATCAGAAGACTGAGAACAAGCCAGTCCAATGGTCAACACAGATATTTTATGTTTCCTTTTCCAGACATTCTCAAAAGTTTTCCCCCTAAACAAGCCTCCCATCTGAATTTAACTCACGAACCACCCCTGTGTGAACCCATGAGAGCCAAGGCTGGAGCAGGACGGGGAGTTAAATAATGGATCAGTGCAGTGGTGTATTAACACACACAGCGTGTGTGACTGTATTAACACACACAGCGTGTGTGACTGTATTAACACACAGGGCGTGTGTGACTGTATTAACACACACAGCGTGTGTGACTGTATTAACACACACAGCGTGTGTGACTGTATTAACACACAGGGCGTGTGTGACTGTATTAACACACACAGCGTGTGTGACTGTATTAACACACACAGCGTGTGTGACTGTATTAACACACAGGGCGTGTGTGACTGTATTAAACACACACAGCGTGTGTGACTGTATTAACACACACAGCGTGTGTGACTGTATTAAACACACAGGGCGTGTGTGACTGTATTAAACACACACAGCGTGTGTGACTGCATTAACACACAGGGCATGTGTGACTGTATTAACACACACAGCGTGTGTGACTGTATTAACACACACAGCGTGTGACTGTATTAACACACACAGCGTGTGTGACTGTATTAACACACACAGCGTGTGTGACTGTATTAACACACACAGTGTGTGTGACTCTGAACAGGAACAGGAACGGAGTGAACCCACAGCTCCAACGCTCCCTATCCCAGCATGCCCCGCTGCACACTGCGTCCACAGCCTGCCGGCTACTCAGTGGAAGAATCGATTCATTCATTAGGCAAAGTAAACAAGGACAAATTAGCGGTCTGGATGGGTGCCTCCAGGAATTTCAACCGTAAAGTGAATGAAGGCGGTGGACTGAGTGGTGGCTGAACCGGCAGGCAGGGGAAGGCAGCGCCCTCACATTCTGGGTGTCCAATTCTCAGCGAGAGCTTCCTGCTTCTTCGCCGCAACGGTGTCTGCAGCAGGCCCCTGGGCCCTGCGTCCTGCCCTGCGTCCTGCCCTGGGCCCTGCGTCCTGCCCTGCGTCCTGCCCTGGGCCCTGCGTCCTGCCCTGCGTCCTGCCCTGGGTCCTGCCCTGCGTCCTGCCGTGCGCCCTGCGTCCTACCCTGTGTCCTGTGTCCTGCCCTGTGTCCTGCCCTGCGCCCTGCCCTGCATCCTGTCCCGCGTCCTGCCCTGTGTCCTGCCCTGCGCCCTGTCCTGTGTCCTACCCTGCGCCCTGATCTCCACGGAGGCGGTCCCGCCACTGGCGTTCCCGCACCTCCAGCGTTCCCGCGCCTCCGGCCGCTCTCGAATTTCAGGAGCTCACTGGAGTGTGGAGAGCGCAGGCTGGAGGAGGGGGGGGGGGGGGGGGGGGGGGGGGGGGGGGGGAGGCAGTGGCTGTGTCCCGTTTAAATAATGAATGTTCCACCGTGCCGCCAGGCCGTCCCGCTGGACTGAACGCGCCCGCGGGCCCGCCACGTAGCTCTGAGCACCCTGAACACCGGCCGCTTCACGAGGAAAGAGGGATGGACAGACGGAGCGGTGAAGAGCAAGGCGAGCGTTTGGCATTTCTGAGCACAGAGCGCCGCGCCGCACTGCATTGTGGGACGTCCTCTCACTCACAGGGAGGGGCTGATGTAATTTGGAGAGTGGGATGGGGGGGTAGGGTGGGGACTGGGGGGGGAGGGGGGGGCTGGCATGAGAAGAGCAGGCGTTTCTCATTCCCAGCATGCTCTGGGCGGCTCTGGCTCGGTGCCCCGCCCCTATGTCCCTCCCCCACACCCCCCCACACGCCGGCCCCAACCCCAGGGCGACGCTCAGCTAAATGCAAACCTCCAGCGGAGGCTGGGGACTGGGGGGCTTTTGAGTAAAGGGCAGACGCGAGCCGTGGGGCTTAAGCCTTAAAGGGACGGGACGGGCTTTAAAGGGACGGGCCAGTGCATTTTAAAAGGGACGGCACGGTTTAAAGGGACGGTCGGGTGCAGCTTAAAGGGAGGTGGCACAAGGATTCAACTGGGCCCCTGAGATTCAAAGCGAAGGGGTTAAAAGAGGAGTGGCTTTGGGGTTCACAGGGAAAGACGCTAATCCTCATACTTCTCCTGAGGAACTTGTTTTTAGGCCTTGATTTGTTAGAGGACCGATGGTTAAGGCCCAGCCAGTTTTGGAGTAAACATGAGCTCCACACTCTGCAGTCACACTGAATGACTGCTATGGTCTCCTTACTTTAAAACACAAGCCTGGCTGCCAACTTTTGGACAAAGCGCACATTTGGTTTCAAACCGGTTGTTCCCTGCACTTGGAACGGTACTTCTCTCTTGGGTTTTCGACACACTTGTTCCTGGTTATGGTTATACACTTTGTTGTACGTCGCTCTGGATAAGAGCGTCTGCCAAATGCCTGTAATGTAATGTAATGTAATGTAAACCTGACTTGGTGTCCATGTCCACCCGCTGAATATGATTAAAAGAAACACATTTGCATGTACTGAAATGGAGACGATTCTACGCACAGCTCCACCTTCAGCTCAAGTCCGTTATGGACGAGCCCCTGCAGCACCGGCACTGCCCAAATGTGCGAGTGGGGACAGCAGGGGGGTACAGGCAGGGAGGGGGCGACGTTAGCACCCCGCTCAGGAACAGTGCTGGGAGGAGGTCAGCTAAGTGAACAGTGAGCATTTGCTCTTGGGGCTGGTGATGACTTCATGAGTGTAGTGGCCAGAGAGACTCCCACACTAAGAGCTTGTTTGGCTTTGCAGGGAACACTCCCCTGTCCCGGGACCATAAGAGGGTGAACGGAGGTTTATTTGGCTGTGTCCCACAGAGTGACTCTTCTGCCCCTACCCTGCCCCGCCAGTGTCTCTGAGCCTCCAGCAAGCTGCTGCCTTTTACCCCAATTAGGTTTCAGCCGAACTCTCTCTCTCTCTCCCTCCATCTCTCTCTCCATCTCAGTCTCTCTCTCTCTCCATCAGTGTCTCCGTCTCTCTGTCTGTCTCTGTCTCTCTCTCTCTCTCCGTCCGTCTCTCTCTTTCTCTCCCTCCCACCCTCTCTCTCACTCTCCCCCCACCCACCCCCCCACTCTCCAGCTCTGGACAAAGGCCAGGCTGTCCTTGAGTCTGTCATTTTGAGGAGCGTGTGTTGGGGGGGCCTCATGTGTGTGTGGGGGGGTGGGTTTGTAGAAATGGGAGCCTGAGCTGGTGTAGGTCAGGATGCAGGAGAAGAGCCAGGCGGGGGGTGGGGGGGGGTACTGTTGAGCTGCTCTGGGTTGAATAGGATGCCGGTTTCCATGGCAGCTCCTCAGCCTAAATACAGCAGAAGCTCTCAGACACACAGCCGTTGGGAACGAAGGCTGTCAGAACGCCGGCGCGGTCAGCATGCGCCCATTTCACCAGCGCGAACGCTTCGTTTACCGGGACGTTTACATTACTGTCGCTGTAGTTTCTAAACAAGACCACTCTCAGCGAGCTGCATCGCTTAGTCAAACCGATAATCGAAACAATGGCCATCTGGTCCCTTTAGTAAACCGTTTAAATTTGTTACAACCCGTCTTTACACATGTCCAAAGCTATCAAAAACTATTTCACTACCACTACTGCCAATAAAGCTTTGAAACTTGAATTTGGAGTTTATTTTTTTATTCAGTTTTGGAACTTTCCTCTGCTGAATGGCAGAGGTGTATACTTCCTGTTTTAGGCGGGGTTAATCAGCCATTGCCAATCAGTTGCACATCACAATATACATCCAGAGATCACATTAATCTGCATTTAGGAAATGCAGCCACTCGGGCTAATGCTGATGCTCTACTGCACTGGAATGGAACAGTCCATCAGAAATGGAGCAGTAAACAAAAATCCCTCACACTGAAATGGATAGAGCCAAGCCTGGCTTGCTCAAACTGCATCCCAGGATGCCTCTCTTGTCCTCCAGAGCAGGCCTGGCCAGTGCGCTCCGCACCTGGAATGTCCTGTTGATGGAAGCGGCTGGCGGCGCTGGTTGCCGTGGCAGCGCGCGTACGCAGGGACCCGGGGTCAGGGAGCTAAAGCTCTCAGGACTGCCACACAGCCCAGCTGAGACACCGCTCTCCAACCACAACCTGACCAAGCTACAGGCTGGGACAGTCACTGTGTTCATATGAGAGTACACACACACACACGCACGCGCACATGCACAAACACGCACGCAAACAATACACAAACACACACACAAAAACAATACACACACGCACACAAACAATACATAAAAATACACACAGAAACAATACACACACATGCGCACACGCACACACAAACAATACACAAAACATACACACAGAAACAATACACACACATGCGCACACACACAAACAATACACAAAAATACCACACAGAAACAATACACACACGCACACGCACACAAACAATACACAAAAATACACACAGAAACAATACACACACACATGCGCACACGCACACACAAACAATACACAAACATACACACAGAAACAATACACACACATGCGCACACACACAAACAATACACAAACATACACACAGAAACAATACACACACATGCGCACACACACAAACAATACACAAACATACACACAGAAACAATACACACATACACGAGTGTGCGCGCACACACACACACGCACACAGATGCCCCACGCACGCACACACGCACACAAAATTAGCTGATACCCCCCGCCCCCACCCACCAGCCACAGCTACATACATCGGCTGTAGTGCGACAGATGTGCTTTGCAGGGTAAAAGCTTCTACTGCAGACGGTTCTGAACCTCCTGAAATAACACAGTACTGCACACTTAGGGCCTGTGTCTCCACTGCACAAACAGCTCTGCTCAGGCTGGCACACGGCAGACCAATCCCAGAGCAGTTACAGTACTGGATGAGAGGGCTGTTTGGGTCCTGCACCATCGGATGACTCACCGCAGAGTACCCAGAATGCCTCGCACCAGGAACAGCTCGCGGTATCAAGCAGGGTAAAAATACATGCGCGCGCACGCACACAAAACGACGACAACAACCACAAGCGAAAGAAGAAAAACAACAACAATAAAAAAAAGAGGAGTGGGGTCACCCCCAGCGGGCTCCTTCATTCCTAAAGTCCCAGGACAGCTGTCTGCCCCGGCCCTGTGACCCCCGCGCCCCCCCCCCCCCCCCCCCCCCCACGCCCCCGCGCCCCTCCCCCCCACGCCGCCCCCGCTCTTTCGGCCGTTCCCAGGCCAGCGCGCGGAGCGGGCCGATTGCGTAAGAGCCGCTCGGACGGGGCCCGGGGGCCCCCGGTGACGGGCGGGACAATGAGGGGCCCGCCGCGGGTCGCCCCCCCCCCCCCTGCCCCCCCCCCGCGGCCAGAAGGGGGGCATTGATATGCAGATGGCGGGCCGCGTGCGGGGCGAATGAAAAGAAGCAGGAGGGGAGGAGGAGAAAACCCTCCCTCCATCACAAAAACAACAAGAAATCGAATTACACACCGCACACATCCCCCCCCCCCCCCCCCCCCACCCGTACGCTGCAACTGAGCTCAGGCCCGTCCAGCCCCCCACCAGCCCACCACAACCCTGCACCCCAACACTGAACTGCAACACGAGGCCCACAGCACAGTTAACCCCACAAACGAACGGGAGACCTTTTACCATCCATTCCCTCCCAGGCACTAAGAAACGGACAGTGCAATTCTATTATTTTAACATATCTAATAGAGTAAAATGGAAGAAAGGCAGGCAGTGGCTGCTCTGCTAACAGATGGAAGGTTTTTAATGCTTTAATAACCAACGGGGGGGAAAAGAGAAAAGCCACGGCTGCAGAAGCCCCACGACGCAGAGTCCGTAAGCCGTGTTGTAAAATATCATGACCCAAACCTCGGACCAAAATCATCAATCTGGCGGTCTGCTCCAAATAAAGGACAGCGCTCGGGCTGGGGCTGCTCGGCTCTCCCACGCGGCAGCTCTTATGAGAGCGCACGGGCTTTATTTAGACTCTCCCATAAATCCTGTGCGCTGCCAGTGCGTCTTCTCTGTGTAATCAGGACCTCTTCATTTACATTTCTGTAAACAAGAGCGTCGCAGCTTTCCTACTGGAGGATGAACGGCAAACAGATGCCCACACACACACACACACGCACGACGCACATGCGCTTGCACACACATGTACACACACACACCACACACACACAGACGCACACGCACGCACACACACAGCCACAGCCCCACACACACACACACACTCAGACATACACATACTCCGACACATACCCACCACAGCCACAGCCACACACACAAATGTACACACACACACACACACAGACGCACACGCACGCACACACACAGCCACAGCCCCACACACACACTCAGACATACACATACTTCGACACATACCCACACACAGCCACAGCCACACACACAAATGTACACACACACACACACACACACCTCCCATCCTGGTATCGATTCTCCACACTGAAGTTCTCTCAGACCGACCTGGATCAGCCGCACAGTGGCTCAGGGCAAGCTCACAAAGTGACCGAGAACCAGCGGTCAGGAGGACCGACCACAAAGCCTGGTCTCTCTTCCCATGACAGGAGCTGGCAGAATCACCGCAACACAACCAACATTCCAGCCCATCCCACACGGGACCAGGCCGAGTGGCGTTAACGATGGGGCGCTCCAAATCCACCGCCAAAACAGCCAATGAGGAAGCGAGAAGCACAAACACCACCATCTCTCTGCTATGACCAAACAGACCAGCCCAAGATCTCTATGACCAAACAGAGCAGCCCAAGATCTCTATGACCAAACAGAGCAGTCTGAGATCTGAGATCTCTGCCACAGGCAAACAGAGCAGTCTGAGATCTGAGATCTGAGCAATGACCAAACAGAGCAGTCTGAGATCTGAGATCTCTATGACCAAACAGAGCAGTCTGAGATCTGAGATCTGAGCTATGACCAAACAGAGCAGTCTGAGAATCTGAGATCTCTATGACCAAACAGAGCAGTCTGAGATCTGAGATCTCTATGACCAAACAGAGCAGTCTGAGATCTGAGATCTCTATGACCAAACAGAGCAGTCTGAGATCTGAGATCTCTATGACCAAACAGAGCAGTCTGAGATCTGAGATCTGAGCTATGACCAAACAGAGCAGTCTGAGGCCTTTGAAAGAGCAGGGCAGATCATAGCAACCGTGAAAAATAAACAATTAGTGACGGTGAGACACACTGGAGCATCTAAGTATTAATTTATGTGCCCTCTGAACAGAGCCACTTCCTGGGCCTGGGGGGGGCGGGGGGGGGGGGGGGGGCCTCAAGAGGAAAAAACAGCAGATGAGACAGAGGGAGGGAGGGAGGGAGGGAGCGAGGGAGGGAGGACAGAGCACAGACAAGAGAACAATCACCAGGGCCATTTACGATGCAGTTCAGACTCTGGGGCAGAAGGCTGTGATTTGCACTGAGAAGAAAAAAAAGGGGGATGAAGAAAGCAGAGAAAACATTGAGAATTCCTCACAGGAAGTGGGGGGGGGGGGGGAGCATAGCAGCCAACAGGAAGGAGTCTCCGAGGCGGGTCATTGCAGACTTCCCGTCTGAAGAGTGAGAGCCTGTCAGAAGGCTGCAGACTCAGGCCATCTGCGGCTGGGCGGCCCGACGTGAACGCCGATGTCCTCCATGACCTCACGTTAGCGTCCCGCAGCTACAAAACAACTGGATGCACGTGCGCTCATTCCCAAAATATTCTGCCTCCCGCCAGAATGTTTACTCCCCTCCAAAAGCCTACCGCTGCACTCTCTGATAAACACTTTAAAAACTTTCAAAGACAAGCCATTAATATGAAAATATCTGCAATTCTTCCAATTGAATTCTTGAGTGACTTTAATCTTAAGAATTCAAATGTCTTTCAAAGACCAACCATAAGTGCATAAAATATCTATAATTCTTAAAATTGACATCTTGAGTGTCTCCCAATTTCATGAATAAAACTGACACAGAAAGACCAGCCGTTAATATAAAACCGTAATTTTAAAAATGTAAAAAAAGACTAAAAAGCGGTGC
>CM077288.1:61105649-61118149 GCA_039654925.1 Anguilla pacifica
GTCTAAGTGGTTGCTGTATTTAAGGTGAAAACACAGACCAGCAGACCCTGCGGCCCCCCAGGACCAGGGCTGGCCGCCCCTGATGACACAGACCTATTCTGCAAGGTGTGCTAAGATCACATCAAACTATATGTGATGGTGCAGCTAGGTGTCCCTCTCCAACAGGCTCAAACGAAGCACCAGCACTCCTCATTCTTACCAGCCCAGAAGCACCGCTGCACTCCCCGCGCACGAACACAAAGCAGCCTGAGCCCCGCCGACGCTACGCTACGCTACGCTACGCCATGCTACGCTACGCTACGCTACGCGTCACGCCAAGCGGGGCCGCGATAACCATCGGGCCCCGCGCGTCGAGCCGGGGGACGGCGCCCGCGTCGTCCGCCGCTGAACCCGCCGACCCCGCGTCCGTCCGCACGCCGCCAGATCAGCTCGGCGTCCGTCACCGGCTCCCGGTCCCCCTTTCCGCAGACAGCTAGCGGCCGCCGCGCCGCTACCGTTTAGCGACGCTGACGGGGCCCCTGTCACTTCAGAGGAAGGCACGCCAGCGCTATGTGGACACATCGCAGTCAGGCGTCAAAGACCAGCAGGAGGCCCGTGTATAAATTTGCCTTAATTAGGGAGATTAAAAGGCTCGGGGATTTGAATCTTTTTCACAAACCAAGTCCGGTTTCCCCCCTCGTAGTCAGTGCAGTTGCACGGCCCTTCTCTGGCTCTCCGGTTGTGGGTATTCCCAGGGTGAGAGTGCTCCGGGAGGGTGAAGCATCGATTGTGTTGTTTTCACAGGGGACGGAGACGGCTGGGTCAGCCCTGCCTCACGGCTGAGAAAGAAAAACACCACAAAGCCTCCGCTACAGCCAGCTCAGGAAGCATCAACACGGCGAATTCTCCAACCGGCCTTTCCGCTTCGACGGGAGCTGCATCGCGCTCCTCGTGTCTGTGCTCCAATCAAACGCAAACGCATCCTGACCACCTCCCTGATAGCACTTCCTCTATAACAGGGCTATAACACACTGGGCCTGGCTCCTGCTACCCCAGTATACCCCCTCCACCAATCAGAGAAGCTCAGGGAGTCCCACACAGTCATTTCAGCCATGTTCCGCCTGCTGTACAGATATGGAGCTTGGCATGCTTAACACTGAAAACACTGTCAGTGAAAGAGAAGAGCTTTCTCATCTGCAGCCTCTGTAGAAATATTAGTGAAGGTTAGGGACTGAGGACAGATCGCTGATGGAAGCCAAGCCTGGCCTTCAGCCCTAAGACAGCAGAAGCGCAGAACTTTCCTCACCTGTATCCAGCAGGTGTCATACGCTCTGTGTGTCCCTGCTGAGTGCCTCTCTTAGGACTATCTTCACTAGGAACAGGCTTCAACTCTCAACTGACTGCCATAAACAAAGAATAATCATACGCAGTTCTCCGTGACTGAAGTTCACTTTCTACTACTGCTCCCCGGTCATATAGTGCGTCCGCAGCAGAATCACTTGGCTCTCCCGCATATGGGGTGAGCACTTCAGTTGGTCTGCATGACATGAGCTCAACGAGCCCCCACCCTCGCTGAGCAGACAGATGGCAGACGGTGGAAAGACAACACCGGCTAACTTTTACAACCGGCGATAACCGTCTGCTGGTGTGGAGGCACGTTAGCATGATGAAATAGCCGCTCAACCCAAGGGACTCCCAGCATGCCTGCACAAGGTAAAAAATTAACTGCAAACTCTCGACTGCGAGCTGTCACTGCAAAAAGCCAGAACAAACAGAATCTCTGAACACCTTGTGAAATGTGAGCAGACACCGCAATATTGCTCGTGCAATTTTACTCTGTTAGTTTAATAGAGCAACATTGTGTTTAATCGCCTTTAATGTAATCACCCGCTCCTTCATTACCGCAAAAGCCATGGTTTACAAACCGGACACAAGAACAGCAAGAAAATCAAAGAAAAGTCGTGCGTGTGTCAGAACCCAGACTGGGCCAGAGCAGCCCGTATAGAGCTCATCTTCTGACGGGTTCACACGCAAGCTGTGTCCAGCCAACGACTGCAATGTGGATAAATGAGCACAATTATCTGGCACAGCTGCGCAAATGGCCACATGGTAAACAAAGGGCATTCACACGACAGCCAATCAAAGGGGCCGTCACAAACACCGTAGCCATGGTATGAAAGTCTTCATGGAGCCCCTGAGGTGAAGCATGCGATGGGTAAGTTCATAAGGAACTGTAGACTCAACCCAGCCCAGCCCACACCGAGGGCAATACAAACGGAAAGACTAGGGACTGGAGAGCAAGATGGACTGACAGGTAGAGAAGAAGAGCCACACAGGTGGAGAGTGCTGCAGCACCCAGCATCCACGCAGACGGTGCAGAGGTTCGGCTGCTCTCACTGCGTCTGCAAGGCAGTCGGCACCAGACACCAGAGAAGCCGCTAACGCCCCCGGATGTTTACAACCAACACCTGATCTGTGATTATTTCACAGCGACTGAAGGTCACGACTACGCCGAACGCCGAATAGGAAGCGGGGAGAGGAAAGCTTGGCATGCCAAATATGGCCCCCAGAGGACCAGCGCCCTTCGCAGCAACGTGCTGAACGCTCGTGGGCCCGGTTTCAAACCCCGCCCAAAAAGCCCCATTAGAAACCATTCATTTCCTTCTGCGGACCGGGAAACTGCCGCTGAGGAGCCCGCGCAGAGGGACAGTGATGGAGAGTTCAGTCGATGCAGTGCTAATGTACCAGAGCAGAGATGAGACACAGGCTAGATGACTAAAAGGCTACTCCAGTCAGCCAGGAGTCAGTCATCCCCTTCATTCTACATACTCATCCCCAGCCTTCTGCAAACGTCCGTAAACACGGAGCTGACCGAGAACTGGGCGAGGAAACCTGGAGCAGCGTGAGAACAGGAACCGGCGCTGACGCACGGCCAGTCCTGGCCAATCAGGAACCAGCGCTTTTAAAGGCCTGAAGAGCGCTCGCTCTGAATCCTGGGATGAAACGCAAGCTAGCGCTAACGCTAACGTGGCCAACAGCACACACCGACTGCGTCGAGCGCATTCCACTGGGACAAGGGCAGAGCAAGGGCGGCTCGGACACACCTCAGGAAGCAGGGCGCGGGCGGGGGGGCGTCTCGCTGATCGGGGGGAGGCTGGGGGGGGGGGGTGTCTGAGGAGAAGGGGCTCGGTTACCCGGGATGTTTTAGCGCGGTGATACCCTCCGGGGTCCTGAGGCGCGGATCGGCTTTGCCTCGTCTGCTCGTCTCCAGTTCCCTCTGGCTCACGTACAGGCGCAAAGCAGCCCTCAGACAGCCCCCCCCGCCCCTCTCCCCCCGCCGTCCCGCCGCGGGCCAGCTTATCTCCCCAACGGATCCCGTATCTGCGCGCCGGTGACGCACTCCAACCTGGCGCCTGATGCAGCCCGCTGGGCAAACACGGCACGTTTTTACAGCCCGGGGGGATAACGCTCCTAACCAGAGAGAGAGAGAGAGAGAGAGAGAGAGAGAGAGAGGGAGGGAGGGAGAGAGAGAGAGAGAGAGAGAGAGAGAGAGCGAGAGAGAGCGAGAGAGAGAGAGAGAGAGAGAGAGAGAGAGAGAGAGAGAGAGAGAGAGAGAGAGAGAGAGAGAGGGAGGGAGAGAGAGAGAGAGAGAGAGAGAGAGAGAGAGAGAGAGAGAGAGAGAGAGAGAGAGAGAGAGCAGCGGGCAGGGAGAGGCCATTAGCCCTCGTCAGCGGGGGTGGCAGGAGCTGCGGGTCAGCGAGCCCCTTGCGGCCCCGTCTCATTGGCTGCGTTCTCGAGGGCGTTGCGGTGAAGCGGCACGCAGGCCTCGCGTCTCCGCCGCACCGCCAACGGGGCTCGCCGGCGGCCGGGCCGGCCAAATCCGGCACCTCGCCCGTTCTCCGGCACGGCCTGGGATCCCGAGCCTCTGCCGGAGGAGATTAAAACGGCGGGAGCCGCCCCGGCTCGGGGGACCTTTGAGCCGTCGCCAAGCGACAGGCTGACTGACAGCCGAGAGATTACACTCCTAACGCTGCAGCACAGGGCTCAGCCCCTGAACCCCGCCCCCCCCCCCCCCCTCAGCGTGCGGGTTCAACAGGAACCAAAAGGGCTCTCCGTGCCTGGAGCCAGCCTCACTCTGAACTCTGAGAGAGCAGAGAGGCATTAAGGCAAGTTTCCCCCCACAGCTCCTCTGGAGGTGCAGACCCAACCTCAGTTTAGTGGGTGAGACAGTGGGTAATGACAGAAAGCTGCAGTAGCACACACACACACACACACACACGCACACACACGCACACACACGCACACACACGCACACACACGCACACACAGAGACAGAGTGCCACCGTCCTCCTGCCACTCATGGCACTGCAGCAGAGTGTGGGGAGAAGAGGAGAAGCGCGTGGGCTCTTGTCAGTTCGTGCGGTCTCAGCCCTCAGTCTCTTCATGCTGTTTAATCAGACGGCCCCAGCGGAGGGGGCGGGTCCTGGAGCTGCAGCACTGCGAGGTGCTCCTGCGCGAAACATCCAGGAAGACCGGGGGAAGCTCCGAGCTGCGGGGAGCAGGGGAAGCAGAACGCGGGCTAACCTGCTGCAGCGCGGAGGAGCCGAGCCGGTCCAGCAGAGAAACACAGGGAAAAAAACCCCAAAAAACTAACCCGCAAAGCCTACCTGGAGCCGCCAGAGAGCCGCCGTGGCCCAGGGGGCGTGTCCTGGTCGGAGCGGCAGCGTTCCCAGGCGTCAGGGAGCCAATCATTCCTCTGCGCCGGCAGAGCGGCGGGCAGGCGGGCGAGGAGCCGGCGTTGTGACCGCGGCCGGAGCGGGACGGAGGAACACGGTGACCACGGTGCTATTTCGGGTTCCGAACAGGCGACCCGCTCCGCCGCCCCGAGTCACACTCGTGAGGAAGGCCTCCACCCGGACGCTTCGTCGCTACAGCTAAAGGCCTCCGTCTCCCAATCACACTGCCATAGGGTAGGTGTGTCCCACACACACACACACACACACACACACACACACACCTCCAGCGCTGTAGAATAGATGTGTCTCACACACACACTGCTCCTCCAGTGTGTTACGGTAGGTGTGTCTCACACACACACACACACACACACACTGGTCCTCCAGGCAGTACGGTAGGTGTGTCACACACACACACACACACACACACACACACACTGCTCAGCCAGGGCACAAGGGCAGGAGGGCTAAAGTTCACGCCGCGTTCTGCTGATTCACCAACAAAAACCAACAAACGCTCGCGACTCAGCTCGCTGTGGCCTGACCAGCTTAACGCAGAGGCCTGAACGCAGGCCTGAACACAGCCCTGCTTAATATGCAATTTTTCCTAGGAGACGCTTTCACGTCTGACACTTTCCTCTCGCATCTGGTTTTTTAAAACATCACCCATTTACGCAGCTGGCGATCCTCTGACGAAATTCGGGTTACACGACGCGCTCAAGTGTGCGACGGCAGCGGCGGCCCGGGAGCTGACTGCGTGACCGAAGCGGCCAGGCCCTAAACTTTAACCAGACCGCCGCCCGCGGTGGACAATGAGCGCGCTCGCTTCTCCCGCGCTTGTGTACACATGGGACGCGGGTGCGCACAATTTCGGGAAGGTTTGCCGAGGGACTTTGCCCCCGTGGCCGGAGCTCCACCCCCCCCCCCCCCCCCCGGAACGCCTCGGAGGGCACGGGAGTGCCAGGCGGGACGGCACCGCGCCCCGTCCCGCTCCTGGAGAGGCTCCAGCCGCGCCCCCCCAGCGCCAGCGCACGCATTCCGCAGACTGGCAGCAGTAGAGCACGCCGCACCCTTCACAAAGTCAGAGTGAAAGTCCTGACTCCGCAGAGCTTCCCATCAAGCGGCCGAGCCGGCCATAACCCCCCCCGCCAGCTCCGAGCCCATCGCCATGGAGAAGCAGGCGGCCTACTCCGTAAGTAAACAGCGTAACACAATGGCTCAGTGGGACGGGCCACAGTGCCAGGTTAGTGAGGTCAGGTTGTGTGGAGATTGGCTTTCCCTCTGCAGGCCAGCTCTGGTTCAGAGCGCTGTGTTCTCAGCTGCGTGCGTGTCCAGGATGAAGCACTCAAAAAGCCGACGGCGTGTGTTTGTGTGTACAGAGTGTACCGAGCCGCTCTGTGTTCTGCGTGGGACAGACAACAGACAACCTGCTGCAGAGAGGTGCAGGGCCTGGGACCGCATGCTGGACCAGAGAACCAATGCGAGTGAATGAGTGATCGAGTGAGTGAGTGAGTGACTGAGTGTGTGTGCGGTATGTGTGTGTGTGTGTGAGAAAGAGAGAGAGAGAAGAAGAGAGAGAGGAAAGGGGCGGAGACAGGAGCCAGTCCGGCACAGAGAACAGAGGAGGTCCACTCTGCAGTGGGACAGGATGGGACCTGCATGTAGATGTGGACATGCACAAAAAGCCCCTTTCATCCCCTAACCCCGGAGGAGCGGGGGCGTCTTCCTGACACCAGCCTAATCTGCACCTCGCCCCTGCCCCGCCAGGCCCCCGGGGCCGCAGGGGCGACGGGGCTTTGCGTTTCGGAGCACGGGGCCGAGGGGCCCAGCTAAAGCCATTGTCCCGAATCAGTCACAATGCAGGGCCGTCGCCCGTTACTGCTGACTCAGCAGTCTGAAAACGCAACGATCGCCCCCAAAGCCAGCCTTTATGGAGCCCAGCCCAGCCCAGCCCAGCCCAGCCTAGCCTAGCCTAGCCCAGCCTAGCCTAGCCTAGCCCAGGAGCCCAGCCCAGCCCAGCCCAGGAGCCCAGCACAGCCCAGCCCAGCCCAGCCCAGCCCAGCCCAGGAGCCCAGCCCAGCACAGCCCAGGAGCCCAGCCCAGCTCAGGAGCCCAGCCCAGCCCAGCCCAGCCCAGCCCAGCCCAGCCCAGCCCAGCCCAGCCCAGCTCAGGAGCCCAGCCCAGCCCAGCCCAGCCCAGCTCAGGAGCCCAGCCCAGCCCAGCCCAGCCCAGCTCAGGAGCCCAGCCCAGCCCAGCCCAGCCCAGCCCAGGAGCCCAGCACAGCCCAGCCCAGCTCAGGAGCCCAGCCCAGCCCAGCCCAGCCCAGGAGCCCAGCACAGCCCAGCCCAGCCCAGCTCAGGAGCCCAGCCCAGCCCAGCCCAGCCCAGGAGCCCAGCACAGCCCAGCCCAGCTCAGGAGCCCAGCCCAGCCCAGCCCAGCCCAGGAGCCCAGCCCAGCCCAGCCCAGCCCAGGAGCCCAGCCCAGCCCAGCCTAGCCCAGCCCAGGAGCCCAGCGCAGCACAGCCCAGCACAGGAGCCCAGCCTAGCCCAGCCCGCGGCCACACTGACCAAGAGCAAGTCCATGAGCCACTGGAGGAATAATGGAGGATCTGATGGACACCTCAAAGGGCCACTTGTGGGCCGACGAAGCACAAAGCCCGCGCAGCTCTCCAGCAAACAGACCTCGCGTTATCGCCAACGTCAAGAGGCGGAGTCCACGCGAGACGGGGGAACCGCCCCGGAAAATTCCCCGAGTCCATCCTCCCCACCCCCGCCCCCGCCCACCCCGACGCGGCAGCAGCAGCGGCCCGCATCGCCACCTCCTTCCATCGATTCCTCAGAGCGCGCATCGATTCCCACCGCACGTCTTCTATTTTAAGTGCTGCAGCCGAGCGGGTGGAGCGGATCGAGTGGGTGGAGCGGGGGACCGCCCTAAGAGGAAAGCCTACATTTTCAGATTTCAGTTTTCTTTTTTGGAGAAAGATGCTAAATAACATTAGGCCCAGAGGTCCAAAATCATACATGGGGGGTGAGGGAGGGGGGAGTTGGGGCTGGATTCCCACTGGAATCGCACTGGACTGTTTTTTATTGGAAGGTACTGAAACTCCCAGGCAACGTGTGTTTTGACTCTGGTGCAATGACATTAGCTTGTGTTAGACACGGGTCCAGACTGTTCTTACACGGAAACAAGGCATCTGACCAGGCTGGCTGGGAGCCAAGGCTATTAGAGCATGGGGGGAGGGGGAGGGGGTCTGTGTGGGGGTGTGTCTAAAGCAGCAGAACCCTGGAGGAGCTCAAGGCGGCTCTGACCACTCTGCTTGCAGAGCTAGCACTGCTGCTCCAGGCCTAACCACCACATGTCCGGAAACACCATGCTCAAACTAGGGATAGTGTAAGCACAAACACTGACCAATCAAAACACCACACTGTCCGCTGACCACCATGCTCAAACCAGGGGTAACGTAAGTACAAACACTGACCAATCAAAACGCAGCATAGAGAAACACATCCCACAGCGCCCAAACTCAGAAGGTCAGTCCCAGACTGGCACGCGCCAGAGACGATCGCCATCCCGCTAACGCGGAGCGGCTAGCCCGCTAACGAGCTAAACGCAACGGACAGCTGAGGGCGCCGATCGATACGGGGTCCCGAGACGCCAGAGCCCCGTCGGCCTGGGGCTGCTGCCCCCCACCGTCCCGCCCCCCCCCCCCCCCCGTCTGGCTGAACGCAGGGGGAGGGGCGGGGGGGGTGAAAGGATTTCACAGAAGAAGAGCGCTGCGGTCCCTGAGACTGCTTAAAGAGAGGAAAATATCTCCAGACGCAGCGCTGGCACTCCAGCACTCCAGCGCTCAGAATGGCAATGCCACCACAAAGCCATTAAAGCAGCCATCTCTGCACCTCAGCCTCAAATGCAGGGAGAACGGGGGGGGGGGGGCAGGGGTGGAGGGGGGGGCGCTTCCATGCACACGAGGGCAATTACAATTCCAAGCATGAATTCTCCCCTGTACACAAGCTGAGGGCGACCGGGACACAATTCCAGCAGGCCAGCTGTAGCGAATCAAAGGCAGGACTCGGGGGCGGGGGGGAGGGGGGACGGGGGACGGGGGGGGCGATGGGGGGGCCCACATGAAGCGGCTCCTGTCTCTCTGAAGCCAGTAATGCAGGAACACCTGGATCCGGAGCAGCCCGGCCCAGTTAACTCACCCTTTGAGCCTGTGAGAGGGAGAGGCTGCGTTTCAACAGATATACCCTGCACAGGCACGGCTATGCTGATATAATGCACTCAAAAACACACACAACCACACACACACACACTCAGACACACAACCGCACACACACACACACACACACACACACACACTCAAACACACACACACACACTCAAACACACACACACACACACACACACACACACACACACACACAACAACACGTACACAAGCACTCACACACAAACACACAAGCACACACACACACACACCCACACACACACAACCACACACACACACTCAGACACACAACCGCACACACACACACACACACTCAAACACACACACACACACACACACACACACACACACACACACACACACACACACAAACACACTCAGACACACAACCACACACACACACACACACACACTCAAACACACACACACACACACACACACACACACAACAACAACACACACACAACAACAACACAAACACACACACACACACACACACACACACACACACACACACACAACAACAACACACACACAACAACAACACAAACACACAACCACACACACAAGCACACACACACAAACGCATGCGTGCAAACACAAACACACACACACAGCTCTCTAGCTCCACAATAACAAAACCACTCAAACACAGGTCCATATGGGTATCAGGACAAAGTGCGAAAGTAAATTATGTTTTGACCCAAGTGAGCAGGATTATGATCAAAACTGAACCCCCCCCTCCACCAGACAGCTGGTGCTGTTGACAGAAGGCCATGTGACCGTGCGTATGCGCTGCACTATAAATAACGGGGGGGGGGGGGGGAGCGGTTTTTCACTGCACAAACCCACACAGTGACATCATCACCGCTAAGAGGCTTCCTCATTTTCGATAAAAGCAACTTTCTGTCTCACACCACACAGCGGCTTCTCCCATAAACCACAGCGCACAAAAGAGCCCCCCCCCCCCTTACCTTCACTGCCGGGGGGGTGCATGCGGGTGGGGGGTTCACTGAGACGCACACACAGGCGGAGGAAACCACACCAGAGGCTGGCATTATGGGATGGTGAGGCCCAGGGCTCGCAGGACGCTGTGAACTAGCAGCTGCTGACGTGCGCAGGGCAGAGATGACTTCAGGGTTCAGGCGCCCGGCCGAGTCAGGGGTCTGACACTACACAGGTCAGGGGTCTGAGACTTCACTGTTAAGGGGTCTGAGACTTCACTGGTCAGGGGTCTGCCTGAGACCCAGCATGGTACCACGCTGTCAGGGGCGCTAGGGCCCGCCCCCAATGTTGACCCCGCCCCCCACCAACAGACGGGCTTTGTTCACGGCACGCCCTGCCTTTCACTGCACCGAGAGGGGGGGGTTACGAATCCTGAGAAACACCCACCCCACGTGCTGAGGCACGGGCGGGGGGGGGGGGGGCATCGCGGGCTGACGCTAACGACCGGCGATTACGGCGATATTGCCGCAGTTACGCTCAGATAAGCAGACGGGCGCGGCCCGGCGCTGCCATTCATGCTCTCAGCGGCAGATAAAGCGGCCCGGGAGGAACGAGGGGGGGGGGGGGAGATTAGAGGGCCGAGACTGGACCGGGGCGGGACACCCCGGGAAGAAGCGTTTTTCAGGCCATGTGCTGCACTCCCACGCAACAATAGAACTTCTAAATCTGCGGCCAGAGCAAAAACAGCAGGGTCATTACCATCCAAACAGAGAGAGAGAGAGGGGGGGAGAGAGAAACAGAGAAAGAAAGAGAGAGAGAGAGAGTAGGAGTAAGAGAGAGAGAGAGAGAGAGGGGGGAGTGAGAGAAACAGAGAAAGAAAGAGAGAGAGTAGGAGTAAGAGAGAGCGATAGAGAGAGTAAGAGTAAGAGAGAGAGAGTAGGAGTAAGAGAGAGATAGAGAGTGATAGAGAGAGAGGGGGGAGTGAGAGAAACAGAGAAAGAAAGATAGAGAGTAGGAGTAAGAGAGAGAGAGATAGAGAGAGTAAGAGTAAGAGAGAGAGCTAGCAGCAGAAAAACAAGCGCGTCACTCAGGAGATTGCAGGGGGGAGGGGGAGAGGGGGCGGGGTCAGACGACTGCTGCGTTTGACAGTCGCCCCCCTCGCCCCTCCCCCCACACATACAACCCCACCCCTGCCCTCTCTGACGCACCGCAACATGCAACACTAACATCAAAACACGCGGGGGGGGGGGGGGGGGGGGGGGGCAGGAACCGCGACGCGGCTGAGCCCCCGGAGACCGACCCGGAAGGGGACCCATCGCCCCGGAGACGCCGCGAATTAGAGGAGAGCGGCGAAGAGGCAACTGCCAATTTATCCCTCCCGAGAGCCTCCTTTATCACTATTGTCAAACACCAGCCTCCTCCGAAGCAAACACTACCATAAACAGCTGTGGCGCAGACCGTGTGTGTGTGTGTGTGAGCGTGTGTGAGCTCAGGGAACAGGCACGTGATGTTCCCTTCCCCGACCGTCATCGGCAGAAAAACAGCTCCGTACGGATCTCTCCGGTCAGAGGTGAGAACAGCGCGGCGTCACCAAAGCAGCCGCCAGTCGCCGCGGCTCCCCCCGGCTCTTCAATCACCCGCGCGAGCTCTCCGCCACCAGCACAGGGAGCCAGGGGGGCAGCGGGGAGCCAGGGGGCAGCAGGGAGCCAGGGGGCAGCGGGGAGCCAGGGGGCAGCAGGGAGCCAGGGGGCAGCGGGGAGCCAGGGGGCAGCAGGGAGCCAGGGGGCAGCAGGGAGGAGCCAGGGGGCAGCGGGAGGAGCCGGGGGGCAGCAGGGAGGAGCCAGGGGGCAGCAGGGAGCCAGGGGGCAGCAGGAGGAGCGCTCCGAGCTGAAATAAAGGACAAACGCTCGTCTGTTCCACTGCGTTTGTTTTCGGGCTGTGACCCCGGCTCGTCCTGAAGCTGGACGGGGCAGTGGAGGAGGGCACGTTCTGCTCTGCTGGGGCGTCTGTGGTTTCGGCACAGGAGCCTCCCCTTCACCCAGAACACAGAGCCCAGACGCCAGGCCCTGCGGTCCGGACCGGGCCGTCAGACCGAGCCGCGCACAGAACCTCAGGGTAAACACACACGCTCTTCAGGGCCGAACGCCAACTCCTCACGGCTGGAGGATCAGAGTCAGCTCTGCCCTCCTCCACCCGCCAACGCCCGAGCGCTCGGACAGACGCCCCCCCCCCCCCCCCCCCCGAGAGACCGGGCACTGACCAGGGGCGTGAACCGCCATGCCTGCCCCCCCAAGGCTGCCCAAGAACGCGATGATCCGTCATATCCACTCAGGGCTCCACGCTAACGTTTTCACCAAGGAGCTCCTACCCTGACAAAATAGGAGCGCATCAATGCATCCCAATTAGTAGAAGTGCTCCTACGTTACTTTTCTCGTTAGCACATCAAATGTCTGGAGCATGGCTGCTGAAATGGACGGTGGAGCCCGGGCAGTCTGCAGGGCGTTCTGTGGAGAGCTGAGCCGTCTCTCCTTTAATAAGAGCAGGACGGCAGGCTGCTGTGGAGCAGCAAGAGGAGCGATCCATCGCCCGGGAGAGAGAGCAGGAATCACGCG
>CM077288.1:61123149-61125649 GCA_039654925.1 Anguilla pacifica
AGACCGGCCAGGCCGCCGCGGATGGGGGCTTATCGAGATTGGACGGAGGCAGTTGGAGAGATTTTCAAAGGCCTTCGGCTAGGAGCCCCCCCCCCCCCCAAAACCTTATCCCACACCACAACTGCTGAATGAGAACGCCTGTCATGTAGCCAACCTAAATTCTGAAGCACAAATGTCTCCTGCAGACCTTCTCCTTCCCTCTTTAACAGGGGAAGACCACACGAGTCACTAGCTATAGACGCTTTCATCGGACGCACGCGCGTTGCCAAGGTTACGCGCTTGGCCCTAAGTTAACTTCTGCTCTGTGTTTGTTTATTATTGTTTACTGGCTAATATGGCACTGATTACAAACGGAGTGAAAGTTAAACTGATGCGCAGACTGACGTTGGGCTCAGGTTGTTGTGCTGTGGGGTGCAACTTGGAACAAATGCCATTTTGAAAATTTGTAAAAATGCATTCTTTAACTTTGTAACCCCACTAGGGAATTGTGAAACGAATTGCTTGAATCCCTGCGATTATTATAGCTGGTGCTTGCCCATTGTTACTTCGTATTTTTGAGAAATAACTGGACATCGTTACCTATTAAAATGTAAATCCTGTAAAAATACACATAATAAATTGTATCAATAAATAAACCAACTTCATACATACACATTTAGTAATATTAATACAACCTTATTTACTATATCAACTTTAAGACAAGCAACACGCTCGTAATGATCTCATCGTGACCCATTAAAGCCAATGGCGCAGACGTTGCTTCATACTTTCAAACTGCTTTCCCAACGGCTATTTTGCGTCCTGCGACTTGAGTTAGAACAGTGAATACGTACGGATTCCTAGACGTGCTGATAGGGACCACCCTTTCTCATGTTAACCTCAAATACGCAAGACAGGACACTTATACAGTATGCTAGCAAATTTATGTTAAGTTCCATTCATTTATATAGGGTTGTGGATACACGTCCCCTTAGCAACCAAAAGCTTGCGCTGGACCACCTCTGACTTATTTGCCGGCACAGAAAAAAAATCGTGAAAGTGTTGAAAAAATAACCACGGGAGGATAACAAGGACATTTTTTCCTACTTAACTAGGTACAGGTTGTTACCGATATTTCACCTATTTCATATATAGTTGCAAATCAGTTCATGTTTTCCTGTCTGTCGAACGAAGGTGGCCGAATAGGTGCTCTCACTGTAGCACTGACTTTGTTTCAGGTAACAAACTCATGATAAGCGATAGCTAATAGCTAGCTGACCAGTAGCAAGCCTTCAATAGTTATGAACAATTAGCTAACTAAATTGATTGTAGCTAGCTAGCTAAACGTAGCTAGCATTGTATAAATTATACACAGAAACGTCAGATCAATGCTAGTAGTTGATACGCTATAGCTACGTTTTGAACTAACATTATACCTGTTTCCAATGACTTGACAATGTTACACTGCCTGATCATTTTTTGTTGTGGTAACCTAGCAAGATGACCCAAACTATTAGAGCCACGATGTTTTTCCAATGCATGCTATAAAAATAAATACCTATAGTAATTGCATTGGCTACACATGCTGCCCAGCACTAGCCCCATGCAATCATCGTTTTTAAGCAACGTAATAGAAAGAGTGCACTTTTTACACAAGAATGTGCATGTAACCAGAATAGTTATGGATTATGCAAGGAATGTGTGATGCTCCGCAAGGTGCAATACTGTCAACAGTTATCTGTTTCTGTCGCTTGTTTTTCTGGTAGTGTAACGTTATCGCATTTGAGTTTGGCCAAGTGATGGTTCTTTTCTTCGACTGGTAACCCCAAATAATACTGGCTTGAAATAGTTTTAACTAGCTAGCTAACATAATTTACTTGTTATTTATTTTGCTTGTTATCAGAAATAGTCAAAAGGGACTCTGTTGTTATTGATTGTTTGCGGAAGTCTGCCGGAAGTTAAGTTAGGGCCAGAACACCGCACATGCGCAGTAACGTTTGTTTATGTAAAGCGTCTATATGATGGCAGTTCACATTTCGCAAGCAACTAACTAGCTCAGTTCAGAATGATAGTTTGCAAATGGACAGCATCACACTGTACATCACAGGTCAAGCGTCACGACAAGAGTAGGTACACAAACACACAACTCACTCAAAAGGACACAACTCACGCAAAACGATATACAACTCACGCAAAACTACAAAACCCACGCAAAACTACAAAACCCACGCAAAACTACAAATCCCACACAACTACACAACCCACGCAAAACTACAAAGAACCCCCGCTAGACAAAGTGTTTTTTCCGAGACGGCGCTGCTCTCCAGAGGGGCGGGACGCCGCAGACTCAGGAAGCGTGCTAATGCACGCTAATGCGGGGCGGGGTGCAGCTCAGACTGGGGCGCAGGGGGCCCAGCGTGCCTCCGCCGGCCCCCCGCTGGCCCCTCGTCGGGAGACCGTCGGCTCGAGCTAATCCAGAGCGGCAAGCACCGGCTTTTAATGGGGGAGGAAGTGCAGCCCT
>CM077288.1:61133149-61193279 GCA_039654925.1 Anguilla pacifica
GCACAGTCTCATACCCGCACACCTGCACAGTCACATACCCGCACACCTGCACAGTCACATACCCGCACACCTGCACAATCCCATACCCGCATGCTCACACACACACCCTCTGGGAAATTGGGGCTTCTGGCCAGGCTGCTCATCCATACACCCGCCCCCTGGAGCAGAGGTGCATTGTGGGTCACAGGATGTGCTTTTCCCAGTCTACCCCCCCCCCCCCATGTTTCATAATGGATGGACTGTCAGACATTTCACGGCCTTTGGCAGACCAGGGGAGCGGCCCTTCAGACCGGCCTCATTACAATACCCAATTACAGAGGGAGGAGGAGGAGGGAGAAGGGGCTGGGGATCAATTAACCCCACCGGCTCTCCACCTCTACTACACCCAAGAGCACAATCTCCGTCGCCATGGCGATATTTACTGCACATTCACACGCTTCCACAGCGCAGGCAACTGGGCGGCTGAACGGCGGCTCATTATAAAGCCATCGCGGCTTCGCCATGACATCTCACACTCACTCCTCACGCCGGCGCTCAAACAAAAAATAAAAAGTACTCTCCCAGCAAGAAATTTACCGGGAGTTCAACAACAAATTTGGCCGTAGCAACAAATTAAAAAAAAAAACAAAAAAACAGAAGAAACATTAATTTCTTTCCGAACGGACAATAAAACAGAGGCAGCGATTCGCCATGGCGATTACGAGGGGTCGTTACTGCGGTTTCATCGCAGGGAAGGAACGAGAGCGCGGGGGCAAGGCGCCGCCCGCGAGCAAATTAACGCTTACTGTACCGGCTCTGGAGCTCACACACACGGCCGCCACGGCCGCGTTTCAGCTGGACGCCACCCTGGGGGGACACCAGGGCGTTCGGGAGATGCCCGAAGAAATGACCCCCCCCCCCGCCCCCGCCCGATCAGTTCACCCTGGCTTTTACGTCCCCAAACCTCGACCGGCAGGGCGGCTAACACCACGCAGGCCTCCTTCCGCGTTCAGCGGGTGCGCTGGCCTGCACCGGGCACAGGGACGCCTCTGTTCCGTCTGTGACAAAGGGGCATTGTGCTAAACCCACAATGAGGAACGGCGGTGGTACACTTTCCATTCACACAGAGGCAGGACCCAGGCGTAAACAACGCAGAATGAAAGCAGCAATAATCCTGCTCGGAATGGAGAAAACAAGTTAATAATAGGGCTGGACAGGGCTGATGGTGCTGACAGATCAAAGAGGAGGGAGAGGCAGGTAGGAGGGGAGGGGCGTGCACACATGACAGGGGAGGGAGGGGCACCTGCATCAGGCGTGTCCTCCTCTCCTCCGCCCCGCGGATGTTTTCCAGATGTGCTCGAATGGAAGCCCACACATGCACACACACACAGCCCTGCTCCCACACACACACACAAACACACACACACACACCCCTGCTCCCACACACACACACAAACACACACACACACACCCCTGCTCCCACACACACACACAAACACACACACACACCCCTGCTCCCACACACACACACAAACAAACACACACACACCCCTGCTCCCACACACACACACACACAAACACACACACACACCCCTGCTCCCACACACACACACAAACACACACATGCACACACCTGCCCACACATGCACGCACAAACATACACACACACAACTGGCCACACATGCACACACAAACATACACACACACAAGCACACACACACGCCTGCCCACACATGTAAACACATACACACACAAGCACGCACACGCACGCACAAATACACGCGCACACACACACACACACACACACACAAACACACACGCGCACACACACACACACACACACACACAAACCCCTGCCTGCTTCCTCATGCCTTTCATTACCTTCACTGCACCGCTTCATTCTGCGCTGGAAAAAAAAGAATAAAACCCTCAATTCCCTCTCACCGCCTCCACTTTGCATATTTACAGCTACTCCCGAGCCTTGTTTACTATCCTCTACCCGTTTCCACGGCAACCAGCGCGGCAGGCCTCCGGTGTAAACAGCCAGGGCGGATGGCGAGGAGGCAGGAGCGACACACTGTCCATCATTACCACAAACCCCGCCCCCCCCCCCCCCCCTTACAGTCACACGCATCAGCGGCCCGGACATGGCTCCGCCCACCCCTGGCCCAGACATGGCTCCGCCCACCCCTGGCTGCAGCAGAAATGCAGAAATGCACGGGTGAGTACCACACAACGGGACGCAAACCAGGAGACCAGTACAGGGGCACAGACAAGGAGAGGAGGCCCGTCAGTACATGGTCACAGACAAGGCCAGAGGAGGCCCATCAGTACAGGGGCACAGACAAGGCCAGAGGAGGCCCGTCAGTACCGGGGTACAGACAAGGCCAGAGGAGGCCCGTCAGTACAGGGGCACAGACAAGGCCAGAGGAGGCCCGTCAGTACAGGGGCACAGACAAGGCCAGAGGAGGCCCGTCAGTACTGGGGCACAGACAAGGCCAGGGGAGGCCCGTCAGTTCACCTGTAGCCCTCAGCGCTCAGGACAGACGCCCGTGGGGACTTGTGGGTCCAATGCCATTACCGTTTAAGTGCAGTACAAAAGGCAGCAGCTCTAATGGAGACTGGAGACTGCCCGTTTGCAACAGGGAAGAGGAGCCCTGCAGAAGAGCAGCCCTGTGAATAGTCAGGAGTGGGAGGTGCAGCACAGGTTTCAGTGTGCCGTGTCCTCTGGAAGACCTCCCTGCACCACATCCAATCAGCTCGGTGCAGCTATCCAGCCCGCCCCCACCCTCCCTTTACCCCACCCCCACTCCCACGCACACCCCCTCCGCCAGCCCCTGCCATTTCTCATTCAGGAAAGCCCCCGTCTGGCTGGGAGAGGACGTGCATGAATTAGCGATGGGCTGATAACAGCGCAGACAGAGGAGGAGGAGGAGGAAGAGCAGCAGAGGAGAGGCCTGTCACACCCCCCACACAGAGGACACATCATTTATTTAGGGAGGCTGCAGTAGCCCCCCACCCCCCGTCCGGCAGGACGGTAAAGGAGCAGCCGCGCTCTGCACCGGCCCAGGTGTGCGCCTCCTCTACCGTTCCCTCCATGCATCATGACCCGGAGCAGACTGGTTCCGCCCTCAGCGCTGCCGTTCCGTTCTGCCGTCGTGGCAAACAGACGGCCGTCGGCACGGAAACGTTGGCGCCAGCGGCAGACAGGAACGCAGACCGAGGCTCTTCCGTCTCCCCCTCGAACCTCAGGCGCAGGTGCGCTCTGCCGGGCCTGGGTCAGCACCAGGCCTGAAGACTTAAACGGCCTGCCGTCCCAGAATGCACCGCCCCCGCGTTCAGTTCCGTGGCGCTCACAGCCGAAGTGATAAGATCGCCCAGCACTCTTCCCAGCGAGCAACAGTCCGTCTGCAGTCTAAAGCAGCTCTGACATGCGCTGGAGTGGGGGGGGGAAGTGCGGGGGGGGGGGGGAGCGGTTAAGGTAAGGCTGGATGGTAAATGGGAAGCAGACAATCAACTTTCTGCCCTGCAGTGTGGAAAGCAATTTATCAGGAGTGCAGGTCTATGCATATGCAATCACCGAGACGACCACCCCGTTCACCCCCCCTCTCCCCCCCCCCCCCCCCCCTCCGCTGCCCGCGGCTCGCATCAACGCCAGCGCCAGGGCGCCGCGGCGGGACCGCTAACGGAGCTGGGCGGCAGCGCGTCGCCATGGCGCAGGGCACCGTGTCCGCGGCACGGAACAGTGAAAACGCTGGCGGGGTTTCCGAGCGCAGACGCCGCTCTGGACAGAAACCCCGCCCTCCGCACGCCCGGGTGGAAAAAGTCCTTCTTTAAACATCGGAAGTAAACCAGCGTCTGCACTTCTGCTCTTTCTGTGGGGAGGCAGCAGCGCAAACGCCAGCGTCTGTTTACAACACGGCCGCTGCTGAAGGAGAAAGAGGAAAAGGTTTCAGCACGGCTGCGGCGTGCGGCACGGATAAGGAGCTCTGCTGAGGGACCTGAGCGCGGTGATGTCACAGCAGGCTGCTGGAGCAGGAGGGCGCAGGTACTCCCCCCCGCCCCCGCCAGTGTAGGGCCGCGTGTGGGTACGAACGCACGAGCGCACGCGCCAAACTAACGCCCACATGCTAGCGCACAGACACGCGTGCCTGCTCACACCCGCTCAGGCACACAATCACAAACACAAGCAGTCGCATACGCAGACACACATACACACCCGCACGCAGACACACACACACACCACACACACACACACACCAGCACGCAGGCGCACACACACACACACACACATACACACCAGCACGCAGACGCACGCACGCACACACACACACATATACACACTAGCACGCAGACACACACACACACACACACACACACACACACCAGCACGCACGCACGCACGCACGCACGCACGCACGCACGCACGCACGCACGCACGCACGCACGCACCAGCACACAGACGTGCACACAGACGTACACACACACACACACACACACATATACACACGAGCACGCAGACACAGACACACACACACACACACACACACACACACATACATATACACACCAGCACGCAGACACACGCGCGCACACACACACACACACACATACACACCAGCATGCAGACGTACACACACACATATACACACTAGCACGCAGACACACACACACGCACCACACACACACACACACACATACACACGAGCACGCAGACACAGACACACACACACACACACACATATACACACCAGCACGCAGACACACGCGCGCGCGCACGCACACACACACACACACACACACACACACATACACACCAGCACGCAGACGTACACACACACACACACACACACACACACACACATATAAACACGAGCACGCAGACACACACACACACGCAGACTCACGCACGCACACACGCATACACAGTCAGACAATCGCACACACATATGCTCACACACACAGTATGAACACACAGGCACGGGTATATCCCATTTCCTCCACAGCTGAACCATGCAAATGTTCTGCTCTGCTGATCAGGCTAATCTGGCCGCTCACTTCCTGTATGACAGCGTCCTGTCCCAGCGCCTGAGGAAACACAGTGTCCTGAGGCACGGCCCAAACCGGGGAGGGGTGCACCCGCAGCCCGCCTCCCTGCCCCTGCCCCTGCCCCTGCCCCCTCACCTCTTCAGGGGCTCCAAAAATAATGACGTTACGGACTGTTTAATAATTCACGCTCTAAAATATTCATAATGCAACAGCCTGCTCTTTAAATAGCCCGGCGTTTCGGCCCTGCGGCTGAAATATTCCTGGCCGGCGTGTGATCTACGGCACGGGCAAACCGAAGGTTAAAGCAGAGCCGCTCACCGGCAGAGCGGTTAGCCTAAACCGCCTCAGCGGGAAGAGGAACGACGGGACGCCACGCGCAGGAGACGCCACGCGCAGGAGAAGCCCCGCCAGGCGGAGGCAGCAGGCGCAGCCTAACCCCGTTCCCACGGTGACGAGCGGAGGCCGGTCCGCTGGCCTGAAAAGCTGCGCCCCGGCGCGGAGCTTCCAAGCCCAGCGGACAGCGTTCCCCGGGAAGGAGCACCGGAGCGGTGGTGTCATGGCAACGCAACGCAGGCTGTGCCACTGCAGATCTGCCTCGATCCCACCCGGCTGAACCGGGCCGGCGTTTCCACGCCGCGAAGCCCTGCGCACCCTCACCTGGACCTCCACAACAGCAGGGGGCGCTGTGTGAGGGCCGCGCTCCACAGCACCAAACGGCTGTTCGTTTTTGTCACTCTTCTCTTTTTTGTTTTGTTTTCAGACGAGTGAGACAGCAGTCGGCGCGACGGCGGCGGGCGGGCGAAACCGGTTAGCGCGGTTACCGCCTCGTGGCCAGAGCAGCGGAAAGGTCCAATTTCGTGGGCGGGGCCAGGCCCGCGGGGGGGGGGAGTGATTGGGGGTGGGGGGGGGGGGGTGTGCCTTTGTTCCCTCCAGTCGGTGCGAGTGCCGTTAAATGCCCTCAGACAAACAGGCCGGGAACCTGTTCGGCAGCCGGCTGCTCCGAGCTGGGACCGCAAACAGGTTTTCGGCGTCGCTGCTCTCACTGGGGGGGGGTGTTTAGATTCAAAACAAAAGCTGAAATGCGCTCCCTCCGCACAAAGGAACCGACACAAAGGCCAGGTGGCGCTCGGGCCCTGAGTGGCAACACAGGAGACCCTCTCCAAATATCGCCTCCAGAATCACAAAGACGCCAGAGTTTATCGGTTTATCTGCCTCTGTTTAGCCGCCGCACGCCTCGGCCCCAGCATGAGGAGTCACATTCCCCAACCGCGGTGAGTCATCTTTATTTTTACCGCAAGCGCACAGGCCGACAAAAGGATAGAGATAATGACATCACTAAAGCCTTCCTGTAAAACCCAAACAAAGTTCAATTTCCATTTATCACGCAGGCTAGACTCCCAAAACCTCTCTCCTCATGACCCACGTACCCCCACTGCAGAGCCACACATCTGCAGCGCTGTGCATTAAACCTGCATCGCTGTACATTAAACCTGCATCTCTGTGCATTAAACCTGCATCACTGTACATTAAACCTGCATCACTGTGCATTAAACCTGCATCGCTGTACATTAAACCTGCATCACTGTGCATTAAACCTGCATCGCTGTACATTAAACCTGCATCTCTGTACATTAAACCTGCATCACTGTGCATTAAACCTGCGTCACTGTACATTAAACCTGCATCATTGTGCATTAAACCTGCATCACTGTGCATTAAACCTGCGTCACTGTACATTAAACCTGCCTCACTGTGCATTAAAGCTGCAGCGCTGTGCATTAAAGCTGCATCACTGTGCATTAAAGCTGCATCACTGTGCATTAAACCTGCATCGCTGTACATTAAAGCTGCATCACTGTACATTAAAGCTGCATCTCTGTGCATTAAACCTGCATCACTGTGCATTAAACCTGCATCACTGTGCATTAAGCCTGCATCACTGTACATTAAACCTGCATCACTGTGCATTAAACCTGCATCACTGTGCATTAAACCTGCATCTCTGTACATTAAAGCTGCATCACTGTGCATTAAAACAGCGTTGCATCATTCTTTCGCCCAACAGACACGCTTCCACAGGTATTCGAGCCCACATGCGATATCACCCACACACACACAGCTGTGAGCTTGGAGATCCAGTTCAGGTTCGTCTCGTGCCAAAGGCACAGCAGCAAGGCTAAGTCAAACCCAGCAACACCCACGGGCTACGGGTAACCTTAAAGATCCTTGAGGACTATCCCACACCGAGGTAACCTGGGAAATCGAATGTGACTCCGCCCATCAGCCCCAGGCAGACACGGGGTGCACCAATCGCAGCGCATCAGTCCTTGCGGGGTCTGGAAGCGGCCCGTTCTGTGGCACACTGGCCTAATTTGTCTGGATCCCGCCTTGCCTGTCATCGAGCGCACCGAATAGCAGGAGTCCCCTGTTCTCTGGCCCTGTTAGACATCCAGGCTCACAGTGTGACCTCCACTACGCCTGCCAATGGGCTGGGAGCAGGGTACACAGAATCCATCCAGACACTGCGTGTGTGTGTGTGTGTGTGTGCGCGTGTGCGTGTGCGTGTGCGTGTGCGTGTGCGTGTGTGTGTGCATGTTTGTGTGTGTGTGTGTGCGTGTGTGTGTGTCTGCGTGCCTGTGTGTGTGTGCGTGCCTCTGTGTGTGTGTGCATGTTTGTGTGTGTGTGTGTGTGTGTGTGTGTGTGTGCGTGCGTATGTGTACGTGTGTGTGCGTGCCTGTGTGCGTGCGTGCGTGCGTATGTTTGTGTGTGTGCCTGTGTGTGTGTGCGTATGTGTACGTGTGTGTGTGTGCATGCCTGTGTGTGTGTGTGTGTGTGTGTGTGTGTGTGTGTGCGTGCGCGTGCATGTCTTAGGAAGAGAAAATGCATAAATTAAAAACTAGGAAAAGACTGGAAGCATGTGCATACATCCTGGGAGACAATACCAAAAATTTTAACTGTACATGCGTGTTTTGAAGTTACCAGTTACTAACTGCAATAAAAATGAAAGAGAAGAAGGGTAAACAGGCATGTGAGCCAGTAACGGAATATGTGTAACCGCCTGCCTGTAATTCAGGCCAGTACAACAATGGAGTCTCAGAATCCCGAGGCTTCATTCACCTCACGAGAGAGGTGACCGAGTTCACAACCCACCATAACGCAATGCAACAGCCAGCAGAGGCTTCCGATTGGCTCGCGAGACGGTGAGTGCCATCACCTCTCCCGCTGCAGCAAAAGAGCACAAACAAGAAGAGGTGCACCTCCACTGGGCGGTGAACTGTGTCTTTCAGCCCGGCCAAACCCCCCCTTCCTGAGGCTCAGAGTCAATGGGAACCCCCCCTGGCTCAATGACTCCAGCTGCCCCATCAATAGAACACAGCTGTTAGAGACTCCCCCTCCCCCACCCCCACTGCAAGAATGGGTCGGAGGGGAAAAAAAGAAAGACTGACCGAAAGGTGGGGGGGGAGGGGGGGGGAGAGAGAGAGAGAGAGAGAGAAAGAATGACAGCATGCTTGGTCCTTCAGAGCATTTGGTTAGATTACCAAGACAAACGCATTTGAGACAGATGGACCTCAAAGCCAGGCTCTGAATTACTGGCCAGTGAGGTAGAGCCAGCCTGCATGCTAAGGCTGCACTGTTTCGCCCTGAGTTTCAGCCTACGTAACATCACTGGGAATCTCTGCATAGCAAAGAGCGCTAGCAAAGCCAGGCTAGCGAAGGGACAGGGAAAAGTGACCCTGAGATAGAGATCTCACACGTGCGGCTAGTCGCCAAAACGTATATAAACATAGACCAGTTTACTTTTTATTGAAGAGCTGAAGGCTGAAAGAAACACTGGATCAGAGTGAAATGCTGCACAGTCGAAACGGCTTGCACACCCCCCCCCCCCCCAGCTTTCCCTGATCAGATCTTCTGATGTTACGTAACTGCTGCAACAGTAACACGTCAGGCAGGTCATTGCACGAGGAGGTTCACATCTGAACAATAACAAAGATTCCAGAAGTTTCTTTCTGCGCGAGGACGGCGAGCGCCGTGCAGCACAAGCCTGAGCTCAAACAGCTCTGCTCTTATTTACAGAGGCCGGGCGCAGAGTGAGGCGCTCCTGCTCCCGCTAGCGTAGCACTGAGAGGCGAAGCGGGCGAGCAGGGGCCGGGGGGGGGGGGGGAGGTGGCAAGGCTGTGGGGACTGTGGCTATCTGGGGACTGAGTTCTGAATTCACAGACAAGTGGTTCTCAAGTCGACCAATTAAAAATGTCTAATGAAATGTGCGTATTCGATCCCATGGTCTTATATGATTGGCTCCCCTCCCTCAGATCTCCTCACGCTACCCACACTGCCCCACGCCTGAATGACCTCGGCCACCGCACACCACGCCGTGTCGCGCTATGCTACGCGACGCTATCGCGCTACGCTAGCACAGGCACTCACTGTGGACGCAAGCACGCCTCCCCGCCGCCACCGTAGCCAGCTCCAACACATGGTGAAGAGCCAGTGTGTAAACAACGCTGCAGGAACCAGGAGAGGAATGACAGGTCTGCTCTCTCGTGCTTGGCTGAGCACGTAAGCGCGTTACAGCCTTTTCAATTAATCATCTCTTCCCTCCTTCAGCTGAAAAACTAACAAGCGCTCAGGGGCGTGGCTCCAGATCTCCTTCCAACAGAAAAACTATTACACCAAAAAAAATGTTCCTCCAAAAGATATCAACCTAAATGGCTCGTGCAGGCTGGGAAACATGCGTTACAAACAAGAACCTTTCCCTCCACGTAGCAAAGAGGTTTAATGGCCGGTTTTCAGAAATACTGCAGCACAAGACACAAACACAATCTGAATCCCAGAGCAGCCGAAACACTAGAGCCTACTGTGATTACCACGCCCCCCTCCCACCCCACAAATCCTGACCCCTAGGCCCAGGGAAGGATAACATGGAGGAGCTGCTGCCATTCTGTTCTTAAAAGGGAGGGGGAGGGGCACATTTCAAAGGGGGCTGAATGGCTCTCAGCTGTCCGTGGAGAGTGAGAAGCACAAGGCCCCGGGCATAAAAGATTTTTTTTTTTCTCTGACGGAGAAAGAAAAGCAGGAGCCCCATTACCCATAAAAACAGAGAGACGGGCAGATGGGGAAACAGCCATACACACACAGCGAGGACACGGAACCAGCCATACACACATTGTGGGGACAGGGAGCCAGGTTTACACACACAGGGAGGACAGGGAACACAGCCTTACGCACACAGTGGGGACAGGGAATCAGTCTTACACACATAGAGGGAACAGGGAGCTAGGTTTATACACACAGCGAGGATGGGGAATCAGTCTTACACACATAGTGGGGACAGGGAGCCAGGTTTACATGCACTGTGGGGACATGAAAACAGTCTAACTGTCAGGACAGAAAATCTGCCTTACACACTGTGGGGAAAGGAAATCAGACCTAACACATATAGTGCATATAGTGAGGACCGAGAATCAATCGATTACCACTTTCACATGGATCACGCTAGACGACAGATAGCAGAACACATCTTTGGGGACAGTACAGAGAGAAAAAAGGCAGGACGGCACGACAGCAACTAAAATGCACGTTGCTATGGTGATGCTGCTCGGAGATTTCGCTATAATACAGGCCACTTTCAACATGGACAGAAAAAAGGATGATTGCGCTTGTTTTGCCGTCCCAACCTAATTTTACCGTTGTGCTCTCGTCCACTAAAATGACATCTGGTTTGTCGTTCATGACTCTGATCCATGTGAACATAACATTGCACATACTGTGGGGACAGGGAATTAGCCTTACACGCACCATCCCAGTGGGGACAGGGAACAAGCCTTATACACTCAGTGCGAAGACGGAATTAGGCTAATACACATACTGTGGCACGCAACCAAAGGGCGTGGGGGTTGGGTCTAAGCCTGGAAAACACTGACCTCTTTAAGTATGCGATTCAAATAAAACCCAACAGTGCGGTTAGCCTTTCAACGGCTACAAAGCAGCGCATGACATCATGACTTCCCTGCTGAACTTCCCTGACACCGCTATGACCCACTGTACATCTTTGGTGACGTTAGGAGGACACGAGGCAAGTCTGTGCACCTGACCACTTGCACTGAAGAAAGGTAAGGCCCCTTTATTTGAAAACGATTCTCTGTAATGAATCACACACAAGGCAAGGAGACGAATTATCGAAGACAGAACAAGTTCTCTACTTTGTTCAGAGTAAGAATCAGTTACCGAGAAATTTTTGCAAACCGTATTTTACACGAGAATAAATGTACCTACTTTCACAAGGCCACCCTGTCGTACTACGGAGGTCAGATTCATCCCCGTTAAAGTTTTTTTCTTTCTTTCTTTCTCTCTCTCTCTATCCCCATTTGCCGCGTCACCACACCGGGCAATTATTTTTGCTGGGGTCCACAGCTGCAGAACGCCAGGGCTCTACAGTGCTCCCGTTTTAGGAACATTTCCTCCTGAAAACTGATGTGTGCTAACCGGAAAAATAATTTAGGAA
The DNA here is from genome assembly GCA_039654925.1 of Anguilla pacifica. NCBI lineage: Eukaryota > Metazoa > Chordata > Actinopteri > Anguilliformes > Anguillidae > Anguilla > Anguilla pacifica. The sequence continues at coordinate 61,144,680 of CM077288.1, forward strand.
CACGTCCACCAATTACCGTGCTCCTAAATTTTTCAACTTAGGAAATTTTTCAACTTTGGGGAAAAACACCAGTGTAAAGTCCTGAACACCCAATGAACCAACACAACCCGCACTTCACCGTACAGCCCAACACACATGCACACACACCTCTGGACTCGGGCCTGCTCACACAGAGTGCAGACAGGCTGCGGTTTCACACGTGGGTCACATGGCAGAGCGAGTAACACGTGGGTACGCTACTGGATAAGAACACGGAAACACCAGAAACCCCAAAGCGAGTGAAGTAGCGCCTCCTGCACCACCCGGCAGACTGACGGGGGGGGGGCTACGCAGATGAACTATCCCGCCAAAAACGCTCGCAGATAAGCACGCCGACTGCAGCCGACCCAAACCTGCGGATCTTCCTAGCCACCGAAGACAAGCTCCAAAGGGAGCCCGTTAGCGCCGGGCTAGCCGCCGCCATGCGGTCACCGCCAAAGACGGACTGGATTCCCCCGAGAGGACGACGCCGCCATTCCGGCTCCGTGAAGGCCCGCCATTGTTTTGTGACGCCAGCTTAGGTTTCCCTCCCCCTCTCTGCAAGGCGTCCTGTTACAGGGCTCGCGAGGAGGGCGGAGAAAGCCGCGTATGAAGACGATATGGCCTGGTCCTGCGTTCGAGGGGGGGGGGGGGGGGGGATTTTGACCCGGGACAAAAGTCCTACTGTGCCCCCGCCTACCCCCCCAGACCTTTTCCCCCAATCCCCCACCCCCCGAGCCGCTCCAGTCAGCCACGACTGGGCCAGAGCCGAGGCACATGATGGGAAGTCTAGAGAGCGGCCCTGCAGCAGGAAATGAGCCTCCAGTAACGCAGCTCCAGTGAGCTCCCGTGACCTGACATCACCATTTCCTGTCTCGGGCACATGCCCTGGGGCGAGGTGCTGAAGGACACCCCATCTGAGCTAATCAAATGGAGGCTCGAAGGAGCCTCAGTCCCAGAACACAGCCAGTGCCTCTTCTGGCTCAACGACAGCCAAAAAAAACATCACCCCATCGATTAGGTCACAGAAACACCCCACTATTCCCAAAACAAAACCTGCATTAGGTTCGCATTTCCCCCTGGTCTAGACATAAAATATAGATGTCTAGGTACTGAAGACTAAGGGTCATGTAGTGAAAGCCAAAACATGTCCCAGCTGAGAGAGGTTTACAGTTAAAAAGCTAAACCACTAGGATGATTATAGAAAGTGGCTGGTGCTTTGGCAATTGTTTGTTAATGACTGTGTGAAAACTTACCAGAGAGACCACGTTCTCTCATATTTCCAAACCTAACCTCGTTTTCACAACTTCACATGAATGTGTTTGCCCATAGCTGTGAAACCAGGAAGGAAGATGTTGCAAAATAACTGAACGAAAAAACAGACGTGAAATTACGAGTTTACAAAGCGGAACTGGCCAGCAATCGTTACGAAACCACGACACGTTTTGCTTGATATGTTTGTCTGCAGTGAATATCAGTGTTACTCCACGTAGCAGTATCTCGTGTAGGAAGAGCCACAGATACGCTGCAGAGTTCCCCCGGTGTGGACACTGCACCAATACACCACCGCACGTGAGCCTCCCCCGCCTCCGCGCATCATGCGTTAATCCATGCCCGATTTGGTAAAGAACCGTCCAACAACTGTGATGCAGGCAGATATTTTGATCTCAGCAGGGCGCAGTGCCTTCAAAAGCTCGAATAGCCCGTGCCGGATTTAAGACCCCGTCACACAGGAGGTCGGTTGGTTTAGATAGCATCGCTCTCTTTGATTTTCTGAATCCATTTCCTCAATTACTCTCAATGGCCTTCCTATATGTGGTGTGAGCCCAAGCCACTCCACCCAGAGTACTGGTGCATCCTGTTCGCAAATACTGCGTTTTACGCAAATGTAATAGTTCAACTAACGTTGATCAATTTAAGACAGTCACTCATACCAACAACAACATAAGGAAACGGCGGTTAAACTTAGATGGTTAGTTCTCTTGTACCATTCAAGAGCAAACCAGTTATGTTATTCATCTAACGTAGAACATTAAAGGACCATCCAGTGAACCGTCAACAAACAAAATGCTTCTGCAACAACGAGAAACTACAACCCGACCCCAGAATGAATTTTCTGCTTCGTGGAGCAATCGAAAGCACAGGCGACTGCACCATAGCATTATGATTTCACAAACACAGTTCACTGCACTGCTTCACTGCCATCGCCATTGCATCCGTGTTTGGCATTTTCCCGTCAGATATCCAACTATGAACACCGTTCTTCGACATTTTAAACTCAAAACACTGCCAAATGTTATCTGCATACCTATCTAGCCTAATTTATCAGCCACATTAACCGAGGATAGAACTGTTTATGCAGCCATAAAATATATTCAAGGAAATATTTGGCAGAAATCAAATATGATTTTGAAAAATGTTGCTCTATAATGTTATACCACCTACATGTGCAACCAAAAACTGCTGTTCTGGATGTTATTTTTCCCCAAACACGCTCATTTGCACTCAAACGTTGGGTGTGCACAGTAAAAAGGTTAGACAAGCTGACCAACCATCTTAAAACCGGGAAACCTAGGTAGCAATCTAGATATAGCCACATCTACAACGAACAAAATAGGCAGATGCGCAGCATCATAACATGCAAAACAACTGATATCACAAAATTAACTGCCTCGGTGCTACCTATCCGCAGGTTGCAGATCCTATGAACTCGATAGTAACGTTAAGCACGACGCTGACTAACTGGCGTAGCTGGTTCTTTAAATATATTCAGATTCATTCCCACTTTGCCTAACGTGAAATTATCGTACTTACTCTTGCTAGCTAGATAAATTATGTTACTACGGCAGGCCAAAAATAGGCAGCTTTCTGTCTTGCGACCGTCGTTAGCTTGTTGGACAGACTACCGTTTAAGACCTCGTCTGCAATGCTAGCTAGCTATTCAGCTAGTTAACGTTGTTTAGCTAAAGCAAAGTTACATTCAAGAACACAAGTTTGGGCATTAGGTTGTTATGCTTGGAACTGTGCTATAAAGACAGCGACTAGGAAAGTGTATCTTACCTTTAGCCAAATCTGAATTGCGTCCACTTTTTTATGGTCAATACTCCAATCCGAGGCCTTGCAGCTCAACAGACTGCAGTTCGGAAACATCCGACGAAAGCGGCACACATCTCAAACACAAGAACGGCTGCTCCAAATTCCCGTGTACCCCAGATCGAAACAAAAATCTTTAGACTCCTCCAACAGTCAAGTTTACCAAAGGTTTTAGGCGATCCACGTCTTCCCAAGCATTATTGTTTGTTGAAGGTCTGTTTCTGAAGGCTTGTTTTGATTTACCAGTATTCTGCAATGTTTAGTTTTTACTTTAATCCTCTCTGTCCCACTCCTTACGAACCGTTTCCAGGCGGCCTTTGACTTGGACTGCCTTGCTGACGAAAAGGGAATGAGTCGTTTTGAAACATGGAATGTGATTGGCCACTGAATGTAGGCGGTTTCTATTTTGTGCGCGTACGAAGTTAACGCCATTCTGGCTCAGGAGGTGGCGCGCACATTTTACAACAGTAGTGTCGCTCTGGAGCCAACATGGTACCGGAGCACTACAGTTTCACAGCACGGACCCGATCTCCATTAGAGAGCTGGAGCACTAAGCAGAGGAAATGGAGAACACTGAGAGGTTTTGTATAGATAGGTTAGACATGTGGCCAGCAGCGCATCGCCAGGACTTAAGATGAGAGAATATATATAATTGGTTGGACCCTGAAGTTGGCGATTCTGTGTTTATTGGCCTATTTAGATTACCACTAATGTGACGACAAAACATAGACTGTGTTTTGATTACCCCTAATACCATAAATGAAAAGTCCATATTTCAAAAATGTTCATGATGGTTCACGAGAGTAATTATGCGAGTTAAATGTTGCTGCAACATCGTGGAAAAGGAATATACTTTCTTATGAGTGCAGCTCACAGCGAAGTATGTTTTATTATTTTGTCGTGAAACAGCGTATCTGCTGAACGCGTCGGCTAGCCTGTAGCCTATTTTATCACATGGCAAAGTCAATGGAGGTGCGCAGAGGCATATTTCTAGTTTATTCATACTTTTCACTTCAACTGCCAGCTACACAGCGCAAATTTTGATAAGAACATTTAAATTACTCAAACCAATTGGACACCCAGTCTCCAGTGTTCACACACGGTTAGTCTACTGTAGCAAGTAGCAGTGTAAAATGTTTAATTACGCATACCGTGCATATTACAATGTGAACCTACTGTCCCGAAAAATATATCTACATGTTGCACACACAATTAAAAAGTATTACACAAGCAGGTGATTTGTTTATATTTAGGCCAAGGTCTACGTTATTTTGTTTTTGTAACATTCGGTTGTGCACTTAATATGCAAATCTCAATTATTAACAATAAATATATAGTTGCGATCAACCCCCAATATTTCTTCTATAATTAATTGCATGTAATGTAACCGAATTGCAAATATACTGATTTTTAATGAAGTAGGCTACTCAAAAGTAACGCTTAGATTAGTCTTAGAATCCATCAACCTGCTTGGAGTTAAAAATAGGAGCAATATCTGGAGGAAACCGTATTAAAAACCGATACACTTCCTTGTCAACAATCAACATACCATATTATTCAAGACAAATATGACGTTAGTTGTCAATACATGTCACCACACTTATCTGAAGCTCGGGATTGATTAACTTTTGTAAATAGCGCTCTCTGCCGGATATGCTGCAGCCTATGTGTGGCGCAGACAAACGGAATCTAAAAATGTTTACGCTGACGTTACCTATCTATCTACCGGTGCTGCTGAAAATGAATAGTAGCTAAATTCAACTGAAATGTAGGCTGGCCGCACAAATTGGTGTTTGTTGTTGTTTTATGAGACAAAACAAAAATATTAATACGTTGGTTTTCCATACCAAAATATGCATGAATATTCATTTTATTCAAATAACTGTTTGGTTAAATAAAATGCATACTGTTTACAGAATGTACAGTACAGATGTTGTTATTGCCATCCCATGGCATTTGTTCCTTGCTATTTATTTATTTAACATAGAGCAGGTTCTTACGAAATTCACACTACTTGCGGCACGTATTGATGACATCATGCAGGTTAAAGGTTGCCAAGTAATTTTCTGTCCTTTAAAATAAGTAAAGAGTATACGATAGTATTTAAAACTATTCAAGTTAATGGCTATCCATAAAATTAACTTAGTCGTGCATATATATTGATGTTTGCATTTATGGTGTGAGCGTTAAGCCAAAGGTGAAAGTTCATTAGTGGGAGGGATCAGTTTGAGGTTGAATAACAATTAGCTAGCAGAAGCTTTCCAGTAGGTTACACTAATATTTTTTAACTGGACGTTAACTTGCGTGATCTAAGACAGCGAAATGATTTACAGTGTATTACAAATTTACAAATGATTTTGCAGTGTCTTGCCATAGTATCATAACATAATGTTATGTTAGTTAGCCAGTTTGCTGCTTAAAAGCATAATAGCTACATCTGAAAATGGCTGCATTACTTTTGCAGCTGAACAGAAAATCGTGCAGGAATCTCAGGAGCAGGTCAATTTGGACTTCTTTACAAAACAACAAAAGCCGACACTTGGGAAATGCCAGCGTCTTTACCACTACTAGGAAAACGGCGCAATGCACGGCTTTTGATTCCATCTGCGTAAACTGTAAACTTTCCAGATATGTATGTTCCTCACGGTCGTTTTCAAAGCAACAACTTTGTGGCCTCAATACTGGAATTATACAGGTAACGTTAACGTTATAGCTGTTCGCTGCTTGGTTCAATACCATACGCTTTATCCAGCTAGTTTTGGATACTAAAGCGTTTAAGTTTGAATAATATTTGACTTATAAGCCAATACCGATGTCAATACAGGGTAGTGAATTAGCTGGGATATGGAAATTACCAACTGCCTTTGCGTGTTACAAGCTAACGAAGTGCAAGTAGCTCACAGCTAAAATGACGTACAAAAATGAAGTTTCATCTTTCCGAACTTGGTGTGCTTTTGCTTTTTTATGATTATAACAATTCTCTTGCAGCAAGTCTTGCACCAACCACCTAGCCCAATGTTGCTTGCGATCAGCAAAACCTTATTTAAAAACCAGCTGGTCAAAAACCCATTTGGAATATGGAATATTTTGGGTAAGCTTGCGGCCATTTATGTATAAGCTTATGTATGATACTATTGGATTTTTTTTAAATTGTTAACTTGCGGCGACATTTTCGCTCAGGGAAGGCTTGTGTGCTGTGTGCTCATGATTGAATACGTGTACTTTTAGGTTCCATTAACTACTTCAGCACTACTCAGTCCAAACAAGACAAGAGGGACGGACCTAAAGGAAAATCCCCTGAGGAAGATGAAGGTAAACAAAAAGGAAAAACAAGTATATGGACTTAATTTTATGAGGGTTTTCCTTTTGGACACATGGTGGAATTATGGAGCTCTTCCAAAACTCATAATGCAGTCCTGACCTTGTCAGTGCTGACTATGGGCAGGTCATTAGTGGGTAATTCTGAATTTTCCATGAATGTTTCCTAAGGACGGAGGTTTAAAGTCAGGCAGGTATTCCCGTTCTCCTCACCCAGTTATTACACTGATCTATTCGCACCAGCTGTTTAAAATTTGTTGTCCCATGATGGATTGGCTTTGAATAACTTGATGGTGGATCTCATTTGGCTCAAGGAATTCTGTGAAGCATTGCACAGTTAAGTAGTATGCATTTGCTCACATGACTATCTCCTTGTTAGCAGAATGGGTAAGTCAAAGTCTGTCTCAACTGAAGTAAAAATTTAGATAGACGGACTGTGACATTCCCAAGTAACAAAGCGCAAAAAGTGGGGCCGTTTAGTTCTTGAACCCACTTTAATGACACTGGATAAAGCCTAATGTGTACTCTTAAAGAGTAAAGCTGCATGGCGGTTTGGGTCCTCTGTAAGAGTGCGGGAGTCGAGAGGCAGGCGTTCGGTCTCGCGTCTCGCTTACCGCCCCCTCCGCTGTCCCAGAGGACAAGAAACGTCGCGAGCGGGAGGACCAGATGTACCGGGAGCGACTGCGCATGCTCTTCATCATCGCCCTCATCATGAGCCTGCTCAACACCATCAACAGCAGCGGCGGCAACATCTCCTGGAACGACTTCGTCAACGAGATGCTGGCCAAGGGGGAGGTGGCGCGCGTGCAGGTGGTCCCAGAGAGCGACATCGTGGACATCTACCTGCACCCCGGCGCCATCATCTTCGGCAGGCCGGTGTGTGTGTGTTTCCCCCCCCCCCCCCCCCCGCCGATGTCATTGCGATCCACCTGCTCTTTGGAGATTTTTAAAAATGAATACATTCACAGGAAATGTGTGCTCTTCATTATTTATTTAACATAAGACCAAACATTCAGCAGTGGAGTATGATGATGTCATCGTAGCGGTGATGGAGTCAAGTGGCTGCAGTAGCATATGATGATGTCATCGCAGTGGTGATGTAATGGACGGTTCTCTGTTTTGCGCAGAGGATGGCCCTGATGTACCGCATGCAGGTGGCCAACATCGACAAGTTTGAGGAGAAACTGCGGGCTGCGGAGGAGGAGCTCAACATCAACCCCAAGGACAGAATTCCTGTGTCCTACAAACGCACCGGCTTCTTTGGGAAGTGAGTGGCGGGGGGGTGTCCGCAGCATCTGCAGGGTGCTTCTCCAGGGGTGTGTCCCGTTGAGTCACATGTTCCTGGAGCGACAAATCAGATTGAGTCTATATTATGAAAGAGAGTTCCACAGGATGAGGCATGATTAGGCATAGCCTCAACCAGAGAGGAAGGAGCATCTGATTGCAGGGTTTTGGCTACCAAGTCTTTTAGTATCAGGGCTGCTGATCAGTTTGGGCTCCTGTGATTGGTCCCTGCCTGCTGCTTACATCTCCAACTGTTGCGGTTGTGGGTTGAATCAGGGCAGGGATAGTGCTGTGATGCTCTGTGTGCTGTGTCCTGTGTTCTGATGCTCGTCCTCCATTGCCGTTGCAGTGCCCTGTATGCCCTGGGCATGGCAGCCATTGGAGTGGCTGTCCTCTGGTACATTTTTCGTCTGTCTGGCATGGGGGGCAGAGAAGGCGGATTCAGCGCATTCGTAAGTACAGCCCTGTGATTGGTGGTTCACAGCTCCTCCTGTAACCCCTGGGTATTCCCAGCTGTGGGCAGGTAGCCTTATTCTGGCTGTCACACACCCTCCCATTTTCGGCCTACCCCCTAAAGAACCAGCTGAAAATGGCACGCTTCACCATCGTGGACGGGAAGTCCGGCAAAGGCGTGAGCTTCAAGGACGTGGCGGGAATGCACGAGGCCAAGATGGAGGTGAAGGAGTTTGTGGACTACCTGAAGGTGAGGAGCGGGTGGCTCTGGAGCCTGGCTCAAGAGGAAAATTTGGGAAATGAAGATCAGAGTACCAATGGTCTGCAACTCAATCCCCCACCCCCCTTCTCTGTTGGCAGAACCCCGACAGGTATCTCCAGCTGGGGGCCAAAGTACCCAAGGGCTCCCTTCTCCTGGGGCCTCCCGGCTGCGGGAAGACTCTGCTGGCCAAGGCCGTGGCCACCGAGGCCCAGGTCCCCTTCCTGGCCATGGCGGGGTCAGAGTTCGTGGAGGTCATTGGGGGTGAGTTTGTGGGCCTTTCTGTTCTCCTAGAGAAAGCCACAGTCTGTTTACAAAAGCTGTTTGAGGTACAATTCAGTAAATGCAGATTTTGGTGAAAGTATTACAGCACACCTCCATGTAGACTTTCCATGGAAAATTTGAAAAAATGCCTATCAAAAAAAATTTGGCATCTTGACCAGGCAACATTAGGTCTTTGTCAGATGGCAGGTGGCTCCTGACCGAAAAAGGTTGTATTTGTGTCCTCATGAAGTTGCTGGGTGATGGTGGGTGATGTCATCATGGCCTTTGCAGATGTTGGGGCTGGCACACTTGGCGCATGATAGCGGGCCGTTTCTCTGTGCGTAGGGCTGGGAGCTGCCAGGGTCCGCAGCCTGTTTAAAGAGGCCCGCGCCCGCGCCCCCTGCATCGTCTACATCGACGAGATCGACGCCGTGGGCAAGAAGCGCTCCACCAACATGTCGGCCTTCTCCAACACCGAGGAGGAGCAGACCCTCAACCAGCTGCTGGTGGAGATGGACGGTGAGCTGAGGGAGGGGGGAGGGGGGAGGGGGGAAGGGGGGGGGGGCTCGGCTCGGCCTGGCTTCTTTAGTACTTGGAGCAACTGTAGCTTTCCCTCTCCACTTTGTGGTTTTTGTGAAGGGGGTTTAAACCGTGCTTCTTTGGCTTTCGTTTTCGTTGCTTCCAGGAATGGGCACTTCAGACCACGTGATTGTCCTGGCTTCCACCAACCGAGCGGACATTTTGGACAACGCGCTGATGAGACCCGGGAGGCTGGACAGGCACATATTCATCGATCTCCCCACTCTGCAGGTGCGGACGTGCCAATTCTCTCTTTGCATACAGCAGCCTCCGCAATAGTATAGAAGAAAATGTGGGTTTAATTTCTAATGCAGTGGAGGAGGTGCGTCTGTTACTGCACCCGAAGCTAATGCCTTGAGTCTGTCTGTCTGTCTGAAGGAGAGGAAGGAGATCTTTGAGCAGCACCTGAAGATCCTGAAACTGTCCCAGCCCGCTGACTTCTACTCGCTGCGCCTAGCCGAGCTCACCCCGGGTTTCAGCGGTAACCACTACCTCCATTCGCTGTGCATAAACCCTGGGTCCTGCCTGACCTCTGACCCAGGAAGGAAACGATCACATCCACACTGACTGCTACACAACACCATACAGTTCAGCTGCCTTTCACACTAGTCATTATATTTCACTGAAGTCAAGGAAAAAGTTTGGCTGGGCATGCTGTGCATTTACCAACCATAAGCTGCGTGTTCTTCGGTTGTCCAACAAAACACTTTCCCTGGGTTCAATTAAAAAATTTGGACAGTCCTTCCAGAAAATTCTTACTTAATTTCATGTTCTACATGAAGTGATACATGACCACTGTAAAGTCAATTGATTATGCCCCCTTGTAAGCTAGCCTGCATGTTAGTGGTAGGAATAAAAGTGTGGTCCGGTTGCTTTTGGTTGTACTGAGCACCGTGTTCTCGCTCCGCAGGAGCGGACATCGCCAACATCTGCAACGAGGCCGCGCTGCACGCCGCCAGGGAGGGCTACAAGTCCATCCACACCTTCAGCTTCGAGTACGCGGTGGAGAGGGTCATCGCAGGTACCGCCCTCGACCGCACTGCAGTGAGCACCAGGCCCACAGCCTGGCAGCGGTGGAGGTTCCCAAGTCTAAATCTAAATCTTATCTTGGGCCTGCAGGGAGTGTAAAGAAGAGCAAGATCCTGTCCAAAGAGGAGCAGAGGGTGGTGGCGTTCCACGAATCGGGCCACGCCCTGGTGGGCTGGCTCCTGGAGCACACAGAGGCAGTCATGAAGGTGAGCTCACTCAGGCCGTAGCTAACCCTCACAAGGGCCTGCGTGGGGAGACCGTGACCTGTAACATAGCATTTAGGCTAAATCTAATGGGTCCCTCATTACATTTGTCACCGTTCATTCCATCTTAACTATTACACCAGGCCAGCCAGCAGAGGATGGGCTTCCTTTCTGTCCATTGGAGAGTTTTTTTTTTTATTTCTATTTTTTTGCCACCCTTTGAGTGTTTTTCATATTTTTGGGGAGTTCATTTTATTAACATATTTTCTTGCTTGCTATTTGGTTTTTTTGTCCAATTTTATTTTCTATTTACGCTTAAGCATAGTTGAGATGGTGTCTCTGTAAAAAGCAGTGTACATGTAAAGCTGAGCTGAACTACAGCACATTTGTGGCAGCACAGCTGCAGTAATAAAGTCGAGGGATAGAGTGCTGTCTGTGTTAGAGTGATGGAGCCAGTCTGAGGTCTGAGGTCTGGAGGGGGGCTCACCTGCAGTGTGACGCTGCTCTCCAGGTGTCCATCGCGCCCCGCACCAACGCAGCGCTGGGCTTCGCGCAGATCCTGCCGCGGGACCAGTACCTCTTCACCAAGGAGCAGCTGTTTGAGCGCATGTGCATGGCGCTGGGTGGGCGGGCCTCTGAGGCCATCACCTTCAACAAGGTCACCACGGGTGAGGCTCCTGTCCGTCACCGCTGGGCCCCGCCCCCCGCGCTCCTGTAGTGTGTGTGTGCGTGTGCGTGTGCGTGTGCGTGTGTGTGTGAGACTCTTCTCTCCACCCCCGTGCTCCCGTTGCCCTGGTGCCACCCGTATGTGTGTGTGCCTGCGTGTGTGTGACGCCTCTCTCCGCTCCCTCGCCAGGTGCCCAGGACGACCTGCGCAAGGTGACGCGCGTGGCCTACTCCATGGTGAAGCAGTACGGCATGGTGCCCAGCGTGGGCCAGGTGTCCTTCCCCGAAACGGAGGAAGAGGGCGCCATCGGACGCCGGCCCTTCAGCCAGGGGCTGCAGCAGCAGATGGATCATGTGGGTGACTCCCTGCCGCCCGGTGCTGTGGCAGTGCTGCTGCAGTAAAGCAGGACTGTGGAAAATCTCTCAACCAGGGGTCCCCAAACTTCTTTTTCTGAGCCAAAAGAATGAGCACAAATCTACGCGACCCCAACACCTGACCGACGCCTCGTACCTAACACCACCCTTTAACCGGAACTATTTTGGCGATATACCACAACCTCTTGTGCCTCATCGCTCGATTGTTGTGATTTTTGACATGCAGTAGCCTACATTCGCATATTTTAAAGAGACAAAAAATTTTTAATGTGACCCCATCCTCAAATGACTCCACAGTTTGGGGACCCTGCTCTAAGCAGTCGTTGCTTGCTCTTTGGTTTAGCACGAGGATTTATGTGCTTAAAATTGAGCTGAAGTGGCAAGAATGTACAGATTCACCCTCTGTTTTGCTGATGGTTTTTCTTTCAGGAGGCAAAGTTGTTGATCGCCCGTGCCTACAGACACACTGAGAAATTACTCCTGGACAACAGAGACAAACTGATTGTGGTTAGTGCTTAACTTTCCTTGATCATACCCAGTTTGGTATTGTTGTTACTCTGCATTGGTCTTTTTGGACGTGTCCTTATTCCAAAATGTCTCCGCACTCTGTATTTCCCAGTTTGTGTTTTCATTTGGGCAGCAATGCTTACCCCAGGGTGCCTGTTTATTTGGCCAACATTTATTTTTTTCAGTTGGCCTGCGCTGATGTTTGAGACTCTTTTTCCTCTCCCCGTGTGTGTTTTCAGTTGGCCAGCGCTGATGTCTCTGAGACTCATTTTCCCCTCCGTGTGTGTTTTCAGTTGGCCAGCGCCCTGCTGGAGCGGGAGGTGGTGAACTACGACGACATGGAGGCGCTGCTGGGGCCCCCGCCGCACGGCCCCAAGAAGATGATCGCCCCGCAGAGCTGGATCGAGGCCGAGAAGGACAAGCAGGACACGGGGGAGGACGAGCCCCCCAGGCCCCGCCGGCCCCCGCCCAAGGAGGAGGAGGAGCTCAATCTCAACTCCTAACCTGGCCCCCCTGCTCCCAGAGAACCATCCCCCCCCATTTCTGCCCCCGTGTTCAGTGCCTACATGTCGCCAGATGCTTGTGATCTTTCACCCAAAGATACTTCTTAACCGTCACATCTTAAAACCGCTCCCCCGCCCCATACAAGTGTTAAAAATTTCCTGCTTTGTCGCATTTGAAAATCCGCCATCTGTCATCATCTCCCGTGAAATCCCCCCCCCCGCCCATAATCTGGCAACCCTCAAAAGGCCCTGTAGAAACTGTAGACTGTGTCCAGTATCCTAACTTTGCCGTGCTGTGGAGAACGGGTGGGGCAAAATGAGGCTACGTGCAACTAAACAATCCTTCAGTCTGCACCATGTCCTCCGCCCCCAAACTCTGAATGTAGGAAATTAACCTTAGCCTGAACTTGAACTGAAAAATATTTTGGATGAAATGCTACGGCATCAGCATATTATTTAAGGATTAAGCTTGGAGGAGTTTCTGTGAAATACTTTGTTACTCCGGTGATGGGGATAAAATCTCCAAATAAAGTCTGGTGGTGTTCCTCCACGTGAGAAGTGGAACTGCAGCGTCTCTTTTTTAAGTTTTATTCTGATTCCAGGAAACCAGGAAATTGGTCTGCAATCTTGGTAGTATACAAAGAAGCAAACTCAGGCCAAATAACTAAACAAAAAATGTATTTATTCCAGAAAGCAAGAAGAGTGAGCTTGTTACTCTAAAGTTACTTTTGTATGCCATATTTCCATACACGTTGAAATTCTTAAACGTGTATTTTTAGACCGTTTCCTCTGACTGAAATAAAAATCTTAAATTAGTTCAAAATATATTGTGTGCCAAGAACATTAGTGTATCATTGTAAGATACAATTATTTCCTTTTTAACACCAAATATATAAATAAATATAAAAACTAAAATATTACAATGATATACACATTCTGAATACAATTATTTCAAATCCCTGTGACTGAACCATAAGCCTATATTCTATTTCTGTATTTCATAACCAGGCCTAATTACATTTTAAAAAGTTTTTACAAGATGCCTGCACTCTACAAACTTAGCCTTCCTTCTACAGAAAATTTTTCTGCAGTTATTTTTACATTGTACACGAGTATATTTTGTGCTTGTGATATGTTGGTTATTTTATATTGGTGTAGAAATGATAGCCTAAAGACAAATCCACCTAACTCACCCTATAGGTGAGGTCACCATTGCAAAGTTTTCAGTCTTGAACAATCCGAGTAACCCTACTGGCTAACACTGCAAAATTAGTTTCCTCGCAAATTAGTTTTCCTAGCTCTCTTCCTGCCCTCAGTTTCACATGGTAATATTTCAAACGTAAACTAATCTATAATTTGCCATTGAGTAAAGTACTTGCTAAGCAGATGTGAAGCAATATTCATTTGCTGTATAAATGCCCGTGTCTGTATCTCCCCCAATCATGCCTCACCTCTCGACATGCTCCGCCCCTCCCTCTCCTGGGACAGGTGATTGGTCCTCACATCCTTCAGTTCAGAACTTCAGACCCCAGAGATGTTCACTGTCAAATCAATACTCCCAAAAAAAAGTCAGCTGTTCCCCAACATTGTGTTCAGTTATTATTTCTAATATTTTTATATACCTTTCTATATATAAATATATCTTTTTCTCTTTTTAAAACTATTGTGTTTTGTTTTTTTTACAAAGTTGTTTAGGCACGAAAATGGATGTTTAAGTTTTGGCAGCTGGAGCAGCAGCAGGTCTGGTTCTGCTACTGCAAAGCCTGTATCCCTCAGAACCGCCCCAACACGACCATCACACAGTACACGTGGTAAAGGTCAAAGTTCAACACACTGCCACCTGATGAGCGACAGTCATACTGCAGCCGGTCGGGTGTGACTCAATGTAAGGTGTCACCATTAGTGCAAAAAGAGTGCAGTCTGAATCCTGCTACTGTGTGTAATAGTGCAGTATGTTAGGTATCCCTATTACAGCCCCAAAAATGAGGGGTGAGTTCAGGGTCCCAGTCTGAGCTGGGCACAGGGGGAGCTGATGAGGGGGCAGGGGGAGGTGGTGATGGGCAGAGGGAGGTGGTGACAGGGGTAGTTGGAGGCAGTGGGGTAGGGTAGTTAGAGGCAGTGGGGTGGGGTAGTTGGAGGCAGTGGGGTAGGGTAGTTGGTGGCAGTGGGGTGGTTGGAGGCAGTAGGGTGGGGTGGTTAGGGGTAATGGGGTAGTTAGGGGCAGTAGGGCGGGGCAGTTAGGGGCAGTGGGGTAGTTAGAGGCAGTAGGGCGGGGCAGTTAGGGGCAGTGGGGTAGTTAGAGGCAGTAGGGCGGGGCAGTTAGGGGCAGTGGGGTAGTTAGAGGCAGTAGGGCGGGGCAGTTAGGGGCAGTGGGGTAGTTAGAGGCAGTAGGGCGGGGCAGTTAGGGGCAGTGGGGTAGTTAGGGGCAGTAGGGCGGGGTAGTTAGGGGCAGTGGGGTAGTTGGAGGCAGTGGGGTGGGGTGGTTGGAGGCAGTGGGGTGGGGTAGTTAGAGGCAATAGGGTAGTTGGAGGCAGTAGGGCGGGGCAGTTAGGGGCAGTAGGGCGGGGTAGTTAGGGGCAGTGGGGCAGGGTAGTTAGGGGCAGTTGGGTGGGTAATCCGGGTAAACCCCCGGCGCTCCCGAGGCCTCTCAGTGCGGGCCGTACATGTCGGCCAGCCTGCGGAAGCGCGGGCCCCAGCCGTTGAGGTGGCCGTAGTCCTGGTCGCCGTCGGAGCCGGTCGAGGCGACGGAGCTGAGGCTGCCCGCGGGCGAGCCCTCGCCCTCGTAGTCGTAGACGAGCGCCGTGTCGTAGGGCGGGGCGTTGGGGTCTCTGTCGGCCTCGTCCACGCTCTGCAGGGAGACACACGCGCAGAGACGGCCGTCAAATCTCAGCTTAGCACCGCGAAAAACCACTCGCCCCCCAACACGCCCCGTCGACCCAAACGGGGGTAAACCCAGCCCTCACGTCGTCGATGAAGTCCTTGATGTCGGTGGGGTCCGGCGGTGGTTTGCGCGGGTGCGAGGAGGTGGGCAGGGTCTGGGGGGCGTCCTTCCTGCGCGGCTGCCTCCCCCTGGGGGGGGCGGAGCCTGGCGATGAGAAGGAGGGCGGGGCCAGGGCTGGGGGCGGGATGAACCCGTCGGGGTTCCTCAGCTGATCCAAATTGTACCCCTTCTGGAGATTAGAGAGGACAGTGCAGATAATATCAGCGTTAAAATGGACACCAAAGAGGTCTAATATGACTGACAGCATGTAAAAAGGTAACCTGTACAAGTCACCCTTCCTAAGGCACTGCTATTTTTTATAATTATTTATAGGTATAAATCCATTTAGTTTGCATTATTCAATGTATAATGACACTATTTTTATTATTTTGACCAGTTGTCATTTTCTGCAAATAACTTTCTTTGACATTTTTTTTAGAATTAAAATCAAATACATTGAACAGTTCATGAAAAAATGTCAAAAGTTAGATTTTACACAGACACATACCCATAAACTGTGAAACTGAAAATTTGATGTGGTCTGTTCATTTTTTCCAGAGCTGTGCATGCTTAAAAGAAATCATAAACTATAAAGATTTAGGCAATGAGCACAGCCAATAACAAGCCAATCAGCCCGGTCAGTGTGTAAAATTCCAGCGCAAGGTTGAGAAAGAAAAGGAGCCAGGTGAGGTCACAGGGGAACACAGGAAGTGGGGAACACAGAACGAACGCTGGCGTCAGACCTCGTCCTCCTCTCCGCCCCCCTGCTCGTCGTAGTTCATGACGTTGTCCCGGACGTCGTCCTCCGACTCCCCCGCCAGAAGCCCCGCCCCTTTGACGGGCCGCTTCCTGCAGCTCCACGCGGTCAGCGCCAGGAGCAGCAGCACTGCACCAGGAGACACAAGACGAGACCGTGTGAAAATGAGGATTTCAAAAAAGCACAAGCGCTCTTTTAACTGGAATCAGTTCCTCTTCAGTAAGGGTGGGGTGCACTACAGGAAGAAACGGCATGACCAGAATGCATCAGAAACTCGTAATTTTATGATGTAATTACATAACGTTGAGGCCTATTCCCATATGAGAATAAAGAGGATTCAACATAGAGCCTTTTTTCACATAACTGCAACAGGACAGCAATATCTCTGCATTCTATCTCACAAGCTGTCAATCAGAGTTAGGTGTATCTGTTGCAGTGCTACAATCTCCCAGCAGGGGGCGCTTGCGCGTGTGTGAGCGGGATAAACTGGGCACGTACGGAGCAGGAGCAAAACGCTTCCGATAATGATCAGGAGAGCGATGAAGCTCAGCCCCGCCCCCGCGCCGACCAGCGCCACGGCGACGGCGTCGCAGTCTCCGACGACCCCGCAGTCGCACAAGGTCACGTTGACCGCGTAGACGGCGGAGAGGGCGGGCGTGCCCGAGTCAGACACCGAGACGGGCACCACGTACAGGCCCGACTCCATCTCCACCAGCGGCTGCAGGACGGTGTGAGTTTCTGAGAGAGAGAGAGAGAGGGAGAGAGAGAGGTGGGGAGAGGGAAGGAGAGAGAGAGAAAGAGGGGGGGAGAGAGAGAGAGATAGAGAGAGAGAGGGAGGGAGAGAGTGAGAGAGAGAGAGATGAAGAGAGAGAGAGAGAGAGAGGGAGGAGGTGAAAGATGGAGGATCATCAGCCCTTTTATTGGCTCTCATACACGCAGGTACACATGAACACACCCTCTTTCTAGAGCAGAGCAATGCCTAAAACTGCCTTGCTAGCCTAGCTCAGCCCTGTAAATGTTTAAACCACACCATGCCAGACTAGTCCTGGGCAAAGCAAGATTAAAGTCTCCAGTGTGCTTGTACAGCACCATGATACTCTGCATGCTCCTGTATAGTGTAATGCAGACTTCACACAGCTTTAGGTTCCTATGTCTGAGCTCTTACCGTTGACCTTATTGAGGGTCCAGTTGGCTGCCGCTGCCTCATTCTGCAGCAGGAAGTAGAAGGGGGCGGCCTGGGGGGGCAGGTCCTGGTCCACGGCGCTCAGAATCAGGCTGGGGGTCGCGTCTGCGTCCCTGCACATGGTCCCCGTCTGGGGGACCAGCAGCGGCGCAAAATCGTTGGTCTCCTTCAGGGTGAGCTCCACTGTGGCCGAGCTAGAGACTCCACCGGCATCTGATGCACACACGTACACGCAAGGACACGCACGCGCACACACACACACGCACATATGCGTGTGCACACATACAGACACACACACACACACACACACAACAAGAGTACTGACTCACAATGCTGTGATGGGGTGATCTCTGCAAGATGAACTGTGCTTCCAGCATTCATACAGGCTGGGATTAAGTCCTCTGTGGCGCATACAGAAAGTGCTGATGGGAAATGGAGTCCATAGCATGTCAAACACACTTCAAAATCACAAGCCTGGGCACTCTGACATAATCTCTGGAACAAAAAAATATGCCATAAAAATGAAAAACGCATTCCTCTGTAATGCCATCTCACAGCCAAACAGGAATCTGTCTAGAAGGTTCCACAATGTTCTTGAAACATTAACTGTTAACTGGGTAAGCGCTCCCTCTGTCACTGACATTCGCTCCACATGGGCTGGACTGGAAGGGGGTGAGGACCCTACTCTGGTGATGTCAGTTACGGTTCCTCACCCGTGTCAGTGGCTTTGATCACAGCGTGGTAGATGTTGTTCTTCACGTACGGCGACCGCAGATTGAACTTCCTCCTGGCTCTGATTTCTCCGGTCTGAGGGTCAACTGACAGCCACTTCTCAGGGTCGTACTGGACATCAAACCTGATCGAGAGACAAGTAATATTACAGCACCCATCCACAAGTGCTGCTCAGACATTTCAGACAAATTGCATGATAGGCAACCAAACTACATTATTTTGATGCCCTTGTTCATTTATGTTTATGTTTTGGGTATTAACAGTAGAACTATGTTCTCATACTATGTTTACTGTGTTTACACCTGCCAAATAAATGAAATGTAATGTAACATTCAAGACGCAAAGCACAGTCCTGAACACATTCAAAAATGAGATATGTATAAACTGATAAGAAACAGCCGTCCTCGTTAATGTTACAGTACGCTGACCAGGTGCTCTGCACTTGGAACAAGTGAGAGTGTGTCCAAATATGCTGGAACTGGCAGGTTCAGGTTCAGGTTACTTTGTTTTGTACCCGTAGGCAGATTTGCCATGCACACCTTTACCTGAGGTTTTTGTTATCCGGGCTTTCGGCGATGTTCCGGGCCAGAATCGTACCCGGGTCAACCGACTCCGGCACAATCAGACTGAGGGGGTTCACTCTGAAGCGCGGCGCCTCCCGCTCATTGGCCACCGTGACCGCTACCGTGGCGACGCTGGCGGGCGCCCGGGGAGCCTTGGGACTGAGCGGGACCTCGTTCGCCACCATCAGAACCAGCTCGTACTCTGCCTGAGACTCGTAGTCCAGGGGCTGTGGAACAGCACGCAGTCAGCCCGAGAGCCACTGAACGGAGGCTAACGGACAGCAGCTAGCGAACAAGTAGGCCTGTCACTGTGGCAGAAGAAACAGAGGCTACTCTACTATAGGTCTGGCAAAGCTATTCCATGCATTTACAACCGTACAAAATTCACCATTATCTAATGTTCATGAGTTTCCTGCTAGTTTCGCTGACAGAACTCAACTTGAATGGGAGCTACATTATATTACGTTACATTTAGCCGAAGCTCTCATTCATTACTGCTCACAAAAGCGGCACAACGGGAAATGGGAGTCTTCTAATTCATCGGATATGTGAGAGCAGACTTTTACATATATAGTACAGGGTACTATAAGTACAGTACACCCTGGTAAAAATTTCACACAGGAAATCTAGGCAGGCAGTTCTACAGTCTACCAGCAGGGGTCACATTTGAACGAATTGTGGTCCAAGAGTTCAAACGAGTCCACAATCATAAATTAGCTCACATGCAATCATGTCAGTGGTCCACAAGAATATATAAAAAATAATAAACAAGCACATTAAATAAATATTGCATCAGGTCCTCTCTGGTCTCTTATTTGCTGGTTACCTGTAATCACTCACCTTCACAACAGATAGGATGCCTTGGTTAGTTTTGGGATCTGTTCGAATGGCAAAGTGTCCGTACGGATCACCCTTGGAGATGGTATACTGGGCCTTCCAGTTCACCGAGCCGGGCTCGTCTCTATCTGTGGTGTTGACTCTGCCGATTTCGTCCAGCTCTCTGTTTTCCACGGCAGTCATTCTGTACTGCAGGCAACAGAAACAGCGAGTGATGATCGAGAAACTGCTGACATCACGTTATGGTCAAAGAATAAAAACCAAGACTCGTAATCAATGCATTCTTCTTTGGTTTATGATTTTTGTCTTATTGGATTCAATTTTTTTGCATGTCTTGCATCACAAAATTATTTCATATCTTTGTTGATATTGATATTTCACAGTGTATTTCAGAAAACTCTCATGGCTGATTACATTATCATATTCAGGGAAGTTACAGGAATGAACTAGTGTGAACTAGTCCTTTGAAGACTACAAACATCCAACGAGTAATAAAAACTTAACCACCAACATATCTGCATTTTATTTTGATAACCAAAAAAGCCATGTTGTGATGAAATAAGAACAGCAGTGGCTGCCCTTCAGACAAATCAGACAAAACAAACTGAACTCCACTGCACCTTCAGACGAATCAGACAAAACACACTGAACTCCACTGCACCTTCAGATGAATCAGACAAAACAAACTGAACTCCACTGCACCTTCAGACGAATCAGACAAAACAAACCGAACTCCACTGCACCTTCAGACGAGTCAGACAAAACAAACTGAACTCCACTGCACCTTCAGAGGAATCAGACAAAACAAACTGAACTCCACTGCACCTCCAGACGTATCAGACAAAATAAACTGAACTCCACTGCACCTCCAAATGTATCAGACAAAACATACTGAACTCCACTGCACCTACAGACAAATCAGACGAAACATACTGAACTCCACTGCACCTACAGACAAATCAGACGAAACAAACTAAACTCCACTGCACCTCCAGACAAATCAGACGAAACGAACTGAACTCCACTGCGGTCTGGAGATAGTGGGACTTACGGAGGCCGGGGTGAAATGGGGGGCGTGGTTATTGATGTCCGTCACGTATATGAGGGCGGAGGCCAAGTCGGACAGCCCCTCGCCAGCCATGTCCGCCACCTGCAGCGTCAGCCTGAAGCCGTCCACCACCTAAAAAACAAACAGAGAGAGTTAGCGGTCAGCCACAAAATGAAACACAACGGCACATCCACGCATCATTAGAGGCAACAATGTTACACTGTGAGACAGAACTACAGAACTGTACAAGAACAAGGAAGGAAACAGGGTCAAGCGATTCCATTCAACCCTAGTCAATATGGTATTTCCACCACAAGATGGCCGCCACGCCCCGGAAATGTTATAACTGAAGACCTGTGAATTATGTCCTGTGAGTGTTCCACAGTTCTGTGAATAGACGAGCAGAACACTTCCTGTGTAGTCCCTTCTGCCAACAACTGCTACTTTTCACTCAGCAGTCCACCAGCCGTGTTGTCATTTAATGAGATTGCACAGCTGGTGGACATACAGTTTGTACTCAGTTGATGCAGGCAGACTGCAGGTGCTTGATTGACCAGAGGTGTCGCTATTGTGCAATGAGACAATCCTGCCAACTGAAACCCTCCTTCCTCAGGCCAAACAACAGGCAACTACGTATGGCTCTGTGGATACTGCGGGCACTGGTACTATTAGCAGTCAATGTCAGTGCATGAGACGCATCCACACTCCTGGATGAGCTACGCACCAGCCCCAAAATGTGACGGCAATCTAGGCCATCGGAATATGTCACTTCCCGTGTGGGGTACAGATCGTGGCTGATTGGACGGAGGAGCGCAGGGCCCCACCCACCTCCCGGTCCAGCCCCACGTCTCGGGTGTAGATCGTGCCCGTCGTGTTGTTGATGCCGAACATGGTCCTGTTGATGCGGAACGGCGGGATGCTCTCCTGCTCGACGATGGAGTAGCCCAAGAGCGTGTTCTCCGTTTCGGGGTCGTCTGCGTCCGTCGCCGAAACGCGGACGACGGCGGTTCCTGCGGGAACGTGCGGTCCGGGATGAGCAGCTCGTTCGCGCAGGCGGGAGCCAATCGCAAAGGCATGCGCCGCTTCCACCACCACAAAATAAATTTCTCCTTGGGGACCGATAAGATAATATCTAATCTCGTCACTTCATCCCAAATGCAAGACTGACACGTGACTCCCTGAGTACAGCTGTTTAACAGTCACTCAACAAAGGGGCACAACAGCCTTCCACGGCAAGTTATTATAACAATTGAGCCTGACCAGTAATGTGATGTCAGTGTGTGCAAGTACGTATGCTGGAAGGAGGTGGATACACCCTTACCTGGTATAGAGAATTCCGGGACATAGCCGACAAACTCGGACTGCGTGAAGTTGGGCCTGTTGTCGTTCTGGTCCAGCACGACTATTTCAATGGTGGAGGGGGTCTCCAGGCTCTCGCCGCTCGGTGAAAGAGCAAAGGCCTTGAGCTGAAGAACACCGGAACATTGCAGTTACCCTCCCCATTGTACGATATTATCATACAATATATTAGCTGGTGCATCATTTTAGAACTTTCATGTCAAATTACTGACTAAAATTTGTTCTGGTGCAAATCTTGACAATGTCTGACTGAAACATTCCCTGTCACATTCTGTGCAATGCCACCCATGATGCTACTGTTTACTGTGATGCTACTGAATGACTTGATGGAGAATCTAGATCATTTGCATGAAACAAGTTCACTGGTTTAATGAAAATTCCATTGAGAAGCCTGTCCAATGGGAGGCGCCTGTCTCTCTGTTGTACGATGGCTATTGGTTTATGAGAAGTGAAATAATTTGAGTGCTGTGAAGAGACTTGACTTTACCGTGAAGCTGCTGTGCTGCTCTCTGTCAAGAGGCACCAGACACTTGATCCATCCAGTGTGAACCTCAATTTCAAAGATGCCCTTTGGATCTTGGTCCACCCCTCGTCCCTCCAGCTTATAGATCACCTCCGTGGTGAGCACCTTATCTGACTTAATCTGGAAACGAGAAGAAACAGGATGAGCCTCTAAAGTGAGAAACAGTAGTGTGGACTACCTGTGAGGGGAAAGTATTCAGACCAGAGGACTCTTATTATTTTTTAAAACTGTTTCTTACTTGCCACCACAATTAGGAAGGAATCATTTGTACCTCTCTTTCCACCGTCGTCCCACCTGCACCCACACAAGGTTCATGTACCCCTTCCAGGTACCCATGGGGCGAGTATTTGAGAGGAGCTAATCGAGAAGTTACTCATGGAACCCAGTCTGAACTAACCCCAGCGTACCCCTGGGGGTCCAATTAAATTCCACCTCTGCAGACTCCCTGACAGGATGCATGGCCCAAAAATACAACATCCAGGATGCATTTCTGCAGAGCGGATCCACCAGACAGATCACTGAACAACCCTAATGGACCAGACACAGCCACAACCACATCCCCCACCCACCCCCGCCCCCCTCCCCCCCCCCCCCCACCCCGATAGCCTGTGAGGAGAGGGTACCTCCACCAGGTTTTCGGGGATTTGTTTGCTGTTCTCCGAGACCCGGATGGGAGGGATGATCCAGGCCCTCTTCACCCGACTGAGGCCCACGCTGTCCCCATCAGGCCTTCTGCCCCAGGGGTACAGGACAGCTGGGCTGGCCTCCTCCTGTCCCAGCTGAGCAGTGCAACTGACCTGAAATAGCCAGTCAAAAAAAGTCAATCAAAAAAGTCAGTCAAAAATCCAGTACACCTTTACATGCATCCATACATTAATTGTACAATATAGTGCAAGCCAAAGTGCCTTCGCACACCATTCAACACTTAAATTTGTAAAGGCTCATTGCAGTGGCACACACAAGAGCACACAAAGTAAAACTCATTTGAAACGATCAGATAAGTTGAACAGATGTGAAATGTAACTGAATAGATGTGGAGTTTTTTTATCTAAACACTGAAGTTTAACAGCATTTGGAGCCAGGCAGTCATCTGGTTGGTGTTTATAATTTAGCAAACCATTCCACCTGACCGCTATAACATTTTACATTCAACCTGTCCTCACTGGCTGGTCAGACAGTTAAACCATGCATGCGTGTACGTGTGCATGTGCATATGTACTCCTTTAGGCGCTAGGAGACTGGTGACCTCTGGAGACCCCATCTCTAATGTGGAATCCACAACCTGGCGTTGGCAGAGGGGGGTGGAGATTAGGTTTCGGGCCCACCTGTGGGGAGAGGCTGGATACCCCCAGGTCTCCCGCCAAGTAACTGACACAAACACTCCTTTACCATGTGTGTGTGCGTGTGCGTGTGTGTGTGTATGTGTATGTGTGTGTGTGTGTGTGTGTGTGTGTGTGTGTGTGTGTGTGTGCGTGTGTGAATGTATATGTGTCTGTGTGTGTGTGTGTGTGTGTGGGGGGCAAGGTCTGCTCAAGTGATAAAAGGAAAAGTGAAGAAAGGAAGCTTCTTATGTGCAAGGATGAAAACTGCTCGTCAGTTCAAGCACAATATGCAGCATAACCATAAAATAAAGCAGATGCTCTCTTGAAAGTGGCATATTTTCAAAGAATCCTCTTCTACACGGTACCGAAAGGAATATATTAAATCTGAGAGACACGCTCTTGAATAGTGTTGGGCTACGTAATGCAGGGCAGCCACGACAGAAGTGTGGAGAGTGGATAAAGAAAATTTACAATATCTCACTGCTAGGTGGCCCACCCTGTTCAGGCAGTGTTTTATTGAGCAGATGGGCACTGCAGTCTAGTACTGATTCCAGACTGTCTCTCTTGCTGCTCATCAGCGCCCCCCGATGGTCAGCAGGGTGCCAACAGCCTGCTTGCTCGAAGTTACACATCTGTGCAAGCTCAACTTTTTAACTACAGTGTGAAAACGATACAGCAGCTTGACTTCACACGCTTCTGAGGAGAGACTCTGCTTGTCAGCATTCTCCCCAAAATGATAGCAAAAGGTTGCAGGAACGAGTGTGAACAGTGAACACAATCTGGCATTCCAAAGAAGGAAAAAAGGGGGAGGGGGAAACATTTTAATAAAAATCTCTGTAAAATAGTCTGTCAAAAAATAAAAAATATTCTGTCCATTACCTCCTAATGGTGATCAGTGAGGAATAACAGCAGATATTTGTGGATATACAGCAAAGCACAGACAGTGTATCCGTGGTAACTCCCGTCTAAACTGCATACCGCCTACTGTATTTCAGCGGCGGGTTGGCATGGCGATGAGCGCACGGTGCCTCACAAGGTCGTCCCCGCGGCATGCCTCCGTCCGGCTGGCGAAGCCGAATGCCAGGGATGACTGGCATGTGCCAACTGAGGGCCAGCACTAATCTTAGAGCGCCCCAGACACAGGCCGCGGGCCACGCAGTCTCCAACGCCAACGTGTGGAGGTGATCGAACACGAGGAGCACCTGTGGGCCAATCAGCACCTGTTCTGAAGCACTTCTGCTTCACTTACACAGGTGAGCCCCACTGAGATTAAAAAAGACTCTGCCAAGGGAGGCTTGTGGCTGCATTTAACAGTTCTGAGTTGGCGACCAAATACGTACAGTACGTCACACGTTATCCATTCTCGCTCGTACAATCACAGGAAGGAGCAGTTGATTCATATTTCACAGTATTTACCGGATATTAACTGAACTGGGAAACCCAAGACGCGCGGATGGGCACGTAGCACTCACAGGTCATAATGCCTTTACCAGGCCCCGAGGCAGAGCCGCAGCAGCTGGGTGTCACCCTATCAGTCAGCCAACACACCCCGGGTTCCCATTAAAAAGCTGGGGTTACCGGCAGCGCACCTGCCTCTGGCCTCACTGACTGCTCCCCAGTGTGTTTGGGTGTTCTCTGAGAAAAGTACTGCTGGAGATCTGTACGCCTAACTTCAGGCCCTGTCCCCATGCAGTCTGCAACAGTCATGCAGTTAGAGCAGGGCTGCACAACAAGGGCCAATCCATTTTAGGGTTTTGTGTCAACATTTCCCAACATTTATTGAATTGGCCCAATCATATCTTGATCTGACATGTGTATAAGCAACAGCTAGAGTCACAGTCTGCAAGTGTATCCTAGAGATTTTCCACTGTGCTCAAGCACAGGAGTGAAGCAGCATAGTTTATAGAGCTGTAGGAAATGGTAATCGGTTGGAACAAAAACCAGCACACAGGCCCTCCAGGACCGGAGTTGTGCACCCCTGAGTTAGAGAGACTAACCACTGTCAGATCTTATATAACTATATACACTTTCTTTAAATGAATTTTTTTAGGAATGTATGCATATATTTGTGTGCAACTCATCGTACATGTTACTTAATTTAACTTAATGTCACTTCAATAGCCATTCATACCACTATTTTCATGATAATACGATATTTATGATTGGACAGTTGCAGCTTATTTTTAGTAGTGAAATTGGGGTCACGCAGGGCGAGATGTTGGAACCGTCCCATCTCTAAGCTTTATTTGTTTACCAGGGCCAGGGATACGGGACAGGAAGGGAGGGGCGGCTGGCTCCAGATTTCGGGGTCAGTTTCAGAACAGATTTAACACGGAGGTACTGACACAACTGGTGCGTTCAGCAGGCGAAGCTCCTGCTACTTCCCTAATTAAACGACTTGTCTCAAGAACAAGCTCCATGTCAACACATTTAGGGGGTTTGCATCAACGTGGCTTTCACCTCTGGCAGTAACTGTGTGATGTAGTCTTGTTTTATGAAGCATCACAAGCAAGCATTACACCTCAATCAATGAAGGATAATTATTTGACATTATTCAAAAATACACTACATGGCCAAAAAAAAGTATGTCGACACCCCTTCTAATTAGTGGGTTCGGCTACTTCAGCCACACCCATTGCTGACAGGTTCATAAAAATCAAGCATACAGCAATGCAATCTCCATAAACAAACGTTGGCAGTGGAATGATTCGTACTGAGGAGGTCAGTGACTTCCAACGTGGCACTGTCATACTGCATGCCAACTTTCCAACTAGTCAGTCTGCCAAATTTCTGCCCAGCTTGAGCTTCCCCGGTCAACTGTAAATGATGTTACTGTGAAGCGGAAATGTCCAGGAGCAACAACAGCCCAGCCGTGAAGCGGTAGGCCGCACAAGCTCACGAGAACAGGACTGTCAAGTACTGAAGCACGTAGCGCGTAAAAATCGTCTGTCCTTGGTCGCAACACTCGCTACCGAGTTCCAGACTGCCTCTGGAAGCAACGTCAGCACAAGAACTGTAAACACAAGGAAATCGCCACGTCTGACATCTAAGACCGGTTTTAACGTAGTGCGATATCGTGACGTACTGCGCTGCGTTTAAGAAGTCCATGTAAATCAGACGGGAGCATCAACATTCCCGTGTTAATTTTACGCTGCCCCGCCACAACGGGACGCAGCTTTTCTGTTGATGCAGCCTCCGGGTTTAATGAGGCTTCATTAGGTGCTCCGTCTCCAGGGAGACGGGTAATTGTCTCAGGTGTGGTTAATTAAGTCTCTTGTGAGCGCCAGGTCATTTCCTACGCCCGTAATGGGCACACACGATTACCGCAAGCACACCTGTGCCCGACGCGTGAAATCACAGGAGCCATCAGCACTTTCAGAGATCCGTAAGCAAAGGGGGGGGGGGTGTGTAAAATATGGACGTGATTTCAGGTTGACTCAATTTACCATGGGTTGGCAGGAGGAGGGGGCGGGCAAAGTTACAGAAATTTTCTATTGAATGCCAACCTGGTTCACCTATACAAAACAACCGAATCCCAACACTCTTTCACCCTGCCAAAACTGTGCTGAACTACAGGTTACCATGGTAACACCTCCCAGTCAGATTCTGAGAGACGGTGATAGGTGAGGAAGGGTGGGTCGACGTATTCTAATTTCTCATACTTTTCAAGTGCTCCCACAAAGAGAAAACCGCATTGCCTTCAGATTGCATGAACGTGCAAATTTCTTACTATATTCTAACCAGGTAGTATTATGCTACAGTATATTACACAGAATAACAGAGGTTTTTTATTAAGCTTGGCTTGTTGGCTTGGGTGTTGCCTGTGTGTGAAAAACAGCTACTGCAGGCTGATTACATCCATTCCAGCTGTGGCTGCAGAAGGCCTTCATCTGTCTAACTGAGCTCAGTTTATTCTTCCAACATTCCTGCTATTCCTCCGGCAGATCGATCGCTTGCAGCCTCACGTGTGGACTCCCACGGCCCTAACCCTGACCCTAACCCTAACGCTAACACCGGGAACATCGTTAACAACACAGCCCGCAGGGCAGTAGATGGCAAAGGAGAGCAGTGGAGAATAATTACAACCACAACATAAATACATGTATTGGCCTCACTTGTCTGAGACAGAGACGGGAGAGACAATGCTGGTCGTGAACAGCAGAGTGGGACATCTCACACCGAGAGCTCGGTCTCTGCCACCCTTCAGTCAACTTGGTGAAATGAGTAATCCACTCCAATTCACCACAGGGTTGTACGTAAAGGACTTCACAGCGCACGTTATCTTCAGTCAGCCCTGGGCGAGCACTGCTATGTCACTACAGATGAAACGGCAATTGTGACAAAAACCTACATGGGAAATTGGGAGTCAGAAATCGGGGGAAATTGGGACAGAAACACCAAGTACCAATTGATCATCTTGACAAAACTCTAGAAGGCAACAGCACAAAAGATGACAAAAGGAAATATTATTCCTTTCTAAATGGCCGACTTCCTCAGGACCATTTTTTAAAATCAGACTAAGAACAGAACCTCTGGTGCACAACAGCAAGAAAATGGAACCAAGAGAGGGCAAAGGAATAAAAACGATCCCATGAGCTGTGAGGAAAACAAAATATGTAACTATGACCAGCAGAGGAAACGGAAAACATTAACCGTAGCTTAAGTGGCTCCGAGCAGCAAAACAGAGCAGGAGGAGCACGTGTGAAATGGACATTCCCCATCTGGACTGCCGTCCATCTGGAGTGATCGTTTCCAAACGAGCGATTTTCTGGTACGGAGTCAGCGCTCTGGTGTTATACCGCCTGATCCGCCTGGTCCCCGAATTTCATGGTCCGGGGGGGAGGGGGGGCAATGGGGGGGTGGGGGGGGGGGGGGCGCGAGGCTCCTTGCCTCACCAGCCTGGATTATGTGGAGCAGGACGTACGCCGAACACACGCATCCTCACAACAGCTGTCGAACCATCGCTGAGCTGCAATCAAAGGACCCCCACGCTCAGCACGGAGAACACTTCATCGCCCACATTGGGACTGTTCCTGAGGACATTCCTCAGAGATCTCCCCTGAGTGGGGGCTTTCGCATTTGCAAAATGTTTACGTCACACCCCCCCCCCCCTTCCCCACTCCCCCCTCCAAATTGAGAACAGTCCTGGGAGAAACATCTCTGGCACTGGACCACGGAATCCTTCACCCATTCCGCTCGCGTTCGTTCACCAACGTTGGCACGGAGGCCACTAGCGATCCCCTGGTCATTAGCCGAAATATCGCTCGGTTTGCTGGCGTCTGTGTCCCCCTCACGTCACGCAGACCCACTACGCTGGCACGAGTCAGGCGCCAAGAGTCTCCGATGTCTCATCTTCGGTCTTGGGAGGAAGAGTCATCCCCCTGCCCACCGGACCGTACACAGCAACACGCGTGCTACGTTGGCGCCATGACACACTTTGCGCTGACCTGACCGTGAAAACCCACACATGCCTTGGTGCCTCCGTCTCAGCCAAGTCCTGCTCACATTTAGCGCTGAACAGGGACTCGTTGCTCTCGCCCGTAGCTGTCGATACTCCTATCATAGCAATCGAATGGAGATTGGCTCTGCTCTCTCAGAGGACCTCACACCCCATTGCCTGTGGTTTAAGGGCCCTGAGAGTCTTTTAAACATCCTAAATATGTGAGGTAGGAGAACATAAAGCTTTGGGGAAACGCCATCCTTTTTACTTCCTTTTGCTGTGCTGCTTTTGGAAAAACCAGTGAGAACTGGCCTTCGGAAACTGAGCAAGCGATGAATGCACCTTTACGTAAAGAATAATCTGTGGTGCATGACAGCTATATACAATGTCCGTAACTGACTGCAACTGAAACAAATTTTCCTACTGTCACGGTTTGCAATATTATCATTCATACCTAGTTAAATAAGAGTGCTGCTGATGATGAGGATGATGAAGTGTGCTATACACAAAGTCAACATACATATCAATAATAAAGGCACAAATAAGTCAAAGTCTCTCTCTGAGTATTTAAGGTAATTCCTTATTCTAAAGTCATCATTGCAGAGCTTGGGGTTCAGGCAGAGTCCCTGCTGTTTAATATTTCCTTGATTACTTTCAATAACAACAGTCTAACAAATGAGCTATCCAAGGACTGAACAAAAGCAGTGTTTCCTGTAACGCGGGAGCCCTTAACTTCCCAGTTAAAGTTTGGCTCGGTGTAAATGAAAACAGTGGCCAACCCGGACATCGCACGGCACATGGCCATTAAGAAAATACCGTCACCCGAAGCATTGACACAACACACAAGCCACCTTGTGTAGGTGCAGGCTTTTTAGAATACATGAAGTAAGGGTGTAAGCTTCAACCCAACTCCTGATTGAGGCTGCATGTCATAGCAGTGACTTCCGAAGCACGAGGAGATGGCGGTGCTCTGGGCTACTCACAGCAGAAGTTAGAACCACGGGCGCCACCAGGAATAAACAGAGCAACAAGTAGAGTAGGGAAAAACTTCTTACCTGGAAAACTGTCACTACCACCAGCACACACCGCGCTACCAGCCACCTGGGTACCATCTTCTCAGCCTTTCAATCTCTCACCCTCCAGGACACCCCAGCAGAAGAGAGGGCGGAGGGGGCGTGGGGCTCTATATCCTGGTCTATTGAATTTGCACCCAGAGCTCCTCACAGGATGGGTGAACAGAGCCAAATGCCTTGTGACCTGCCCCTGTTCTCTCTTTCCATCTCTCTCTCTGTCCATCTCTCTCTTTCTCTCTCTCTCGCTTTCTCTGGGCTGCAAGCAGGGTTGAGTGACAGCACATGTGCATATGGGTGTATGAGAGGTGAAATACTAGCCCCCAACACACACACACACACACACACACATTCTCTCTCACTCGCTGTATCCCACTATCTGTCTATACATCCCACTCTCTCTCTCTCAATCTCTCTCACACACACACACACACAAACACTCTCTCTCTCTCTCTCTCACACACACACACACACACACACACACAAACACTCTCTCTCTCTCTCTCTCTCACACACACACACACACACATACACTCTCTCTCTCTCACACACACACTCTCTCTCACTCTCTCACACACACACATACTCTCTCACTCTCTCTCTCCCTCTCTGTATCCCACTCTCTGTCTATATATCCAACTCTCTCTCACTCTCTCACACACACACACACTCTCTCTATACATCCCACTCTCTCTCTCTCTCAATCTCTCTCACACACACACACACACACAAACACTCTCTCTCTCTCTCTCACTCACACACACACACTCACTCACGCACTCACTCACACACACACACACTCACTCCACACACACATACAAACACTCCCTCTCAAGGGGGGAGGGGGGTTGGCTGCTGCAGTTTGTCAGAGAGAGAGAGAGAGAGAGAGAGAGTGGGTGAGAAAGGAAAGGAAGGTGGAGCATCTGAACCCAGAGCCCTCTGAAGGTCAGGGCCGGACAGGGTACACTCGCCGCCCAATACAACCTCCCCATCGAAACCCCCCCCCCCCGCCCCTCCTCCAGGTGCCACTCATTTTACAAATGAGCCTGTCCTTCACTCCGACAAATGCTTATTGTACTCTTTGGTGGAAAAGAGAAAGAGAGCCATCTTGTTTTCGAGAATTTACAAGCTTGGCCTCTGACTTCCTGTCTATTTTCGCCACCCCAACTGCAAGACGTCTTTGTTCCTCTGCCAGCGCGTTGACTGTCGTGAGGCAGCGTGTCACATGACTTCGACCACAGGGCAGCAAGGTGCTATTCCTTCCCCGCTAATCTCTGACCCGCTTCTCATCGCCGTCGCCAAAAGCACCCCGGTCGGTGGCCTGGGGTCGAAGGTCAACGCGACGCGACACGACTCGCCCATAAACCTCTGAACTGTTATTTTCTAGGGCACCAGAGAGGTCAGGGCGACCGCAGACATGTGTCTAAAGTGGTCAACAGTCTGAGAGCAGCAGCAGAGGGTGCAGCTGAACAATTAACTCTTCCCTGCACTCTTGCTGAAGACTTTGGGAAATCTGGGCAACACACGTACAGCCCCAAGGTTCCTTTACATGTAATCATTCTTGCTTCCAATGGCAGAAACGTCAGGTTGGGGAGCGGGATATGTACATGCCAGCATCCAGCAAAAAGGCATACAAGACGTGAAGCTCACGTTCAGTGGGTGACAGTTGAGTTTGTTTGCTGTTGCCATGGCGTTGTGAGAATGCCTGAATTACAGCAAGCTGAAGGACAGGGATTCGGCACCGGGGCTCGATCCTGTGCACTGCACAGGGTTGGGGAGCCAATGAGGAAGCACCTGCTTCTGTCAGGCAGGAGAGCAACAGGCATCATATGGCCTACCTCTCCAACAAATCCCCACCCCCACAAATCCCCACCCCTGCAACACTGCCAACAAACTCCAGCACCCCCTTTCCCCAACATTTCCTGGCACTGAAAGGAGCGCTTAACCCATCTAGGGAAAAGCTCTAGCTCGTCCTGATGTCAACAGCTGATCCGGTTCAGTTTATCCACTCCCAGCCCGCCTGATTAAGATATTTGATCTGATCTGGCATCCAATGTCTCTGGTGTCCATAGGCAGACCATATCTATATTTTCTATTTAGCTCAGACTATGCACGACATAAACATATGCTCTTTTGACTATGACTGCATTTTCCCCACTGTTACGATACACATTTTTATGTGTCAAGAGGACCTACGGCACGTAAAATGCTAATAATGGCATGATCTCTACACAGTAAATTTTATCTTAAAAAATATAAACTGCTAGCATAGACAAACCACTACGATATGTTGCCTGTAGGTTACCTAGCATAGCGCTTCTAAAATAGATCAAAAAATTTGCCCGTGTAATTTATCGCAGCCTCTTGAATTTAAAAACAAATATCATTTATGAGAGTATTGAAATCTTTCTGGGAACGAAAATCATGTTCTGGAGCAATTGTGATTTTAAAATACTGCAACCAAAAGCGTACGGAAATAAAATACTGCATTTCGTGTTTTAAAAACACATAGAAATACGACTCCTGGGAGCATTAGATCAGTGGTTCACAAACCTCCACGCCATATACACTGCCCTCAAAACCAAATAGTTGAAACGCTGCCACCCATACCTCTGGCACCGTCTTTATCGAGTAGCCTACGCTCGTCTCCATTATAATAATGGATCTATGAGTGGTGGTCATTGCGGCTTCAACTAAACCGCGTGCACTGGGGAGAAAATGATACCGTACCTGTACTCTGCGGCGTGTTAGGCCAAAAGGTCAGTTCTGTCTCCTCCATCCCGTGGCATCGCGGCCGCCGCTGTGAAAACAGGAAGTGCCTCCGGGTGGACTTGCAATATTCGCTTCTTTCTCATCCCCTAACCCCACACGGGAGAGGGCTCTATAGCGCGCGATTAGGCTGCACGCGTGCTACTGTAACAGCAGTGTAACTGCCTTTTGCAACGGTTGGTAAATTTCTTTTGTTACGAAAAGTACTACCATGCGATTTTTGCACACCCCTAATTCACCTAGCCAAGGTGTGGGGCAAATTGAATTGCAGCTCTAACAATTTACATTATCGCCTGAATTTTCCATTATGTTTCTTCGGTCATAACGTTTTTTACAAAATGTTTGCTATTTTTACGTGCACAATACATCTCACGTGTACAGGTTTCTAACACAATTCTAAAATTGCATTAAATCATGCTACTTGGAGCAGCTATATTTGGATTATGACGTTAAAGCCCGTAGGCGGAAGATTACTCGTTTAAGTAGCCGCGGCAAACAATCATCAAATTTAAAGTTGTCGTTCTCTTCAAATAAAACAAAAGTAACCTTTAACAAAAAAATTCTAATCTATTTTTTAGAATGAATTTCACGGAAAAAATGAAAGTGGCGTGGAGACTTACCACCAGGGGGCACAGGAGCTCCATTTATGGACTGTGCAAATCAGAATCTCATGTTTTCTTCGTGGGTAATACATTTATTGGCGCGCGTCTGTGTTTTCGTGAGCTTGTGCGTGGGTGTGTTTCCCTAATATCTAGAAAGCCTTATTTTAATGGAAATGTAAACAGTTGCATGCAAATCTTTGGGCACCCCTGGTCAAAGTGTTACCATGAATCTCTTTGTGAACAGAAATTGACCTGACCTCTACATGTTACAAAGTCAAACGTAATATTTTGCCAATTTTTTTAAATGCGTGATCACTACTTATTTGCATTTATGAGAGAGTAAACATAATAAACTGAAGTGAACATGGCACACCCTGTTCCAATCATAACCTCCACTTCCAAAGTTTAGCATTTGGAATTTCAATTAGGGCTGGGTCCTACATCAGACAAAATTTGAGCTTTCTGGCCATGCACACCAGTGCTGGGTTTGCAGTAGGAAGAAGGGCTCTCACTGTGAAAAGGATGGTATGTCTACGGTGAAATATGTGGTAGTGGCTCTTTAATGTTATGGGGATGTTTTGCATCTACCAGCCCTGTGGCTCTTTTGCCCCAAAGCCTGATACCCCAACCCCTACCTCTATGGATTGTTCAGTATGCCAAAGATCTCGAGCATACTTCAAAATCAACCAGAAAGTACTTACAGCTAAGAAGGTCAGGAGGTCAGTTCAGCTTCTGTTCATTTAGAGATTCATTGAAACGTAGGCTAGCACATACAGTGCGGAATCGTATGTTCATAAACGTTTCCTTAAAAACAAAAAACAATATATGAATAAAGACCATGAAGTGAAATGAAACCTTGGAGTGAAATCTCACAAATTTGAAGACCTGCATGGTTTGCAATGTGTTTAGATATGAAACACACGTGTGGGTGTAGGGGTACAGCAGAAAGAGGGGAGCTAAGGACATTGCTGGGGGGGGGGGGTCACTGCGTTTGCCCCCCCCCCCCCCCCCATCTCCATCTGGTTTGGGGCAGTCAGAGGGGGCAGGAAGCAGCATTTAGAGATGACAGTCGCCGGGGTGGAGAGTCTAATGTCTTCCATCAGCTGTCAGAGCGCGGAACGTCAGGCTCTGCGTTCCCCCCCCCCCCAAGCACCCTGCGCCCCCTACCCCCCGCCGGGCCGAGCTCGCTCCACCGGCAATGTCATCTTGTCAGCCCACATATGCTCGTCTGTGGGTGGGGGGGGGGGGGGGATGTGGGGCAGTGGGCCACCTCCGTCTTTTCCCTGTCCTTCCCAAACCTGCCTGTCCGCCAGCGGGCAGCCCCCTCTGCCCCCCTCTCCCACGGGCCCCCATCTGAAGCACTGCCCCGCACCCCCCCCCCCCCCCCCCGACGCCCAAGAACAAAGAAAGGACAATTCTCCATTAAGGGCACCACAGGTGAGCAGAAGTGCCCCCGCACAACTCTTCGTATGTTCATATATTCTCTGCTAAATATTTTTAAAAATTCCCCAAATAACTGTCCAAAGCGTATTTGTTACAGTCCTCTTTTTTGTGATGAAATAGTCACACAAAAAAAACCTTGAACACATTTTCCCCCGGAGTGGATTGAAAAGCCAGAAAATTGTGAATTGGTCATGGAGAGAAAGTCTACAAAGGTGCTTGAGAAAAAAAAGAAAAATGGCTTCAAAAATGAAACATATCAGAGCAGAATGAAAACACGAAAGCTGGTAATATTGACAGATAAACATTTCTCAATTTCAACGTATGCACATACATGCGGTGGAATCCATACATCAGTTCAGCACACAAATGCAATTTTGCGGATCATCTTTCTTTGGACAGAGCATAAAAGTGCTGAACATTGAGTAGCAGTCGTTCCAAAACATTTTCGATCAGGTCCCCCTTTGGTAATAGTACATTTTTAAAGCCCCTCCCCCCTCCCCCCAACATACACAAATTTGGTTCCGCTTAGATGCTATTTTTTTCTTGGAGTCTAATGGACTTTTCTTTCAACTCTCACCATGCCCCCCCCCTCCCGCCTCCTCAGTCTCTGTATGCCCCCCCCTATGTGGCACACCCCCCTCCCCCCTTCTTTGAGAACCACTGGATTGTAGATCAGCTTTTCAGAGCTGTGCAGGCTGAGAGGCGTGCCTCAATCAGATAGCGACTGCACAAGAACACGATCACAGAGCCTTTTTTTTTGGATCAGCGCAGTGCAGATTCATTGGTTCTTGAATCATCTGGATGGCTTTTCATTTGAACTCTGCCCCGCTTGATTGCTTGCTGTGTCTTCCATGTCTTAGGCCCCCAGGTAAGACTTTAATCTTGGAATCGTCTAGGTAACATTAGTTCCTCCTCGGTTACGCTGTAGTGAATCTCCTGTTCCCTTTCATAAAATTACCAGGCAGTGAACACTAATCTAAATAAGGAAATGTCACATATAGCCGGAAGCAATGCAAGGACCAGATTTGCTTTGTTTTAACACACAGACACAAGGCACATTCTACTCTGGTAGATCTACCCACCCCATGTGACCCCCGTGGGCCAATTAGAGATAAGCAAAAGCTCTGAGCGAAAATACACCCATAAACTCTGCTGCTAGGGAGTCTGCATCCTCCACCTGAGTCCAGTATTATCACCTGTTCACCCCATTGTCTGCTGTCATTTTTCCCCACAACTCTCACGCTAACTTAAAAAACCAATGTTTGAAAAACGTCCTTCCCAGCAGCCTCTGTCATTGACGCTCTTGTCTGGCCCTTCCTGAAGCATGTTACTGCCCACAAGTGTGTCTTCTGTCTTCGGTCCTGAGGCCAGCTCCATGTGTGAAATACAGTGACAACAACCTATTGTAAATATGTGGACTAGTACATTTTAAAAATACTATGCTTTTTTGAACACAATTCTAAATATATTTAACAAAAAGGTATACATATATATATATATATGAGAAAGTGACAAAAATTGTATATTTGCATATTTACAAATATATTTGCACCTTTAGTGTTTAACAAAAACGATGTGCAAGACCTAAGCCGTTAACTTGTTAGAGGCTTGCAGACAGAGACTCTGCTGGCGATTGTGTGTTTTCTTACTTTCGGTGTGCTCAGCTGTACATCCAAATATTCCCACCCCAACCACCAGTCCACCGACCCCCCACCCTCCACCCCCTCCATCCCTGATTGCCTCCCCTCAGTTCCCCCTCCCTCTGTGCAGTTTGAAAACAATAAAGGATAAGCGATGCGTCTTGTTCAGACGCTAAATAGCTGCCCCCGCCACCCCCCTCCCCACCAACCTGGAGGTGGCTGCACATCACTGGCTGCCTCATTTATCAGCGACGCACACCGATGTCTGCGAAGGGTCGCCCACTTCCCGGGATAAAGATGATAAATTCCTCGTTTGGCTCTTCCAGTGCAGTGCAGAGGTAAAGGGCTAAGAGAGAGAGAGAGAGCTGTGCCTCCCACAGTACCAGTGCTGCGGTTTCCTCCCCGAAGCCGAATCTGTGTGCGTACCTGTGGGCGGAAGACCTGGACTCACCTGGGATTCCGCCCCAGCCTGGATATTACAGCACTGACCTGAGCTCAGCAGCAGTTCAAACCCAAATGGAACATACTGGAAATATACAGCAGATATTGCAACCCTTCACAATATATGGGCAAATGTGCAAATTATTGCCACTTTCAGACACTGCAGTATTTATGTTTTTCAGTATACTGTGTGAACTATATTAATACTTTTTTTTAACATCCACATATATATTATATATTTTGTGAAATATATTAATAGTTATCAATTTCCACATATATACAAATATATTGCAGTAAGTTTTTTTTCCATGAGGCTGTGTAAACAGAGATTTAAAACCAGGCAAACAGCCACTGAACCAGTAGAGATCATAATTTGAAGTGAGGTGAGGATTCATTTGGCCTCTGGGAGTGGCGCAGAAGAGCTCCACAGCATGTGGGACAGCAGATTCAGGGAGCCCTTGAATGTCTTTGACTCCTCAGCACCCTGGTGAGATGACCCCCCCCCCCCCACACACACACACACACACTTACACAAACACTCACATATACACACACACTCACATGCACAAACACACACATACACTCACACAAACACTCACATAAGGACACACAGAAACACATGCACACACACACACACACACAGACGATGAGGGAGGAGGACAGGATGGATCGAGGGGCGAGTTTACGCTCGGATGCTCAGCCAAAGTCAGGCGGATGCGGCTGCTCTGCTCGCCCACAGGCCTTCCCAAACCGGGGGCCGGAGTGAGCGCCCGACCCTGACTCTTACACTCTGCGGCAGGGGAACCAAAAGACAGATGTTCCCTGCCAGTGGCGTGGTGGTGGAGGCGAGAGTTTTGCTGTGTGTGTGTGTGTGTGTGTGTGTGTGTGTGTGTGTGTGTGTTTGACTCCCCATCTGAATGCCTGTGAGCAGGCGGATGGCTGTGGAACAAGGAGAAATATATCAAGTCAAATCAAATTGCACACAGCCCTGCTGCGGTGTCATTACCAATCCTGTCACGCCTCCGTACTCAGTGAGCTCGCCGGTGACAACGGACAGTAGGCCAAAGAGGAATAGTAACACCCCCCATCCCCACCCCCCTCGCTCCACGCTCACCTCACACACACACACACACACACAGCTATTAATATGCTCACCTGCATTAAGGTGGACTGAGGTAGAAAATAGATGGGTGTTAGTTTGATGCACTGGCATTCCACATATTTGGATCAGTCTGACAAAAGACTAGATAGACAGTCAAACAACAAAAAGAGGTAAAAAACTGAAACCACCAAAAATGCATTTTATGTGTCATCAGCTCTGTAAACTTTGGCTTCATGAGTGCACTCAGTCAGCTCAGCACTAGGGATAATATCTCAGATTGATTTCGGAATGGAATGCCATCCATCCATTCCTCCATTATCTAACCCACTTATTCCCCATTTGGGTCGCTGGGGGGGGGGGCGGAAGCCTATCCCAGCATGCACTGGGCCGAGAAATAGAAATATGCCCTGGCCAGGTCACCAAACATTGTAGGATCCACATACTATTCACTCACATGCTCATACCTATTAAATTTTCAATTCAGTTCAATTCAATTTTATTTGTATAGCGCTTTTTTACAGGGAACCGTCACAAAGACACTTTACAGAGTAGCAAGGCAAGAGACAAAGCAAAAATGGGCAATTTAGACACTCAAATTAGCCTAAGCTGCCTGTCTTTGGACTGGGGGAGGAAAGAGCACCTGTGGAAACACGCAGACCTGGAGAGAACGAGCAGACTCCACGCAGAGAAGCTCTGGCCAAGATTGCAACTCAGGACTCGGCTGTGAGGCACAGCACCACCTTGCTCCCTCAGAGTGGAATTAAATTTTATTAAATGTCATTTAATATTTCCAAGAATAATTAAAAATCTCCTCAGCATCCTCATGACCACCCCCCCCCACTTCCTTCTCATACGTTATGTAATCCCATTGGGGCCCGGCACGGGGGACGGGGTGAGGGGGTGACAGGAAGTGACAAGCGTACCCCGAATGTTAAATGGTCTCGACGGGATTGTTCACTTCCTGTGGAAATTGGCCGGCTCTGGAGGACGGAGCCAGAAGGCAGCGTAGCGTGAATCCGTGCGTTTCTCCATCCCGGTGGCCCTTAATGCGCAGATAAAAAACGGAGCCGGTTGAATAATTAATACGGCCGGGGCCATTAACGAGGCATTAGAATGCGTTTTGCCTCCCATCGATCCCCCCCCCCCGATGGCTTTACTCTGTGGCGTGTCGGTGCGATGGCGGCGGCTGCAGCTCTGTGCTGTGAAATATGTTTGGTCCTGTTTAAATGTCAGCTTTGTAATTACACGTGCGGCGAGAGCGTGGCCACCCCCGTGACCCCCCCCCCCCCGCCTCGACCGTGATTTATGAACGGGGGGGGGGGGGGGCATCCGAACAGCCCGCCGCAGAACGCTAACCTTTAGCGCTAAAAAACGCGTGAGTGCGATGCTGCCAGGCAGCTGCACTTCCTGTTTCATTTTTTTTTTTTTGAAAAGATGCGTTATTTATGGGGGTGAAATCCACACACACACACACACGACAGTTCCTCTGCATGTACCCTGTGGGAAAACTGGCGCCGTCTCAGCGTACCCCTGAAAATCGCACCTGAAGACCTGACCTCTGAAAGGTCACGGCAACCTGAGATGGCGGCGATGGGGTACCAGAGCGCCTAGAAAATTAGCCGCTACCAGCAGGAGAGTAGCCAGGAATTGAGGACCCCCTGGAAAAATAATGCACTGGCCCCTTTTGTGGGCGCAAAGCATATTGCAAACAATTTGTGCCCCCCCCCTCACCCCCCCCTTCTCAACTTTGGGTCCCTTAGAAACCTTTCGCCACAGGACCGATGGTGCTGGCAGTCATCAAGAACACCATGGATACGGGCTCATCCAGATCCATGCATGGTCATCAACACAGAGGCAAACTAGCCTAGTCTGACACCCAGAAGATCGGGAGACTGACTGACTGCCACCGGCGGGAACAAGGAGTGCCGAGAGAGAGAAGTGTCTCCCACACACGGTGCAGAGACCCAACACTAATCTACAGCTCCACAGGACCCGCTGACTCATTGATTCAACAGGAGAACTCGAGCTGCATCTACCCATCAATGAACAATGATCCACTTGGTGGGGGTATCTGGGCCACGTGGCAACGGGTTTCAATCAAAAAGCCCATATGCAGGTCCTTAACAACAAAAACTCAATGACCACGTCTTTCAAGGGCTCTCCCCTCTGTGAGAACCTGCCAAGTTAAAAAAAGACGAGCCTTTTTTTGAAATAATGCCTTTGATCTTTAGCTTTTTATTTCCGTCCGTTTTTTCATTTTTTAAATTTTCTTTCCAAGAGGTCTCTGAAGCGCCTCTGTCCATCTCCCCAGGGAGCGCTGGGCCAGGTGTTTTTATAGTATTTGCGGCGCTGATCGTCCATCAGAGGGATCGATCACGTTCCCCGCAGCTTTTATTAATGGCGTCGTCATCCGCACAGCTCCAGGCCGCCTGGGCTCGTCCAGGATGACAGATCATCAGCCGGTCCACCTGCCGTTTATTCTCCGGTGACCTTGTCTCTCTCCACTGTCGAGCGTGCGAGAGTCACGAGCGCGGAGACATGATAATTTAATATCGATCCGTTTCTTCAAAAGTTTTAGACCGGCTCTTCAGTCCATTAAAGATAAAGAGGGAAAGAAAACTCATCCCACTGAGGCGATGTCTCCAAAGTCCATCGTTTAGATATCGTCTGTGATCAAAACGTTTCCTGGCTTGCGCGTTATGTCTTTAAATAACAAAACACAAAATATTCAAAAGGAAATGAGACTGCAGTGGTGAATGACACTGCAGCTTTATGGAATGCCCAAAGACAGTCATGAAGACAACACAGGGGACCAATCTCCTCACATTCTCACACAGCGCCTCCCAGTGGACAGTACAGGGGGGGAAAAAACCCTGTTCTGGAACATTCTACTACTTAGAAAATCCGGCAGAATGCTCCAGATGATCGAGCTGAACGCACAGAAGTTGGTGGACTACCCAGGGCACCAGACACCTACTGTACGCAAGTCCAGCAATGGCCGACTCTGTGTTATGGTTTTTGCAGAGGGCTGTTGAGAACGCAGGCTACTCCGCGATCTGTCGGGGTGTGAGGGAAGAGCTTTGCGAACGGCCTTTAGCTGGAGTAAGTCTGAGAAATTCAAGCGTTGCCGTCTCCCAACCCCCGAATCTGTTTTTCCAAGTAATTTATGAGGGGGATCACTCTAAAAACATCCACCCAGAATGCCACTAAACAGGCACAGCAGGGATCTTTTAAAGAAGCCATTTTATTCTCTCACTGGCAGTCTGCATTTCCATATTATTTCTTCTTTTATTCTATTCAAGTGCATCCCAATTTATTCTATTCTTTGCATTATTTCTTTCCATGTTTGTCTCTTTCTCCCTTTCTGTAATTACTTCAGACGAAGCAGACCTGTTTACTCAAGCACACACACTGTTCAGAGATAGGCCCCGTACAAACCTCTCGCTGAATCATTTATGAAGAATCCCTTTTTCATGTTATGCAACTTGGGGGAAAAAAGACAATGAAAAGAAGTTTAAAAAAAACAAACATCTAAGATAAGTCACTTTGAGCCCAGCACTGCAAGCTGAATACAAAAAAAATCTCACACTTGTCAATGTCAGGCAGTGGGAAATCTTTTTTTTTTTTTTTTTTCTTTTAAAGCCTGGGTTGTTTAAGTCATTGAACTGAAGCTTCTTACCGGTGGTTCCCCTTTTAGAATAAGATGGCGTTTGGATTCACAGCTCACTCCCCCCCCCCCCCCCCCCCCCCCCGGGTTCTGCACTTGGGGATTGCATGGGTATGGGGTGGCCTGCTGACCGTGGCGAACACAAGAGCAAGTTCAGTCAAGCCGTACACCCACCCCCCCCCCCCCCCCCCGCCCCGTCCCCCACCCCGCCCATCCCTGCCAGGCCTCAGGGGTTCAATAAGCAGTGTTCCTGCACCAAAAGTCTTCTTCACACTCCAGTGTGCTGCTGATGTGTGTGTGTGTGTGTGTGTGTGTGTGTGTGCATGCACGCAAGTGAGTGTGTGTGTGTGTGTGTGTTTGAGTATGGATGCACACATTCTATCACTCTGGAGATTTGTGCGTGACTTCCCAACCTCGCTGCCACCACCATCAGCATGGACAACCCCCCCTCCCCCATATTACCCGGACAATGCCTGCCCCCCCCCACCTGCCCCCCTGCCCCCCCTGCCCCCCCGCCCTACCTGAGCCTGTGCGGTCAGCCTGTCGACTTGCTGCCACTACAATACTCTCCGCACATCCATCCTGCCCTGCCAAAGCAGAGATCGATAGCCCTGCTCTCTTAATCAGGTCTCTGGTGACTGGAGGCAGGGGGCGGGTGGGGGGGTGTGGGGTTGGGCGGTTTGGATGGAGGGGTGGGGGGTGGGGGGGGGGGGTGGTCGAGGAGAAAAACTCTCGCTTCTCTCCCTCTCCGTCTACCCTGGCAGGGCTGTGTCTCCTGGCTGCACTTATCTCCTTCTCCCCAGGACTCTCCTCCTCTCTAATTTCCCCTCCTCTGCTCCCTCTCTCCAGTTATGTTCTCTCCCTCTTTTCTTTGGCAAGTCTCCAGTGCAGAGATTAAGGGGGGGGGGGGGGTGGGCCAGGCTGTCGGGCGGAGCCGAGCCGGGCCGGGCCGGGCCGGATCAAGCAGCATCGTAGGCCCTGTTCCTGGTACTGCCTGGTACCGCTTTGTACCGCTCAGGGAGTGACTGCAGTAAATGAATTTGTATTATGTTACTACTGCCATGGCAAACAAGTGAACACTAGCCTAGCCTACACAAAGGATACAACACAATATTCGCAACCATGCACACACACATACACACCCGCAAATCCAGCTGTTTCCCTGCATGTTTTCTTACTGCATTCTTCATCATAAATGGTGATTAATTACGTTTTCGTAGCCTAGTCTGGGTTTTTGCACCTTAAACAACAATATGTAATTATTCTTAAACACTAGATAGCTTCCTATGGGGTACAGGCACGTCCTTAACACTTGATCCATATTTGTTACTCATCTTGCAAGAGTAAGCAGCATGATACAGTTCTGTATTACAGAAACAAAGCAGAGAAAGTTCTCACCTACCCCATACGGCATGCGTGTGAGCGGGAGACGCAAACACACAGCCCCAGTATTACTGAGACTATCTTCCATTGACGCACTACACTTAGCAGTTGGGTCAAAATGCCACAAGACTGATTCGACGTAAACTGAATACGGTCCTCAAAAACATCACAATGTAAATGCAAAATGAGGGAAATTGGGTCAACGTATAGTGCATGTGTGTGTGTGTGTGTGTGTGTGCATGTGTTCATGTTTGTGTGTGCATGTGTGTGTTTGTGTGAGTGTGTATGTGTTTGTGTGTGTATTTATGTTTGTGTGTGTTTGAGTGAGTGTGTATGTGTTTGTGTGTGTATTTATGTTTGTGTGTGTTTGTGTGAGTGTGTATGTGTTTGTGTGTGTATTTATGTTTGTGTGTGTTTGTGTGAGTGTGTATGTGTTTGTGTGTGTATTTATGTTTGTGTGTGTTTGTGTGAGTGTGTATGTGTCTGTGTGTACATGTTTGTGTGAACGGGTCAGCGGTTTTGCAGTCCCTGTAATTAAGGAGCGTGTGGTGTGTGGAGGACCACTCTCAGAGCGTCCCGCACCGGACGGGGCCCCTGCAGCCTCTGCAGTCCCCTCACACCCCCCGCCCCCCCACAGCCCCTCGCCGGCCAAGCACAAAATCAATCAGCCGAAGAGGAACATTAATCAAAGGACCGTCCCACCCGCTAAACCACCACTCAAGCCCAAATGGAGGAGGGGAGAGCCCGCCCCGGGACAGAGGCACCGCCACATCCTCATCATCCTCATCACCCTCATCACCATCATCACCCTCATCACCATCATCACCATCATCATCCTCACCATCCTCATCACCCTCATCACCCTCATCACCCTCATCACCCTCATCACCCTCAGCACCCTCATCACCCTCATCACCATCATCACCCTCATCATCCTCATCATCCTCATCACCCTCAGCACCCTCATCACCCTCATCACCATCATCACCCTCATCACCCTCATCACCCTCATCACCATCATCACCCTC
Source organism: Anguilla pacifica (assembly GCA_039654925.1). NCBI lineage: Eukaryota > Metazoa > Chordata > Actinopteri > Anguilliformes > Anguillidae > Anguilla > Anguilla pacifica. The sequence goes on from CM077288.1 coordinate 61,189,120, forward strand.
ATCATCCTCATCATCCTCATCATCCTCATCACCCTCATCACCATCATCACCATCATCATCCTCATCATCCTCATCATCCTCATCATCATCCCTACTGCGCTGGGCCGTACTCCACTCCTAAAAAAAGAGTGCTCACCGGGCCCCTGAGGGGCTCGGACCATAAACCCGCTGGGTCAGCCTGGGCCCTTCAGCTAACACCAGGGTAGCCAAACACCATGTACAAACGGAGATTGAGCCTCATTTCACCCAAAAAGGGTTTGACCTTTTCCCAGTATCCCAGTTATTTTACCTGCTAGCAATGCAGCACTGTGTCCGAACTGAAAAACAATGCAGATTCCCGAGAATCAGATTCTTTATAAAAATGCGACATGTGGGCCAAACTTTCTCCATGTGTAATTAATAAAACAACACATGAATAAGGTTTATGTAGACGCCTTCTTAATATTTGCATTACTTATTATTATGTCACGAGTGGGAAGGCGTGGTGACACTGTACAGATTCAGATTGAATGGACAGCTGGACCAATGAGTGTAAGATACAGAGCCAGTGAGTGAGTATCTACATACACAGCAATTGTGTGAGTATCTCTGAACTGTACATAGCAGTTGTGTGAGTAACTCTGTGCTGTACACAAGCCTGTTCCAGCCCCAGAGAGAGGCAGGCCAGTCCGGTCTGATGCAGATAGAGGCTGACAGCTGCAGCAGAGGCACTGAGGACTGAGCATCCATAGGCCTGCTGGCCCACCTCCCCCCCCCCAACTCCCACTCTGCTCCCTCACTGCACCTCCTCCAGGAGGGGATGGAAGACAGGGGGTGGGGAATGGGGGGATGGGGGGATGTGGGGGGTTGGTCAGGTCGCTGGCTCGGACATTAATCCACTGCATAGGACCAGCAGGGCACAGCAGGGGTGATACAGCGTCCACACACTCCCCCCCCCCCCTTACCCACACTCCCCCCACCATATGGAGCGCCACGCGCTGCTGCCTGCTGCCAGCCAGCACAAAGACGCAGAGAGAGAGAGAGAGAGAGAGAGAGAGGGAAGGAGGGAGAGAGAGAGGCAGAGAGAGAGAGGGAGGCAGACAGAGAGAGAGCGAGAGAGAGAGGCACAAAGAGAGGGAGGCAGAGAGAGAGAGAGAGAGAGAGAGAAAGTGCCCTCAGCCATCTCATTGAGAGAGGACATGTGTCTCCTGCCAGTGTGTGTGTTGGGGGCAAAAACAAAGGGAGTGACTTTTAAAGACAGCAGTGTGAGGAGGTGCGAGCAGGGCCACAGACCGGGGCATGGGGGGGGGGGGGCACAGCCCATAATCACCCCCCCCCCACCAGCCCTTCACCACCCACCCCTCCCCCCTTTCCTCTCCACGGACTGTTTACCAGGGTCTTCGTTAATGACAGCTCATTACAAAGCTACAGGTAAAAATAACAGAGGCCTTTCACAAGCCTTTAGACATAATTGAAAGGGCTCTTACACACATGAAAAAAGGACGGGTAGAAAAAAACTCTCTGACTACCAACCTTGAGGCTGCGGTTGGTTGTTGCCCCAGTCGAGGGCGTCTTCACGGGTCAGTTACCTTGTCCTGTGGCCTTCAGTCCCTCCGCAGTCAGGTTCTTACCTTGGTTTTGATTGGTGACCCCAGAGTTATGATCCATTTCCCATAGGTCTCAAAAAAGATATTAAATGCACCAATCAGATATTTAAATAACACCACAGACACACACACACACCTCCCTAACAAAAAGCATTGATAAATTGGAACTAAGGTTAAACAGAGATCATTTTCCTTACCTATTTCAGGCAAAACATTTCTAGGTGAGCACACAGAGCATCTTTGTTGAGAACTCTTAGAAACAGTACGAATCATAGCCTGCATCGTCACATGGTGCGTTGTGGACCAATGACAAGACAGAATGCAGCATCGAGGAACAAATGGGACAGGGAAAGCAAGACAAGCACACAAACAGACAGACAGTCCCACTCTCCACTGAGCTCTTTATATGGGCTGTTCCATTGGTGTGTGCTTTGAAAAACACAACCGTTGCGACTAACTTACTTGTAATTCCAGGGAGGGCCCGCAGATGGCCCTCTACTTCAGGAGCATCGATCTTGGGCTTGGCTCTGTTGTTTATGATGTCAACCGCTGTGTGGGCCAGGTTTTGGCACATCCCGTCCCTGTAGAGCACCATATTCCCTACAGGGGACACACTGAAGTGAGAGGAACACACTGAGAGAGAGAAGGAAGGAGAGGGAGAGAGAAAGAGAGAGAGAGAGTCTTTCTCTGGACAAACAGGCAAGCATCTACATACCAAAGGCCCAGCAAAATCTTTACAAAATCTGTCCCACTGCTGTCCCAAAATGCTGTCCCACTCCTCTCAAAAATGACTTTCCGGAGGTATGTGATATACACCTCATAGATAAAATAGTATCAGCCCCTTAACATGGACAAGACCATTTACAGACTTGGTCCATGGAATGTGCAAAAATTTTAGAGAGCAGAAATATTTTGGAATATTAAGAGAGCAGAACAGTACAATGTTTATTGAACCAACAAATACTGATGTTTGATGCCTGGTCCTATACATGTCATTCACATATACAGTATATATTTTTATTTTTAAATCACATTGTTTGTCCTGTGGTGTAAATGCAGGACAGAGTCAGCGCTGCGCCCAGGAGCGGGTGCTGAGCGATATTCGGGGCGGTGTGTTGGGGACACACAGACCTCCAGCACCCGGGCATTGTGATGCATTCTGCCTTCACTTCTAATAATAGGCAGTATTGAACCTCCTCGGCTCTGTCTCTCCTGGGCATTCTGCTGAGAGCAGCTCAGCTGGAGCTCTCCTTAATTACTTCCCCCATGCACTGATCAGCAGCACTGAGGCAGGATCAGGTGTGCTGCTCCCCCAGCTGCCTCACACGCGCACGCACACGCACGCACACACACACGCATATATATACACACACACACACATATATACACACACACACGCATATATATACACACACACACACACGCATATATACACACACACACACACGCATATATATACACACACACACACATATATACACACACACACACACGTATATACACACACACACATATATACACACACACGCACGCGCACGCACGCACTCATACATACATACACACACACGCATATATAGACACACACACACATATATACACACACACACACACGCATATATATACACACACACACATATACACACACACACACGCATATATATACACACACACACATATATATACACACACACACACACGCATATATATACACACACACACACGCATATATATACACACACACACACATATATATACACACACGCGCGCGCACTCATACATACACACACGCACACTCATATATACACACACACGCACACACACACACACACAAACACATATACACACAGGCACACATGCACACCCACACAGACATATACACACAAACACACACATACACACACGCGTACACACACATGCGCACTGACACAAAAACACACACACACGCACACACGCACACACACACACACGCACACACACACACGCGCGCACACACACACACACACACGCGCACACACACACACACACACGCACACACATAAACTGGATCTCAGAGCCTGGTTGTTGGCGTGCTCCTCAGTCGCTGGGCCGTGTGCATCCCTGACCCGCCTGACGCCGGCGGGCGAGGGCGGGACCGTCCCGGTGACACACTTTCGGCGGAGAGCACGCCTCGCTCACCCGCCGTGTCATAACACCCAATAATGAGTGAGCGAGACGAGCATGCGAGCGCAGTGTGGCCTCACTGTGGAGCCCGCGCTGTGTGTGGACCCTGATGTAGCAGCCGCGTGATTGGCTGCACTCACAGACAGGGTAACATGCCAGCGCGCAGCAAGGTCCGGGATCCGGCTTTGGGTTGCAGACGTTTACTAAGCAGAGTCTCCGTTACGTACAGACTTCACTGCTAATCCGTACGGCAGGGATATGCAAATCTGGCCCTAGAATCCAAATCTGGTTTTCTTTTTTTCCCCCAGGTAATTAACTGAACTATTAGTGCTACTGATTGGCCAGACGGTCCTCACACCTGACTCCCACGTAAATGGCGGGTGGAAAACCCAGCAGTTCTCGGCCCTCGAAAAC